>CM053581.1:276213132-276234061 GCA_028627135.1 Pseudochirops cupreus
GATTTCTTTTCCCTGTTTACCTTCTCATGCTTCTCTTGCTTCTTGTATCTCAATGTCAGATTTTCTATTCAACTCTAGTTTTTTCATCAAAAAAGATTGAAAGTCTCTTTTTTCATTGAATGATCATATTTTCCCCTGAAACATTATACTCAGTTTTGCTGGATAGGTGATTCTTGGTTTTAATCCCAGCTTCTTTGACCTCCGAAATATCATATTCCAAGCCCTGTGACCCATCATTGTAGAAGCTGTCGGATCCTGTGTTATCCTGATTGTGTTTCCACAATATTCAAATTGTTTTTTCTTGGCTGCTTATAGTATTTTCTCCTTGATCTGGGAACTCCAGAACCTGGCTATAATATTTCTAGGAGTTTTCTTTTTGGGATCTTTTTAAAGAGGTGATTGGTGAATTCTTTCAGCCTCTATTTTGCCCTCTGGTTCTAAAACAGTAGGGCAATTTTCTTTAAGAATTTCTTGAAGAATGATTTCTAGGTTCTTTTTTTGATCATGGCTTTCAGGTAGTCCAATAATTTTTAAATTGTCTCTCCTGGATGTATTTTCCAGGTCAGTGGTTTTTTCAATGAGATATTTCATATTGCCTTCTATTTTTTCATTTGTTTGGATATGTTTAATAGTATCTTGATTTCTCATAAAGTCATTTGTTTCCATTTGCTCTACTCTAACTCTGAAGGAATTATTCTCTTCAGTGAGCTTTTGAGATTCTTTTTCCATCTGGCAAATTTGGCTTTTTAAGGCATTCTTCTCCTAATTGGGCTTTTGTGTAGTTGTCTTCAGAGATTCTTCTAGGGATATGTAAGTTTTCATTTCTTCTAAGGATAGGTGTATTTACTCCTCTCCTGGCCTGTGTTCTGGACTGTGAGGGACCACAAGCACTCTTTTCGACCCTGAAATTGTAAGGGAGGTCCCCACTCCATTGTGGCCATAAGCTCTGATGTACTAGTATTCCTCCTTGCCCTGAGACTGACACATAGGACTACGACTTGGATTTGAGTCTGGGCAAAATAACAGAGTCAAAGAGACCCTTGTAATCTCTTTTTGACCAATTATTCAACCCCCTTACAATCTGTGGGCTGAGAGCTCTGGAAGTAGCTGCTGCCACTGCCTATTCAACTTGCTCCTTATTTTCTGGGGCTAGGTCTGTGATGGTATGGCCATGCTGAACTGTGCTCTACTCTTACAGAGCTGGAACAGACCTTTCCTGCTGACCTTCTAAGTTGTCTATGGCTGAAAAATTATTTCATCACATCCTTTTCTGGGTTCTACTGCTCTAGGAATTGTCTTATGGCATTCTTAAAGGTGTATGGAGGGGTTTTGGGAAGAACTTAGGTGAGTTGATGCCTTTTCTCCATCATCTTGGCTCTACCCCTGTATCTGACTCTTTTTGACCCCAATTTGGGGTTTTCTTGGCAAAGACACTGGAGTAGTTTTCCATTTCCTTCTCCAGCTCATTTTACTTTAAAAAAATTTTTTTGGAGGCAATCAGGGTCAAGCCCAGGGTCACACAACTAACAAGTTTCTGAGACCATGTTTAAACTCAGGTCTTCATGATTCTGGGGTTGTTGTTCTATCTACTGTACTACCTAACTGCCCTACCAGTTCATTTTACAGATGAGGAAACAGAGGCAAACAGGGCTAAGTAACTTGTCCTGGATCACACAGCTAGTAATTATCTGAGACCAGATTTGGACTCAGGAAGATGAATTTTCCTGATTCAAAGTCCAGGGCTCTATCCACTATATTACCCAGCTGCCTGCAGGGATCAAATAGAAAGTTCTCCTTTTGCCATTTAAAGCCTTTTATAACTTGATTGCTTCATATTTTTTCAATTTTCTTATATTTTACCCTCTTCCATGTACTGTAAAACTCAGCTACCTTGAACTATTTTTAGTTTCTCTTATATGGCACCTTATCTCCTGTCTCTATACCTTTGCACTGGATGTCCCCCACGTCTTCAGTGCTCTCCCTCTTTGTCTCTGCCTCTTAGCTTCCCTGGCTTCCCTCAAGACTCAGTTTAGATCCAGTCTTCTGCCCCTCTCCAGCTGTTAGCACCTCCCACTTGAGATTGCATCTCATCTGCTGCATAGATATTTTTCTATGTACTTATTTACATATTATCTGTTCCATTAAAACGTGAACTCCTTAGGGGCAGCAGCTGTTTTTACCTTTCTCTTTATTTCCAATGTTCAGCACAGTGCCTGGCACACTGGAAGCACATGATACTTATCTTTTGATTCATTGATAAACAAGAAATACAGAACTATCTTCCATGGGCAGATTGAGATTCAGTAACATACCTATGATGTGAGATTCTTTCAAGAATGGAAAACCTAACAATGCAAGAAGGAAAAAGCTCTCTCCTTAGAGCATGGAGATATGAGTAGCAATTTCTTCATGGCTGGAGGCATATCATCTTGCTGAGGGTATAGTTTATGACATGTTGGCTGACATGTTGGCTTCAAATTGACCTCTTTTGCTATGACAATGAGAAGCCCTGAGACAAATCATTTAATTGATGTCCTGTTGAATTAGACACTGCCCAGGCTTATAAGCATTTGGTCCTGGCCTCTCTATAGCATTTTAGGGAGGCAGGATGGTATGATGCAAAAGCCAAGTCAAGTCATAACAAAACTCCCTGAGATGGGAACCAGAAGACTTTACTTCTTTTTTTTCTGTCTCTTTCTACCCTTATAATCCTGGACAAATCACTCCCACTCTCTGGGCCTCAGTTTCCTCTTGAAGTTGAGGGGATTGTACTAAATGACATTTTTTGGTGTCTTCTAATTCTTCTTACATGTTCTAAGTCTATGATTCTATGCTGGTAGCCCACAGTAGGTTCTATATGGTCTTTACTTCAAGGAAGATACATCTCATTTGTGAGCTCTAGAGGTATTCCTACTACCATTTTAAAGTGCACTATCATTGACATTTGGCATGTAGGGTAAAAGCAATTTGAGTACTGGGTTTGTCTCCCAGCTTTGCCTCTGCATTCTTAAGCCAATTATTTAATGTTTGTGGGCCTTAGTATCTTCCTCTGTAAAATGAGGGGCCTGGACTAGATGACCTTGAAGGTCCTTTCTGCCTCTAACATTGGGCCCCTATGGCAAGGACAACTTCCATTCCATTAAAGAAAAAACATTTATTAAATCATAGCTATGTGCAAGGCACTTTTCAGGTACTGAGAATTCGAAGACATGCAATGAAAAATCTTTTACTTTTAAGGAGGCTATATTCTCCTGCCTAGCCACTCAAGGTCTGATCCGGACTGCACACTCATTTTCAAAGGAAAATTTTCCTTCTAGATATATGGACGAGTTGGATGTTAGGAAATAACTCTTCTGTAGGCTTCATGTGAACCACCACGAAGGCTCAAGGCTCATGGTTTGATTTGGCTTTTTCATTCAGACAAAATATGTCTGCCGTCACTGTTAGAGTGGATGGTACTTTTTCAGCATTCATTCTGCTCAGCACAATTTACTTTTTCTGCCTGAGAAAATACAAGACTAAATCTGAGATTTGTGAAAAGTCCCTATATCTAATCATAGCCTAATCTTTCTGCTTGGTTATGATAAATAATCTGAATACTAAAAAACTTAATTGGGCAGAAGAGAAGCGGCAAGCAACAATTGCTGGAGGGTCTGTTGGGAGTAGGTTCTTCTCCATACTAGCTGTGTGAACTTGGGAAAGTCACTTACTCCTTCCAGGCAGCTGAGATGCTAAATTAGAGATGAGTTGTCAGTCTACATTGGTGGATAGATTTCCTACACTGAGAGATCGTCACATAGATAAGAATCACAGATCTTGACCTAAAAAAATAAAGAAAAGTCATAGAGGCATGGGGGAAGGAGTAGCCTTAGATGACTGCCAACTGTTGTTTGTGAGAAAATGATTTCCTCTGTGTGTTTCAGGTTATATTCGAGTCGGTATCCTTGAAGGGGCATCCTGGCTACATAGCAGTGGATGAAGTTCGGGTCCTTGCTCATCCATGCCGTAAGTACCTTGGTCCAGTAGCAAGAATGTTGGGTCTGAAGACCCTGGCTTTGAATCCCAGCTCTACCATTTCTTTCTGACCTTGGACAAGTCAATTAACTTCTCTGGGCCTCAGTTTCTTCATCTGCAGAATTGAGTGGGTTGGACTGGATAACCTCTCAAGTCTCTTCCAGTTTGGTATCTATGACCCTGCAGTTTTTAATTTTCCTGTTAACTGGTCCTGCCCTGGGATGGGCTTCACAGTTCAGTTCAGCTGGTCTCCCATTCACCTGTTTCACAAACATTAATTTTTTTTTTCTTCTTTATTCTTTGAAAACACGTCTGTACCCATGGCAATCAGCTCAAAATAAACCTGCCATTTTGCCAGGCTGTGCAATAGACAACCCCTATGTGAATCTGCAGATAGTGCCAAAACATCTCTGCTCAAATCTGACTCCATTATTAAGGGAATAGAAAACCCTGATTGTTTATTAGTGTGATTCAGAGCACTGAAGGAGAAGAATTAAAGGGCTCTGGATAGAATCATATGTAATTGTTTCAGAAAGAAAAAAAAAGAAACCCCACCAGAAGCACTTAGGGAATGAACTGGATGTTCACTCACAGGGAAAAGGGGACTTTGAGCTATTAATTCTTGGAAAATAATTTTAAATCTACTCATTAGCTCTTATGGAAGCGTTCTGAAAGATTTGTCATCATTGGCTCTTGTTGTAGAGCGTTAGAGTGTTACTGCTCTCTGCTCTCCCTGTCTGTGTTTCATACAATTTTGTCCCAGTTGTCTATTTCCTGGTAGGCATTTGAATGCATCTCAGCAGTGCCCTATAGGATGGGTACATATTTTGTGTTTGTGAAAGGAGATGCTATAGGATTAGTGACATAGGCTATGCCTACTCGGTGGCTGTGCTATGCTGTAGGGTGTCTGCCACATTCCACATTTGTTTTCCAGGACCCACTCATGTTCCTCCCTCACCCTCCACCCCTGAAAGGCCGTTATGTAGAAATGAACAGAAACACATTGTATATTTCTGGGACCTGCCGCTGATCACCCCTCTCTGTGTGGGAATGGGCCTTAGTTATAGCCAGGGCAACAGCAGGGTGAAGCCTGAGTGCCAGGTACTACTAATGGCTTTCTCCTGGTAGAATGGAAACTTCCTGAGGGCACTTTTTACTTTTGCTTCTTTTTACTTTTGTATGCTCAGTGCCTAATGTTTAATAGATGATTTAATAGATGATTAATAAACTATCTTTAATGGATGATTAACAAATGTTTATTGAAAGGAATTTAATTAGTTTGTTTTTCTAGTTTAGGGTTCTTAACCAGGGATCTAAGAGGTTCAAAGAGAGATTTCAAGAGAGAACTTGGAAGGAAAAAAAAAATCACATCTTTATTTCAATATATTGATTTTCTTTTAATTCCATGTATTTAATTTTATGCATTTTAAAATTCTTATTCTAAGGAGTTTGTAGGTTTCACTAGCCTGTCAAAGGAGCACATAACACAAAAGGCTAAGCACCTATATTCTAGATTCAGTAGCTGTAACCTCTCCCCTCTGAGAAAGCTCAGTGGTAAGATGCTGGCCTGAGGGCTAGGGATACATGCCTCCCAACTTTGACTTCTGGTAAAATCAATACTTTGGGAAAGTAAGTGTGCAAAGGGCTTTAAGGATAATCTTAGCTTCCTCTCCACTGGTAAAGAACTGGATTCCGCATGAGTGGAATGACCATGAAGCAATTACCATGCAAATGGGTTATAAGCTGTAACTAGGGAAAACATGATCCTATCTGTGTGCCTGCATAATGCAAAGCCACCCCATTAATGCACCACTCAGGCTTACACATAAAATACAGAAAAAATGAAAGGGTACTGTTATAGTGTCTGCAATTCTCATACCTTTTAACAGAATGATAGAAACCTAAAATCGAACCTTTGATAATATATCCCACAGAGCACCTGGACTGTTCCAATTGAAACTCCTTCCTGAGGTCTAGAACCAGGGGCTTGTGCCCAATACAGGCCTTGGTATCCCCTTACACATTCATGAGGTTTCCTAGTTGGAGTTTGGGGAGAGGAACCATTAAAACACCTGGCCACACCATTGATGTTGCTGCCTCCCGGCATTTGTAGTACCAACGGTGAGCAGAGACAGTTCTCTGTCTTCCCATGGCCAGTCCTATGGTGAGTTCAAAGGGATCCCAGTGCTTGGAGAACAGTAGGAATGTGCTTGCTCCATGAGAAGGAGTGCTTCAATAATTCAGCAACCCCTTTTCCTCTGAAGATTCTCTGGTAGAAAGTTTCAAGCTCTGAAAGCCATGGAGCCCGTGAGAGAAATGGAAAAAGGATTTCCTTCTTTCTCCCTTCTCTTTTACCCCCTCTTCAGCCTCTTTCCTTTCTTGCCCTTCTCTAACTAAAATTCTTTTATGTGGCAACAAGCTAGAGAAAACTTGACCCTGTGCAGAAAACACACCTGCTGAATTTTAACACAACATGAATAGTTGTGAGAAAAGCAGAGTGCTGGGGCCGGTGGAGGCATATCACAAACAGGGGAAAGCATCCAGCTAGCGTGCAAGCTGGAATGGCTGTTCTGCTAAGAACAATGTAGCCAAATGTGTGGGCCAGTTTCAGTGATGCTGACAGAAGGTCTCAGTGGACTGTGCTTAGGATCCCAAATAGCTTGGGAAATAAAATAATGTCCATATATTTCTTCATACTGAGTAGAGATTGGTTTCCTCATTCTCCCTAACCAATACACATGCATCTCTCCACCCCCTTTCTGTTACACACACACACACACACACACACACACACACACACACACACACACACACACACACACTTAATATTAATGCATGGATTAGAAACTTCCCTCATGGACTGTTAAATATTTAAGTAGATTGAGAACTTTTTATTCTCCTCACGTCCCCAGGCCCTTTAATTTCCCATTTCTGTCCTCTAGAGCTATTTTTCTATTAAGATATGCCCAGAGTTTATCAATAAGTGCTTCTGTTAAATATTCCCAAAGTTATACGGCCTTTAGTGGCCCAATCACCACATGCCCCATATTGATTGGCACCGAGGTTAATAGTGTTATGTTTTCTCCTCACACTTTTAAAAAGTGACTGAGAGACAGACGTAATACTTAAAAACACAGCAGAGGAAATGATTTTCTCTTATAAACTCAAACCTTTCACTTATATTTTATAGCCCATTTAACATTTCCATGTCGCCCTGCATGTATCGTAACTCTGGTTGCCCTCTGAGGGTTGTCATTTCTCAGCTTTAACTATTAAAAACAGGGCTGCATCAGTAATAACTGCTGGGTAAATGTCAGAGAAGTTCTCTTCATGGTCTCACCATTTCCATCTTTTCCACTGACTTTTAGACTTCCTGGTTTTATTTTCTATCACATTATCGTGGTGAATTTCCTAGTGTTCCATGAACTGCTGGGTCTTCTGCTGAACAGGTCTCTTTCTCTCAATTTTATCTCACTACCTGCTGGGTGCTGACAAGTCCAGAGAGCAGTCTAAAGGGCAGAACGATATGTCCTCAAATGCTGTGCTGAGGTTTGTAGCATGGGTTTGAAATGTCACTTTCATCAGGGTATTTTGCCCTAAATGTACAGTGAGTGTTGGTCAGCCTCATTCATAGGGACCTCTACCAAGTGAAATCCCAGTGTCTTAGAAAGTGACAGGTTGGGGCGGCTAGGTGCACAGTGAATAGAGCACTGGCCCTGGAGTCAGGAGGACCTGAGCTCAAATCTGGCCTCAGATACTTAACATAATAAAACTAGCCATGTGACCTTGGGCAAGTCACTTAACCCCAATTGCCCTGCCTCCTCCTCCAAAAAGCAAAATAGAAAGGAAGGAAGGAAGGAAGGAAAGAAGGAAGGAAGGAAGGAAAGAAGGAAGGAAGGAAGGAAAAAAGGAAAGAAGGAAGGAAAGAAGGAAGAAAGGAAGGAAGGAAGGTGACAGGGTACAAAGAATGGGAGCACAAATCCTGAGGCTTAAACTAGTAGTCTGCTAAGATCCTAAGGGATTATCTTTATTGTAACACTTACCTAATTGTTATAGATGATCTAAAGGACCCTTGGCCAATCTATAGGCTGGTTATGATTCCCATCTAATGTTATACAATTCAATTCAGCATTTATTTCTTTTTTTTCTAATTCAACATTTATTAAGCAGGATTTCTGTGATGGCCCTCAGAATTCAGAGAGATCTGGGTTTAAATCCCTCAATACTGCCCATTTGACCCAGGATGAGTTTGTTACTTTAATCTCTCAATGTCTCAAACAACTCTAATACACTAAATTATAAAACAGTAACCGACTTGCATTACAGGAACTTAGAGTTCCATACAGTGTTGAAATCATAAGTCTGGACAAAAAACAACAACAACAATGAAAACAAGAACCCGTAAAGGTATTGTGATACATGCTGAGGAAGAGGTTTGGGGCAGGAAGGGAACAAAGAAACACATATACACAAACACACTAATGAAACGATGATATATGGGACAGCATATTTTTCTACAGTGTGACCAAATCTTAAATGTCAGTGATGCTTCAGAAACGGTGGAGATCTTCCTAGTGTCATTGTTAAATGTAATTATTTAGACTATTGTCATTTTTTGGTGACTTTTACCTTTTTTTTTTGTCTAAGACAGTGGTTCTCAACCTTCCTAATGCTGCAACCCTTTAATACAGTTCCTCATGTTGTGGTGACCCCCAACCATAAAATTATTTTTGTTGCTACTTCATAACTGTAATTTTGCTACAGTTTTGAATTGTAATGTAAATATCTGATATTCAGGATGTATTTTCATTGTTACAAATTGAACATAACCCACAGGTTGAGAACCGCTGGTCTAAGAGGTGTCCACATTGGGTTTCTTTTTCCCAGTCTCCCTTCTTTCTCAGCTTCTGGGGTAGGTGGCTTCTTTGAATGAGGCACTTCAAAACTGAGACAGCTCAGAGAGCAAAGAGGCCCCAGCTTGTGTTATGTCACTTATTGGTAAGTTTGTATTACTGACCTAAAATTCTTTGGAACTCCAGTACCAAGGGTTCAGTTTTGATTAGGAAGCATGGAAAGTATTTCAGTAGATTTTTTTTGTGCATAAAGAAGCCTCTCCTAGCTCATAACCATTGTGGGACTTTTAGGGCCTTTGAATTTCCATTTGCACTAACTTATATTCATCAGCATGGCAGCACTTGCAATATGTCCTTCCCTTGTCCTCTAAAAACCTTAATGTAATTTTATACTGTTAAAGCTTAAAATTTTAAGCTATTAAAACTTAAAACTGAACTAAGACCTTTGGGACACCCTGTATATGTTGAAGGAGAATGAGAGGATTTAGGACAGCTTTTATTTGAGGGGATTCAGGGCTACCCATTGAGGGGTTGTCTCATTCCCAAACCTAAAATATACGACCATTACTATTCTTGGGTTAATTCTTTTTTTTAACATGGGGTGGGGGTGCATTTTAAATAGCAACCTCAATGACTTCCATCCTGTTGCTGTAAAAACTTCCCAATCAGTGGAATGGTAATTTTTTCAGTCCAATATTTTGTGCCATATAAATTTGGCTCATTGATCTGGCTTCACTGCTTCATGCAGAATAAGCATCTTAACTCTCTAAAGCAGTGGTTCTCAACCTGTGGGTCGCGACCCTGAACGACCCTTTCACAGGGGTCGCCTAAGATCATCAAAAAACACATATTTCTGATGGTCTTAGGAACAGAGACACCGCTCTTCTATCTGTCTCCAGGTGGGTCTGCCCACATGCAGATACGCCCACATACAAATATTAAAGGGTTGCGCATAGGCATTAGGAAGGTTGGGAACCACTGATCTAAAGAAAAGGAAACTTATCTTACCCTTGGACTCTAGCTAGGTCATGAGCCTTCTCCAGACCAGGGTCTAAGGGAACAGAACTGCTAAAGAATCCAACTAATTAATATTTCATTTCTATCCTAGGAAAAGCACCTCATTTCCTGCGACTCCAAAATGTTGAAGTGAATGTGGGACAGAATGCAACATTCCAGTGTATTGCTGGGGGAAAGTGGTCCCAGCATGATAAGCTCTGGCTCCAGGTAAATATCTTCCTTCCTCTTTCATGTAGCTTTCCCCTCCATAATCTGGTCAGAGTTAGTGGTAGCATCAAGAATTGAAACCACATCTTCTCGACTGAGTCCAGTGTTCTCTTCAGTTCATCAGCGTGGCTGTAGAGATTGTAGCATTATGCATTTTAAACTAGAAAGGAGCTCAAAAGTCATGTAGTCCAACACCGTCATTTCACAGATGAAGAAGCAGAGAAGTTAAGTAACTTGTCCAAGTTCACACAGGTAGTAAGTAACCGAGCTGTGACTCAAACCTAAATCTGACATTAAATCCAGTGCTTTTTCCACTCTGTAATAAGCGGCATTCTTCGTGCCAGTTACGTACATCCTAAACATGTGGTACCATTAATTTTGACCTTAATTCTTAATGTTTTTTTTTTCAGATCCCTTGCTTGGGACCTTGACATTTATTCTGAGTTTGCTTCCTGGGGATCCTGATCATTTCTTCTTGGCCACCCAAAATCTTGACCTTGATTTTGTCTTCCATGACCTATAAAGCCTACTTATTCTATCCTGGCTTTATCTGACCTCTGAAGTCTTGCCCAAGGGTGAGCAACCTGCAGCCTTAAGACCACACGTGGCCTCCTAGGCTCTCAAGTGTGGCCTTTTGACTGAGTCCAAGTTTTACAGAACAAATGTTATTAAGGAAATTTGTTCTGTGAGGGTTGGATTCAGTCAAAGAGTCATGCTTGAGGACCTAGAGGGTCACATGTGGCCTCAAGGCTGCAGGTTCCCCACCCCTAAACATTTGCTTGCATATTCCCTGAACAGCCAACCATATGCCATTCCAGAACTGTTACTCTCTCTGTACTTGGCACTCCCAACTCTCAACTTGGCTTACATCCAGCCAAAATCCCTATCCCTGACCTCCTGCTGATGTGGCCTTTTCTAGCTTGGTTTTGCCCAAGTCTCACTTTGATATGCACAACTAGAATGTAACATCCCTAAAGATAGTTACTGTCTCATTTTTGTATTTGCATGCCTAGTATTTATTCAGGCTCCTGACACATAGTAGGCTTCTTGATTAACTATAGAAAACCTGGATAATTAGAGCTTTTATAAGCTATTCTTCTATTGTGAATTTTTTTTATAGAGAAGGAATAGATCTACAGAATGCTACTGTTTAATTTCTATCCAGAAAAGACTCATTGGATGGAAAACCTGTCATAGAAAATGAGACTATTTTAAGTAAACTCACTGAATCCTATCTGGCTCTTCTTGAGGCTGTGTTTGTTAAACTGAAAACTAAATATCACTGATCAGGACTTAAAATAAAACATGCAGAGAGGCCTATCATTTCATTAGCCATTTGTTCCATGTGGGAAATTTGGTGTTATGTGCTGATAATAAAACAAATGACCGCTCCGAGGCACATCATTGTTGATATATAAATGGAGCTTGCTAAAGAGAAATGTGAATTGATAGAAATGATGAGAGAGTACCTTCTTGGTTCATTACAAGTAATAGATTACTTAATATCTAGCCTTAGAAAAACATATGACCTAAGTTGAACAAGATGAACTTTACAATGTTCAAGATAAGTGGTCATCCAAACTGCTTGAACACATTAAGTGATATGTACCTCCCTACTTCTCAAGGCAATCCATTTCATTGTTAGATAGTTCTGATTGTTCACTCTTCCCTATACAGCACCAAAATCTGTCTCTTTCTAACTTACCTCAGTTGTTCATAGTTCTGCCTTCTAGAATCTACCAGGACAATTCTAATCCTTCCTCACTGAAACAGCCCTTCACATTATTGAAGACAACTGTCGACGTACAGCTTAAGCCTTCTTGATAGCCCATCCTAATTCTTTCAACCCACCCTCATATGATTGGATTTCTAGTCCTCTCTGTAGGATGATTACCCGCTTGTCAATGCCCTTCCTAAAATATGGTGCCCAGAATTGCTTTCCTTAGTGTAACATAGAAGTTAAAGAAAAGCTAAAGAAAATGTTATTTTTCATTGGAAGAAAAGCATCAAATGTTGTCCCTGTGCTGCAATAAAATTACCAGTTCCAATGTATTAGTTTAGAATTCTAAAGGGGTCCTATATAACCCTGGCAGATAGTATACATAAAGGCAGGACCATAGATTTAGTTAGAAGGTTCCTGAGAGGTCATGTAGTCAAACACCCTCATTTTACAGATGAGGATTTTATAGATGAGACAACTAAGTCTAAGAGAATGTTTTGTCTTGGGGTCACACGGCAAGTGTCAGGGCTAGGATATAGACCTAGCCCCTATGACTCCAAATCCAGGACTCTTTCTACTTTGTTAATCAAATAAAAACCAGACAAACAAATTTTAAAAAACCCTTAGATTTTTATATAATGAAGTGTTGTTACCTGTATACCAATGCTGTTGAAACTCAAGCAGGTTAATTTCAGCTACAAGAAAGTGAGCAGCCCAGATAAGAATGGCCTTTTACTAGCTTACCTTTATGCTTTCTTCAGACCTGCAGTATCAAGGGTAAAGTCTCTTATCTCATTTTTGCAGATGAAGAAAACTAATAGAAGGGTTAAAAGATTGACCTTAGCTCACAAAGCAAATCAGTCCAGCCTCAGTGTGAAACTATAGCGATTACTGAGCCTTTACCTTCATTCCTAACCATTAGCATACATGCTCTCACATGCTAAGACATCTACCAAAATTCATTCAACAAAATATGCCAAGATGTAGGAGAGTAAATGTGCTAATAAAAAATGAACCCTATTTTAAATTAGGCCAGAGAGTATGTATGAAAATGACTGATTAGTTTTGGATGAGGGGAGTGAGAAGGGAGTCAGTTCATATTTGGGAAGGTCTATCCAAGCAAGCCCTTAAGATGATTTCTCTTTTCTCTGGTAGCAATGGAATGGGAGAGATACTGCCCTCATGGTCACCCGAGTGGTCAACCACCGAAGGTTTTCAGCTACAGTTAGTGTGGCCGATACATCTCAGAGGAGCATCAGCAAGTACCGATGTGTCATTCGCTCTGACGGTGGCTCTGGAGTCTCTAATTATGCAGAATTAATAGTAAAAGGTGAGTGATCCGGAAAGTATGGGATTCATGTGGCTCCATTTCATTCTTCCAAATGACTAACTTTCCTGAGAGAGGTCAGAGATTGTTCTCTGCCATAGAAGGGCCTTTTAAAAGTAAGGAGGAGGACAATGAATTTTTGCTCACAACGCTTGGTGGGTTGTGGGATGGGGATATTCTTGATTTTTCTGCTCTATTTTTGAAAAAAACAAAATGCAAAGGTATTTTTATTAACTATATAGAATTGTATTTGAAAAAATCATATGTGAAAGGTTATAGAGAAGTTCAAAAAGATTGAGTTTTAATTGTGTTAACCTGTAATTCATTCATCATATAATATTCTGTCTCATAGCTATCTATATCAACAATGCTTTCCCCTTTCCAGGCTGTAAACTCCTTGGGGACAGATAAATACTTTGTGTTAGCTAGACTCAGTATCTTCCACAGAGCTGACTGCAATATGGTGTACACTGTGAGAGTTTTCATTTTATTTGTATAATGAATAATTAGAATCCCTATGTTTTTATAGGAATCACAGCCATGTAACGTCCTCTAGTTATGGGTAATGTGATCATGTAATTTAATGAATGAAACAATGAAGCTTTGTCTGCATTACAACACATGAAGATAATATTAGCTGAGCACTGAATATGCAGACTAACATTTCATGAGCTCCTTGAACTGCCACTTATACTTTGGACTCAGCATAACCTTGCAGTCCCTTAAAATCTCCAGGTTACGAGACTTTGAGGAGGGGTTTTGCATATGACCCACAGTCCAAATGAGACTCCCCAATCTTGCACTTGTGAAGGTAATATTTTGAAACTCAGTATACAACTTTCTTTTATCCTTATTAAACGTCATCTTATTGAGTCCCACATTCCAGTCTTTAAACTCCTTTGGAATCATGACCCTGTTATCCAGTATTATTACTATTTCTCTAAACACTGCACTCTTCCCCCCTCCCCACAATTAACTACACCCTTATTTAAATGTTCACTAACCATCTTATTATTAATTAATATGTCCTAGAATTGGACCAGGAATTGAAATCAAAGACCATGGTCTTATGGTTAATAGACTTCATTCTCTTTTCAGTTTTGAAAATGCAGTCTTCTTCAGTCCTGCAGTACCTTTTCTGTTTTCCATGATCTTTCCATTAATTCATCAATTCGTGTTGTATGTATAGCAGTACAGATGAGTTTGCGCTAAACCATCTGCACTGTTTCCTACTTTTTTCCTCTTGTGACCAGTCATACTCTTTTGTAGATGACTGACTAGGGCTAAGGATGTGGTCTCTGGGACTGGAAAATAATAAATATAATTGGTTCATGTGGGGAATTAGGTCCACTGCTCTGGTCCCATTAATGTTGTACTTTAACCAAGCATATCAGTTAGCCTTAGAAGGGAGGCGGGAAATGGTAGTTAAAATATGAAAAAAAAAAAGCAAAACTAATTGTTAAGTAGACAAAAGAAAACTTCAAAGAACCTAGAAAAATAGAACAAAGATCCCCCAAACCTACTGAAATAAATCCTTTGCGTTGAGATCTAATGCAGTCAAATTTGGGCCCAATACATCTATTGGATACACTGATGAGAATGACTTAAATGATGCAGTGTGAACATTCATAGAACCTCAGAGCTTGAGATGACCCAAGGGAATTGTTAGTTCAGTTCTGTGCATTGAATGGTAGCATGATATACTCATGTGAGGAGATTCAGGCACCAGAGAAGGGTAGGGTGGTGGAGAGTGAGGGAAGATCAATGAAGGCAGAAATAGAAGCTATTTTCATCTTAGTATACTATGGAACTCCTGGATAGGAGGAGGAAATAGATGAGAGGTTCAAACAGACCACAAGCTTGACACAGAGGCATGACATAGTAGTATTAAGAGACCAGTTATTCAGTGATCTGCTGGAGTGTACTCTGACCAAAGGAGAGCAGCTGATAACTTCTAGTCTTGCTTTAATTACAATTTCAAAGGTAGAAGAAACAATAGGAGGAACATCTATTCTTTATGTGCTTTTCCAAAATAAGGGGGAACTGTTTGCATGAAATGGAAGTTATGTGATCTTTGAAATATCACCACATTGTAATTTGGGATAGAAAGAGAAATGAAAATGGGTCACAGTCTTCCATGAGTCTCTTAGATCCAATTGACTGGGGAATGAAGATGGGGGTGGGTAATGGTTGGAAGCTCTCAAGAACTAAATTTTGAAGATACAAAAATAAAAAATTCTGATAAGGAAAAGGAGTGGCCCAAAGAAACTGATGTGGATGCCCAGGAAACTCATTAATCGGTTTAAATAAAACGAAACATATAGAGAAGGTAGAAACAAGGACAAGTGATAGAAAATAGCTGTAAAATATACTTACAGTACTATACTAATGGGTTTAGGATAGTTGAAGGACTGAATAAGCTGAGATTAGTAAGAAAAGCTAAGAATAACAAAGGTTTCCTTGTTTTAAAACTTTTTTTTTTATCAGGAGAGGGAAGAGAATGATGAAACAAGGGCTTGACCAGCTTCTCAGGTTAGATGGGACAATTATAATGGTTAACAGATAGAAGGTAAAACTTCTCAGTGTCATTTTGTTTCTGTATTCTCTGTTAAGGAAAATCATATTTGAACTATAAAAACTATTATAAATATGGCTAATATTGAGTTAAGTGGGATTTGAAGGGAGGAGTTATGAGTGCTCCAAGGTGCCCTTGACAAGGTCAAGTCACTAGGCCCAGATGAAATATATCCCTGAGTATCTGAAGAACTGCTGTGCGATTGCTAATCCACTGTCTTTGAAAGATCATGGAGAGCATAAGAGGTACTGTAGGACCGAAGAAGATTGAATTTTCAAAACTGGCAAGAGAATGAATTTTGCAAACCAAATCCCTTGGTCTTTGACTTCGATTCCTGACCAGTTTTAGAAAATTTTAGTAACAGGATGATTAATGAACATTTAGACAAGGATGTGGTTATTGGGGGGAAAAGCCAGCATAATTTCATCATAATCATATTCTATACTATCTTTTTTTTTTTGACAGTGTTACTCAGCTGGAAAGTCAAGCAAATGCTATAGTTAATATCTTAGCTAGATGTTTTAGCAAATAATGTGAGTAAGTCTTATGGCTTTCTTGTGAGAAGAAGAAAAAGACATGGCTTAGAAGATGATGCACTGAGGCAGAATTAAAGTTGCTTAGATGGACAGACCATTTTTGTACTCAGTTATAGTGCTAAATTTCAACTAGTAAAGTCGAGTATGTCAGGGATCTATGCTAAATCCCATGTTGTTTATTACTTATCTCAATGACAGGGATTGCTCAGATGTACTTCTCAGATTTTTAGATGGTGCAGTGCTTAGAGAACAATAGCAATAATACTGGGTGACAGTGTCAGAATTCAGAAGGATCTTGAAAGGCTGGAATGTGGGACTTAATAAGAGGGCATTTCATAAGGATAAATGTAAAGTTGTACACTTTGTTTCAAAATACTAACTTTTCAAGTATAAGATTGGGGAGGCTCCTTTGGACAGCAGTTCACAGGCAAAAAATACCCACCCAAATCATCCAAACCTGAAGATTTTAGGGGACTGCAAGCTCATGCTGAGTCCATGGTATAATGCAGTAGTTGAAAAAACTCATGAAACCTTACTCTTCATTGAGGAAAGCATAGTATTATAGTCCAGATAAATGATGGTCCTATTGTTATCTCTACCAATCAGACTGTAAGTGGATTATTGTGTCAAGTTGTAGGTATTATATTTTAGGGAGAGCATTGATAAGCCAAAAAATATCCATAGAAGGGCAATTATAATAGTGAAGTGCTTCAAGTCATGCCATGTGAGAATAAGGTGAAGTAATGAGGGATGGGTAGCCTGGAAAGGAGAAAACTTAGCCATCATAAAGTACTTTTATTAGAGAAAAATTGGATAGTGGATAAGGTACTGAATCTAGAGTCAGGAAATCCTGGATTTAAATCCTGAAGCAGACATTTACTAGCTCTATTACCATGGGCAAGTCATTTAATCATCTAATGACTCTATCTTCTCATCTGTAAAATGAGTTGGTCAAATTATGCAGCATCTGAGACCTTCCAGCTGTAAATCAATGATCACATGTTTTAAAAGACTTTCAACTGGAAGACAGATTAAGTTCACTCTGCTTGAATGAATAAACAAATAAAGCATTTATTATACACTTAATATGTTTAAAATATTGTGCTAAGCCATAGAAAAATAGGACAGTCCTTGCTTTCAAGGAGCTCACATTCTATTGTGGGGAGATAAGGTATATATGGAAGGTTTTGGCTTCAAGTCAGATGGTCCTTAGGCCACAGCAGGAAAACATTTTATGATACCTCTCCTTCAATGTCCAGTGATAAAATTATATCAGTTTTTTATATTAAACCACTTGATAGTATCAAGGATTTTGATAACAAGAAATTCATTTTCTGGGTCCTTATTAGCTGTGTCAGTAGCTCCTGTAGGAGCAATTGCCAGGTTACAATTCCAGATGGGTTGTTTTCAGCATGATGGCTGAGGACATCAGGCCAGAAGCATTGCTATTCCAAAGGCTCTTGGGTAAAGGATCTTGGCTGTCTCCACCAGGGTCTGAAGGGAGATGGTGGTCAAGGTGGTGAGAGTTGTTTGACTTGTGTGTCACATAATACTTCCTGTGTGTCCCTCAGAGTGCCTTTGTTGTTTTGGCCAGGCTGACTCACCTGCCCTGTTAGTGGAAGTTGGTTGATGATATGGTAGGGATGCCTTTGCCCTTTTCCATAGCAGTTGCTTGCCAGATGATAGCTTTGAGGCCTGTATTTGGACCCATGAACAGACCTAGACGATAGAGATAAAAGTTACTAAGAGTCAGATTTCATCTTGATAAAAAGGAAAAGCTTGCTAGCATATAGAAATATCCAAAGGTAGGATAGGCTGCCTTAGGTATGAGAGTTTCTCTTCACTGGAAACCTTCAAGCAAAGATGAATGACCACTTGTTGAACACATATAAGGGTTTCTTGTCCATATGTGTTAGACTAGACAACTACTCAGAGATTCTGTGATTCTTTGCATTGGACCAAAATCTGTCCTTCTGTAACTGCCACTCATATGTCTGGGCTTCCTCTTTGGAGACATGCATTTGAAGTCTCTTCCAGGCAATAGTTCTTCAGATAGCTGAAGATGGTGATTGTGGTCCTTCTAAGTCTCTTCTTTTCCCTACTAACCATTCTAAGTTCCTTCAATTCCTTGACTTGTGATGCGTTTTCAAGTCTTGTCTCTATTCCTGGTTACCCATCTCTGTATATAGTCCAGCATATCAAGGTCTTCAAGAACTGACTCAGCATTCCAGATATGATCTTATGCAGGTAAGGACTATGGAATTTTTTCTCAGGTATTTGTTCTAGGTATTAAGCTTCTACTAATTTCTTGTGGTTTACTTTATTAATTCATTCTAAATGTTTCCCTGACCTCTCTCTCACCCACAATTAGAAGAAGTGTCTAGGAGATAGTATCCCCATGGCTCTACATCTGTTTCTTAATAATTTCTCCTATTTCCATATGGCCCTATTTTTAAAGCAACTCATGGTTATTTTCTGTCCTTTTGGCAGCAAAATTCCTCCTCCATGAGGCCAAATAAGGGGCTAGCATGGCCTCTTATCACCACTTTTTCTTCAGTCTAAATAAAATCTCATACTGCACATATGGCCGGTTCAGTGGAGTTAACCTAAAACCATGGCAAAAAAGTGCTTTAAAATGTTACCAATAAGCTGTTAATTGGTGCAACCATTCTAGAAAACAGTTTGGAACTACACTTTTAAAAGTTGTCAAAAATGTCCATGCCCTTTGACCCAGAGATTCCAATACTAGACATATATTCCAAGAAGGTCAAAAACAAAAAGAAAGGTCTTTTTCTTTTATACACTGAAGCATTTATAGCAGCTACCATCAGCACTTTTCATGGTAGCAAAGAACTAGAAACAAAGTGGGTGCTCATCTATTGGGGAAAGGAATTGTTCTTTATGACTGTAATACAGTAATATTATACCGTCAGAAACAATGAATATGAGGAATTTAGAGGTGCATAGGAAGAAATCTATAAACTTGTTAGGAATGAAGTAAGCAGAATCAGGAAAATAATACAATTAATGACTACGGCAGTGGAAAGAACGACCAAAAATGATAAGTAAAAATAAGATACAACTCAAAACAAAACAAAATGTCACCAAGCTGTCTCTGTGAACTGTGACACAGTTCATAAGCACATGTTCTGAGTCTCATGAATTTAGATGTCTGTACTTGGCCAAGATGTACACTAGATTGTACCTAATAACTTACATATGTAGAGGTCTCTTCTTAAAAACAGGAAAGCATATTTATTGAATTGACAGGATTAGAATATTACATAAACTAATGATAACTTGGAAGAAATTTTAGCTCAAGAACATTGTTCTTTAAAAATAGAGAAATTAACTCATCCAAGCAATAACTTTGCATAGGAAGGTTAATGCTAATACACACTAACAATTATTTATATGAGACATTGACTCCAAGAAGGGATGCATAAGATAGATGGTTGGGTTGAGGATCTGTGAGAAGGAAAATGCACACACTTTTGCCAGATATCCTTGGGGAGATAGAACAGCATAATAAGGATTCCTAATGGACATTTGTTGAAGATGTTGGAAGCTCATGATGAGGTAATGAGAAATAAAGATATATGATACACACACACACATATCCACACAGACTTGCACATACACACAAACATGCACATATGCGTGCACTAACACACACACGTATCCACACAGACTTGCACATACATACACACACACACACGTGTTTGAAATCCTTGCCAAAAGGCTTCAGAGCTACAAAGGAAAAAAAAGGACAGAGTGTAGAGAGGAATAGGAGGGAGATGGACTGACACAGATCCCTAAGGGAAGAAAGGAATAAAAATCTCTGTCCTTGCTTCTTCTCCAGGTTTTCTGACACTAGCCATACTACTGTCAGCAATGGCATCTCAGAGGAAGAAAAAATTCTGACTTTTGTTCCAGAATGGATCATCCTGTATCTTCATCTGAAACTTAGAGTATCACGTCCATACCTATTTAGATCTCAGGGGATAGATTTTTAAAAACTGAATTCAATAAATGAAATTGGTCAGATTTTTTTTTAGAAATTTATCTCAATTTTATGTCTCATAGGAGATATTGGAAATAGTGTGCAATTTGAAGTTGGATTCAAGTCCCAGATGTCACTACTTATGTGACCTTGGGCAACTCATTTAACCTCTGAGGCTTTCAGTTCCTTATCCATAAAATTAAAGAGTGAGAATTGATGGCTCCTTCCACTTCTCAATAAATCAGTCAACAAACATTGATTGAATTCCTACTGTGTGTCAGGTATTGTGTTAGGCACTGAAGATGCAAATGCGACAAATAAAAAAAACTTACTTAGAATGCATTTACATTCTAACACAGGAGACAACAAGGAGACAGATCTACATACATCTAGAATATGTAAAGTAGTTAAATACAAGGCAGTTTGAGAGGGAGGGTGCTAGCAATTGAAGAAATCAAAAAATGCTTCATGCAGAAGACAGTGCTTGAGCATCATCTTTAAGAAAGAGGGGGAGTCTGTGGGATAGATGTGGGCAGGAAATTGTATCAGCAATGCAGTATTCACAATGCCTACAGTAACTATAAATATGCTGATATAGTTATTAATCACAAAATGGAACAGGCTCTCTACATAAGAAATATAGATAGTGCATTCATTTAAATACCAGAAAACTGAGT
>CM053581.1:276234561-276295532 GCA_028627135.1 Pseudochirops cupreus
TACCTTAGGATGGAGGATAGACATAATGATTATTCTGTAGTATCTGACAACCACAAAATATTCTTTGTTCACAAATACTATCTCTATGAAAAGCTAGATTCTATTAATGTCCCAGTTTTAGAGGGAAACAAGGGAATGTGATAAAAATATACTGTATGTGAAAATTATATTTTAAAAATAGTTAAAAGCCTTTCATATAATAAAAAAGAGTGAGATACAACTGAACAACAATGAATATTTGATCATGGGTGGAATAGAAAGTCACTGGAGCTCAGGGTAGGGGTGAGGATGGTGTGACAAAGACAGATCTATGCTTTAGGAAAATCACTTTGAGTGGAGTCAGGAGAGACTTGAAGCAAAAAGACCAATTAGATGGCTATTGCAATAGTTTAGGCTAGAGGTGATAAAGACTTGAACTAGGTTGGTCAAAATGGCAAAAAAGTTAACTTGTGATGTTGAATGAAATTCAAAGGCTTGAGGCAATTATCACAAACATAGGTGACCTAAAGAGGAGACCTGGAGCACCCTTGCAGACCACGAGTAAACAATGAAAGCTAATCAAGTTAGGTATAAGGAAAATAATACAACAGAATGATCACTGGATTTGGAGTTCCAGGACCTGAGTTCAAATCCAGCTCTCATTTAGTATATACGTGAATTTGGACAAATCATTTAACTTGACTGGGCCTTTTACCTCATCTTAAAAATGAAAAGCATGAGGGGTGGCTAGGTGATGCAATGAGTAGAGCACTGGCCCTGCAGTCGGGAGGACCTGAGTTCAAATCCAGCCTCAGACACTTAACACAAAACTAGCTGTGTGACCTTGGGCAAGTCACTTAACCCCAATTGCCCTACCTTCCCTCCTCCAAAAAGCAAAAAAAAAACCAAAAAGCGTGGCCTAGATAACTTCAAAGATCTCTTCCGACCAATTTCATGATGACTTCAAGTTCAACTGGACCACATTTTTAAGAAGAAATTTACATGACAATTTTCAAAGGAATAGCAAGTAGTACACAACAGATTTCCAGTTTCATATACAATCATTTTTTATTGTACTATGCTACAGAATTGCTTGTTTAACCCATAAATTTAAAATAAAGAAAAAATAAAAAAGAGAAGGACATTTTTTTAAAAATACTATTAAATCTTGTTCAGACAGGTATTAACTGTAAAGTGACCAGAAATTCCTATTCTTCCTGCCATACCCTTGAAAACTGCTTATGAGCACTCACAATTTGTCCTTCAGTAAACACTCATTAGGCACCTCATGGCCCTATGCTAGATGCTAAGAACTGTTCAAATTTAAGAATCAATTCCTGTAATTATTGAGCCTACACTCTATTTGGGGATTAAACCATCAACACAGAATACTGATATTCATAATATCATGCTATAAATGCCTCAGAGATACAGAACAAAGTGGTAGATGGAGAGGTAGGGCATTCCAGGCACAGAATAAAGGCTTCTCATTGTATGACCAAGGATAGTTTTCAAATTACACCTGTCCTCACCCTACATTAGGAGGAAAGTTTGTCTTTGAGTCAGCACATCTAAATAGGCAAAGGAATAAAGAATTAAAGAACGTTAAAAGTTTTAGGGAGCCTTAGACAGCATTTAGTCCAATCCCTACCTGAAAAAAATGAAACCTCTCTATGACAAGCTTGGCAAGTAGTTATCCTGTCTAAATCTGAAGACAAGGAACCAACTGCTTACTTCCTGGGGGGAGCCAGTTCTATTGCTGGATATCTATAATGATTGTGTGTAGCCTTGAACGAACTAAGGTTCAAGGACTCAAGTTCTTTCTTAGATCCAACTGAGATCCATCATCCTGTAACATTTACTAAAATGTGGCTCCAGTTCATCCATCTGTGAACAAATAGGCTGTGAAACCTTTCATCCACAAAGCCAGCCCTCACATGTTAGAAGACAAGTATGTATTACTGGTTCCCCCAAGCCTTCTTTATTCTAGTTCCTTTACCTGAGCCTCCAATGACATGGTCCCAAGTTCCTTCATTATCATGGCCACCTTTCTGCAGATGAATATCATCTTGCCAATATACTTTCTAAAATATGGCATCTGAACCTGAGATTTCCAGATAGGATCTGATGAGGGGAGATGTATTGTAGTTAAAGAACACTGAATATGAGTCAAGGAATCTAGACTCAGACCTTTGATCTGACTCTTGATAACCATGATCTGGAGCAAGTTGCTTCAGCTTCTCTAAGCCTCACTTGTCCTCATTTGTAAAGTAGAAATAATAATATCTGCACTGTCTACCTCGTGGGATTATTGTGAGGAAGTACTGTTTTTTAAACTTTAAAGGGCTATATATGTATGACTTTTGGAGCTGTCGAATAGTGCACACAAAGCTGATACTATTGTTCCCCTTGTCCTATACCTGAAGAGCAACTTACAAGGTGTTCTAAAAACATAGAAAGCATTATCTGGCTCACTGTTTATAATTTTTAGGCAAGAGCTTTCTCTTCCTCTCACACCACTACAACCCCCAAATACCTCCTAACCAACCACAATTTCTATTGCTATCTGCTTAGAAAATAAAAACACGGGGCAGCTAGGTGGCACAGTGAGTAGAGCACTGGCCCTGGAGTCAGGAGGACCTGAGTTCAAATCCTACCTCAGACACTTGACACACTTACTAGCTGTGTGACCTTGGGGAAGTTGCTTAACCCCAAATGTCATCCAAAAAGCATGCATAAATAAATAAATGAACGAATAGATTAATTAATTAATTCATGAATAAATGAATAAATAAATAATAAAAACACTCTGACTCTCTTGAATTTCCTTTACCTGATTTTCCAAAGATCAGGCCAGGAGTAGTAAACACAGTAGCCAACTGAGTTTCCCTGTGTAGACCTCCCCTTTGCTGCTTTCTATTCTCTTGGGTAGAAATATAGCTTTGCCATTTCTATTAAATCATCAAGTTGATTAATTGTATACCACTACCAATATGGGAACTACTTAGAGATAGTTTCTAGAGAAGGCAGAAATGATTTTTATAAACAGAATAGAAACAATTTCTAAACTTGATTTGCTCCAAGTAACCACTAGTAGATCTCCAAAAGTCCCAGGACTAGATCTTAACCTTTTAATGCCAAACAGCTTGAATCTAGAAAACTTTGGGAGTCTAAATTAACTTTTTCTTCAGCCTCACTTATATGTGTGTTTGGGAGGAGGGGAGAGAAGAAAAAAGGGGCAGAAAGGGGAAAAAAGGAATTTACATGATCATTTTCAAAAGAATAGCAAGTAGTATATAACAGATTTCCAGTTTCATGTACAATAATTTTTATTGTACTATGCTATAGAATTGCTTGTTTAACCCATAAATTTAAAATAAAGAAAAAATTAAAAAGAAAAGGAAATTTTAAAAAACACTATTAAATCTTGTTCAGACAGGTATTAACTGTAAAGTGACCAGAAATTCCTATTTTTCCAAAAAATCTTCAACTTTCAAGCTTATTATGGGATTCAAGTCATCTACTTTAATATGTACTCTATACAGATATGATGAAATCACAGAATTTAGCCTCTACTTGGGCTAAAGTAGTTTACCCTCCAGTGAGGGTAAACCCATTACCTTCCAAGGCAATTCATTCCACTTTTAGATAGCCCTAAATATTAGGGAGTTTCTGGGACAAGTATAAAAGCACATCTTTATAACTTCTACCCAAAGCTCCTTGTTCTTCCCTCTGGAACCAGGCAGATCAAATTCAATCCCTTCTTCTACCTGACAGATCTTCATATACTTAAAGGTAGTTATTATATCCTCCCTGAATCTTTTTCTCCAGTTTCAACATCCCTGTTTCTTAAGCCAATTTTCCTATGGCATGACCTTCTATCAAGGTACATGTCTTCATGGGGCATCATGGACTGTCTAGAGATGGAGCGTCTGATCTTACCAACCAATTTTTATTCTTCAGTGATTCATCTCCCTTTGTGATTTCTGGATTCTGACTGTGTCTCTTTAGTATTTTCAAAATGAAATTTCTATGTGAAAGAATGACAAATTGCTTTCAGCCCAGAAAGTGACACAAGCAGATGCAGCCTCTGGTACCTTGGAAGGACCATGTTCCACAAAGAATCAATTCATTTCTTCCTCCTCCTTTTGCACCTTCTGTACTCTGCACACAGTGCACACCTCTATCATAGTGTTTAGAAACACCTAGGCACAGCTTGCATCAGGGATAAAAAGTCATCTTTAAAACTACTTATTTAGAAGAAACCATGTCTTGACAAACTAATACAACACTAAGATTTAGTGAACTCACTAGAAAAAGAGCCATGTTTTCTCCATCCAGCAACTGCTCTTGTGTGCATTCTTTCATTCAGTCATACTCAGAAGAGAAAAATCTCAACTCACCAAACCCTCAATTAAGCAGATGCTTTGTTACACTGTTCTTTGAGGGGAAAAAGGAAAAGTGACACACAAAAAGAGAATCACATAGCTTATGCCCCAAGATCAGAGGATCATGTGCTTAGAGCAAGAAAGAACTTTATAGGCCATCAAATACAACCACTTCATTTTCTAGATGAAGAAATCGAAACTGACATATCAATTAATTGCTTAATTAATGAGTATTTTTAAGTGCATACCATGTGCAAGGCAAAAGGTTTGTTGACTTGATGAATTTAGAAAATGAAACTAAGTCTAATGACTTGTCCAGGGTCACATAAGCTAATAAGTGCCCAAGAAGAATTCAAACTCAGGTCCTCCATACTCCATACCCTGTCCTGTGCTCACTGTAACACCTAGATCCCCATGGCTTGAGCCCATTTCCTTATACCTTCTAAATCTGGCAATGGAAGACTTTAAACTCTAATTCAGCATCAGGACAGCAGTGTAGTGGAAAGAACACTGAAGGAGGAATCAATAAGACCTGGCTTAAAGTTCCAACTGCCCCTTAATAAGGGGCTTTGTTATGTCAAGTCAGACACTTAATGTCTTTGAGCATGGCTCTCCTCATCTGTTAAATATAGATGATAACAGGTATATTATCTATCCCAAAGGACTATGGCGAGGAACCAATGAAATAATGAGTGTGAAAGTGTTTTAAAGTACACGTATGACTTTAAAGTACTGTACAGCACATACAGACACATAGTATGATTATTAGCATAACAAAGAACAGATGATTCTGTGGCAAGGGGAACTGGAAAGAGCACCAGTGTTAGACTCAGAAGGACTTGGGAGGTGACACAGTAGATAGAGAGCCAGGACTACAGTCAGGGAATTAATCTTCCTGAGTCTAAATCTGGCTTCAGACCCTCACTAGCTGTGTTACCCTGGGCAAGTCACTTAACCCTCTTTTCCTCAGTTTCTTCATCTGTAAAATGAGCTGGACAAGGAAATGGCAAACCATTCCAGTATCTTTACCAAGAAAACCCCAAAGAGAGGTCATGAAGAATCAGACATAACTGAAATGACTCAACAACAGCACTGTAATCTTGAGCAAAATGCTTAACTCACTAAATCCAATTTCCTCATCTGTGCCCATTTTGATGTAGGCATCACTCATCCCCAAATGAGGGGGTTGGACCACATGTTCTCCAAGGCCCACTCTAGTCCTATGTCCTAGGATTGTAGTAGGATTTGGAGTCAAAAATATTTTATTTCAAATCCTTCTCCAGACATCTTTTAGCTAAGTACCCATGTAATACTTCTTAGCCTCAGTTTTCTCACCTGTAAAATGGGGATAATAAGAGCTCAAAATAATACATCTCACAGGTTTGCTACATGACTCAAATGAGACAACATATGCAAAGCCTCTAAAACCTCAAAGTGTCATAGCTATGAGTTATTACTATTATCACATGACTCAAGAATGTTATGGTCCCATCCACCTCTGTGTTCTCTAAAGTTACATGATAACTTTAAAAGGAACAGCAAGTAGCACACAACAGATTTGCAGTCCTACCTCTAAGATTCTGCGATTCTTATTGAGACATGGTGTGGAATCATATTAAAAAACATTGGATTTGGGGTCAGAGAAGCAGCATTCAAATCTTGGTTCTGCTCTTGACTATCTACGTGACCTTGGGTAAGTCACTTAACCTTCTTTGACCTATTTCCACCTCTATAGAATGAGGGGGTTAAGCTAGATGATCTGGAAAGAGCATTCCTTCTAGCTCCATCAGGATTGTCATATTCTATTAACACAACATATTGGGTAAGCAACAACCTGCTTCAGGACAATTCCCAATTCCCTGATGCCATGGTCCTCTCTGAAAATGAAGGACAAACACAACAACTACAAGTTCCTTGAGTTCAGGAACTGTTCTGTCTTTATCAGCACCTAGTACAATGCCTTGCACAAGACTGGTGTTTCTTACATGTTTGTGGAACTGAAATGAACTGAACTGAAACATCAGAGAAAGATCTGTGGGTTGGCCCTCTATTAGCCAGAACTTCTCCCTGATCTAATATTGCAGGTAATTCAGGTTTCCCTTTGTTGTGCATAACCCACCTCTCTCTCTCCCCAGTGATGGACAGTCTGTCTTTCACCATTTTGTTGCTACCATTTGGCTTGACAAGGAAAAAAGCAAACTGATGCTGTTAATGAGAAGCAGGTGAGCCCATCCTTTATGGTGCTTGTTGCAATTAAAGACAGTGCTGTGGGAAGCCATTTAAAATGGGCAAGTGAGAGAGGATGAGACAGGTGGCTGCAAAATTAATAAAGTATTTTTGGGTGGGTAAATCTTAAGAAAAACAAGTTGAGAATCATTAAAAATGTTAACTATAATGACTATCACCTGGAACAGCCCCAAAGCCCAAAGCACTGCTTAACCAGCATTTAATAAGATGTGGCTTTACTTAAATCAGGCAACTGCATAGAGGGGTATGTGTAAAATGCCAGGAATTACCAGGCCTGTGCTAAATTAGTCCAACCAGAAAAACACACTAATAAGCCAAATGAAATTCCGGCAGTGTTATGGAGCTGAAAGTCAATTTTAGGAGTTTGAAATATAGCTTTAATAACTGAATACATAAACCATCCAGAACCAATGCAAGGAATCCCTGAAATCCTAAACCTGATTTACTTCCCTGAGCTGCACATGGCAGGATTATAGCTCAGCAGCTTGGGAAGCCACAAACCAGCTCTGCCTTCTTTTTTCCCTTCCTTCTGATCCCACAGACATCTTTCCATCTCTCTCTCTTTCTTCCTCTCTCTCTCTCTCTCACTCTCTCTCTCTCTCTCTCTCTCTCTCTCTCTCTTCTCTTCTCCCTTTCTCTTTTCCCTCTCTTCCTCTCTCTTTCTCTCTCTCATTTCGTATGTGTATGGCACGCAACTGGTACATTTTCTGAACTGCTATTGAAGATGCATCTGTACTTCTAGCTCTAGACAGAAGAGTGGAAAAAGACAAAATGAGAATCTAACAAAGACAACAAGTGGAAAAATTAAAGCGAGGGTGCAGTGACCTATTGATCACTGGAATGCCAGTGTGGGCCAGCAGGGGAGAGGAGCGGCTTACAGAGAAGGCGTCCAGTAAGCGTATTTTGGATGAATGGAGGAAAGAAACTCAGCAGCTTGACAAGGAATGTGCTCAAAACCTAAGCTGATGGACTGGTCCATGTGGGTAGATGTTTAAATACAATTTCCATGTGCACATTGTATGGCCAGAGCTGGGCAAAGAAGGATCTTACAACATGAAGGAATACCAGAGGGGGAAGAAACCTGTCTCCCAATCAAAAAACTACCATAGGTAGGGAAAATATTTAAATTCTTTATCAATGGACCACTCCTCACCTGCAACCAATGGCACAGGCTACTGTTTATTCATGGGGCAGGGGCTATGAGCCTGGGAGAAAGGTTTAGAAGGAGCAAAGCACAAGGAAAAGGAGAAAAAGACCTCAAGTTTTGAGTGCCTCTCTGTTTATTTGATTGCTTCTATAAGCTTTAAGGAGCTCATTGGAATAATAAGCTTAAAGACTGGTTAAAAAAAACTGCTTCCAACTCATGTTAATGTGGATTGGTCTAATCTAACCCTACCTAAAGTATCAACGTCCACTTTAATATCCCAGATAATTTGGAAAGTACCATGTAATAGAATATGGTATCATTTTTATCATTATGACTGGGAGGCTTCTGGACATTCAGTCTGGAGATTTTTGTTGAGAACATATTGCTGACTTCCAAGTATCATATTAAAGGGATATAAGACTTATTTTGTTCACTTGAGAAGGAAGACGTAGGCCTAATGGATAAGAGTTACAGAGAGAGAAATTCTGGTTCGGTGATCATGAAGGTAGCATTTCATAGTGGACAGAGAGAGCACTGGCTCAGTTAGGAGGACCCAGGATTTAAGTCCCATCTCTGACACATGCTGAGGTAGAGAAAGTCACCTGCCTTCTTTGAACCTCAAACAATTCTCTAAGATCATAAGTTACAAAGCATGTGCCAGTCTACATTGGTAGAGGGATTTTCTCACTCGGAATAAGCTACACTAGTAAAATCATGACTTGCCCCCCCAAATAAGAAGTATCCTAAAAATGAGAGCTGTCCAGAAACCCAATAATTTGCCATTTGAAATAGTAAGCGCTCCATTTCTGCAGGTGTTCAAGCAGAGGCTAAACTCTTGTTAGGCATATTTTAAAGAGGCTTTATCTTTTGGAGAAGTTTGATTGGATGATTCTTTGTATCTAACTGCAAAGAGGCAATGTGCTCTAATGGAAAGAGTACTGAATTTGGAGCCACAGGAACTGGTGGTGGAGGAGGGAGGGAGGTGGCAATGCTGATGCTTTCATATTTCAGCTCTAGTACTTACTAACTATGCAGATTTGAGCAGGTTATTTTCCTTCCCTTAGCATACATGGCAGGCACTGTGCTTTTTACAGATATTATCCCATTTGATCCTTACAACAATCCTGAGTCTTTTGCACGGAGCAGGTATTTAATAGTTATTGAATTCAATTAAGTAAAATTGTCCCCAGTTTTATCTGGATACAAACTTGTAACAGCTTCCAGAAAGGAATTCAGACTCACTTTCCATTGTGAAAATTATCAGGGCTTCTCCTTAGCAAGCAGTAGTGGCCTGCAATAGAGACATGGCATGTGTAATCGCCATAATAGCCCCTTAGGGTTCATTAGCACCAGCACTCCCACAATACTCTCTGGGCTACATTCTTTTTTTGTAAATTTATTTATTTACTTTTAGTTTACAGCATTCAATACTACAGTCCCTTGAGTTCCAAATTTTCTCCCCCTCCTTTTCCCCCTCCCCCAATGGCAGCATGCTATCCCATATAGGTTCTACAAATATCTTTGCATTAAACATTAGTCAAGCTGTAAAGAAGAGTTATAGCCGTTGGAGTGAACATCGAGAAAGAAGGAACAAAACAAAACAAAACACAAAAGAAAGAGAGCAAGTAGTTTGCACCAATCTGCATCCTTTCCATCTTGAGTCTTCTGGAGTTGTCTTATAACCCTGCTGAGAGGAGCCCAGTCTATCAAAGTCAGTCATCACAGATACGATGTGTCTGTAATTATGTACAATGTTCTCCAGGTTCTGCTGCCCTCACTCAATATCAGTTTATATAAGTCTCTCCATCTGCTCCTTATTTCTTACAGCACAATAGTATTCCATTACATTCATGTACCACAACTTGTTCAGCCATTCCCTAATTGATGGGCATCCCCTTGATTTCCAATTCTTTGCCATCACAAAAAGAGCTGCTATAAATATTTTCGTACATATGGGTCCTTCTCCCACTTGTATGATCTCTTTGGGATACAGCCCTAGAAGTGGTATTGCTGGGTCAAAGGGTATGCACATTTTTGTAGCCCTTTGGGCATGATGGTTCCAACTGGACTATATTCTTGAAAGGTTTACATGCTCTGGGTGAAAACAAGGTCAGACTTATGGACAGGCAAACAAACTCAGGAGTGTTAGTCTCAGTTCAGTGTGACATGAGAATACTTGATACCCCTAAAAGAAGGGTATACTGAGCAACCCAGGCTAGTAAAAGGTAGGGAGTATAATCAAAGCTGCTGTGACCTGGGAGACAGGAAATCTGGGTTCTAGACTTAGCTCTGCCATTGACTTACTGTATGATTTTAGGCAAATCCCTTCTGTCTCTGAGCCTCAGTTTTCCCATCTGTAAAAATAAGATAATGTCCAAGATGATCTCTAAGGTCATTTTCAGATCTAATATTGTGTGTTTCTAAATGGTGTGCAGGAGATAAGGAAAAAATCAAAAACGAAGAAGGAGGAGAAAAGGATATAAAAAATGAGAGAAAGAGGGATTATAAATATAATTGATACCTGATAGAAATGGGGCCAAAAGGTGCTGATGGCCAGCTCCGCCTTCACCCAGCCTTCTGTCACAATCCCTGACACGTTCCAGATGGGGTTACCCTGCGGTCCTCCGTTAACTTTCACATAAACATTCAATGATCCAGGGCTGGACCGGTCTCTGCTAGATAAGTAGTAATGGAAATCGACACAGTGCGTATCATTCTCCTTCAAGGTCGGCAAAAGCAAGTGAGCTTTTTGTCCAGATGCCCTCCCAGAGCTGTTCACCATCATGAAGGAACCTGGAGACCATCAAAACGCAAAAGGGAAAAGGAGGGAGGGATGAAAAGCAGGAAGACAAGAGGGAAGAAGACAGGGAAGGAAAGGAGACCCATGGGAGAAAAAGACAAAGAAAATCCTCTGAAAACCAGCTGTAAACAAATGTACTCACAAAAATGAACTAATCATCTAGTTATGGCATCACAAGCCATGGCACAAATGAAACCAAAAGCTTAACAAATTTCAGAGCAGAAAACTAAATTCTGGGACACCTAGAAAGACAGTGGGGTCATCCAGATCATCAGTAAAGCATCCTGTGCAGGATGAAATTTGGCGTTTGGGTTCCCTCATCCACAACATGTAACCCTATTCTTTGAACTCAATGATATACTGCTGGGTTAAGGGCAGGCAAGCCTTCACATTACAATGCTTATGGCCCCCAAACCACTCTAGGTTTTAGGTCATCTAGCCCACCAATCAATGGAGTCAGCAAATATAGGAACATGGAAAACAAGAAATACTCTCTTGAACTAATATTTAAAGGTATTTTAATGGATAGACGTGGGAATGGGCATCTCATACCTTGGCCCTAGGATCACTGTCAGTTTGGAGGTGAGAACTTTTCTACCCTAAATAGAGTTCTGATACCCTCCAAAGATAACTTACAAACACTTAAACCATTAAAATTACTTGTACCATGAGTAGCTAGATATCTAATCCAGGACAGTCATTAGTATCAACTCTGTTCAGAAGGTAAAGCTGACATTAATAGGTTAGTCTGAAATGATGGCCTACAACCATAAATCCAGCCTCTGAAGAGAATTGTAAAATTGGAGGGCAGATATTGACTAAAAAGAGATCAGCCCAAAGAAAACTTTTAATGCTGATATACACCTGACTTTAAGTTCCCTGAAGGCAAAGATCATATATCTTCCCCAGTACTTAATATAACATTCTGGACCTAATAGGCATTTAATAAATGCTTGCCAAATAGAAGCAATTTTTTAAGAATGGAAGAACAAGAAAATAAAAATGGAAATGGAAACAAATAGCACATTTCTATTATTTTAATTTAATATACACATTTTAAGACAAGTTGTAAATAATTTGGAGTTTATGGTTTATGTGCAATATATTTTTTTAAAACTTTACTGGAATGTTTGTTCTGGATGACAGTTACTAACTTTAGAATAAAAACTGCATGCCAAAAAAACAGAGAAGAGAAGCGAAATAAAATATAAATAAATACCTATTGAATGAATATAGAATGAACATACATCATCTCCCAGCTACACTTCTTAGGCTGCTTCTGGCTTAGTCTTAAGAGTCTGGGGCCATTTTTATTCTTGCTAAAATAGTTGTAGATTGTCATAACTGGGAGAAATTTTAAGGATCAGAGAGTCTAATCCCCTAATTCTGCAGTGCAGTAAACTATAGTTCAGAGGGGATATTATTTGCCCAAGGTCAAAAAGCAAATTCCTAACAAAGCCTAGAGAAGAATTATTTCTCTTGAGGGGAAAGACGGGAAGAAAATCTGTAACTCAAAATCTTGTGGAAATGAATGATGTAAACTAAAAATGAACATTAAATTTAGTTTAAAAAAAAAGAATTATTTCTCTTGCATTTTAAGCTGAGGTCCCTTGTCTTTCAGTCAGTCTCTCATTTGGGGGACAGATCAAAAGCAGTATAAGTTAATGAATCACAAAAACCATATCAGTTTTTTTTTCAATCAAAATTCTAGAAGATATATGCTTGTTTACCTGTGTACATGAAGGAAAAGTGGAGAACAGCATCAGAAGAACTGGGTAAAGCTACCATCTGACAGTTTCAGCAACCAGAGTTTTGTGAGGGTTTATTAATCAAATACAGTCTGCTCAGCCTTCTCACTTCTCATACTGCTGCCAAGTCTGGCTACAAATGTATTTCTCCACTGGCCTCTTACAATTCACAGAAGACTGGGTTTGGAAAGGCTTAAGTTCTAACTGACTGTGGCTTATATTTCCATTTAAAATGGGCTGCAGGTATGTGACAGATTCCAGATGGCCCAGATAAATACCAGAATGAGTTTTGCTCAGTGGACAGCCATAGGCTGCACATTCATTCAATTAAGACTAATATTAATAGCTGACATTCATATAGCACTCTGTGATTTATAAAATACCCTATGTGAATTGCTTCATTTGATTCTGGCCACAATTCTTTTAGGTAAGTATTTTAGTCGTAATTACCATTTTACAAATGAACAAATAGAAGCCTGGGAAGGTTGTGACTTACTCAAGGTCACACAACTAGTAAAAGATTCACATTGAAGTTACTTGGCTTGAAATCCAGAGCTTCTCATCCCCTTCCCTCAATGTCACAGTGGGGTTCTATGGCAACAGAAATTTATTAAGCTCCTATTTTATATGTGACATTTTGCTTAGGGATCAGGTTAGAAAGATTTAAAAATTACACAGACCCTGTTCTCTGGGTACCTACAATAATGATATCAATTCACTTTGATATAGTCTCTTAACGTTTACCAAGTGCTTAAAAGTAGAATCTACTCATTTTTACAGATGGAGAATGCGAGAATGAAAAGTCAGGTGACTTTTTCATAGTCAAATAGCTTCTAAGTTGCAGAGATGAGCAGCTCTACAGATAGGTATTTCAAGTCCAATGAATGCTCTTCAATATACCATACTGCTTTTATTCATTAATTCTATTTGTTCAAATTCATTGAAGAAACAGCAACTAACTCAAGCGTTACTTCAAGAGCAAAAAAAGTTAAGACTCTTCTACCATCTCTTCCCTGGAAAAGTAAACATGGCCAACAAGCCAGTTCCTGAACAAGTATTTTTTAAATGCTTACTATATGACCAGTATTTTGTTAAATGTGGGAATACAAACACAAGAGGGAGGGGGTGGAAAGCCTTTGCATTCTAATGGAGAAAGACTACACATAAAAGGAGACTGGAAAGCAAGGGGACATAGCTTAGAGACAAGTTTCCCTGGGAGCTCTCCTTAAATTAAGGTCAGGGAGCAGCCATCCAATCAGAGAAAGGAGAGAGAAGCTACTTTCAGTGTTTGAATACCAGAGCTAGAGTGATCTTTTAGATGAAGAGATTTCTTAGGCAAAGTAGGGAAGTCCAGAGTGTAGCCTGGAGAGGCATGCGACTGGGCTCCAACCTAACAGCATTTGTGAATTGCCAACAATGTGCAGAACACTGTAATAGCGATTGGGAGGGAGGTTCTTAACTGTTTTATGTCATGGATTCCTTTGGCAGTCTGGTGAAATCTATGGAAACCCTTCCCAGAATAATGTTTTTGCCTATTTCATAATTGAAGGAAATGGTAAATTGTATTTTAAAGTGAGTGAAAATAAATATTCACTATTTTTCCAGATAGATAAGATTCATAGATCTCCTAAAAATCTATCTACAGACCCCAGAGAACACTTCAAAGTAAGAACCCTTCACTAAGAACACAAAGATAAAATGTAAAGCAGGACCTGCCTTCCAGGAACTGACTTTCTCCTGGTGATACAACAGGTCCATAGATAAGAAAATCCAAGTCATTTTGAGGAAAAAGAGTGTTAACAACTAAAGAGACCAAGAAAGCTATCCCATTGGAGGTGGTACCTGAGTTGAGCCTTGAAGGAAAGTAAGGCTTCTAAGAGGCAGAGATAAATAGGGACCATGGAGGAGCTCGTGTAGAGTCACAGAAGTAGAAAATGGAATCTTAACTCTGGGGAACAGGATATTAATTGTCTACTTTGGCTCAAAGGTAAGACACAAAAAGAAAAATCATGTAAAATAAGTTCATAAGGGTAGGTTAGAAATACTTTTTTTAATACATAGGAAACAATACCTCTAAAATTCTAATATTCTGATTTAAACTTGTAGCATTCCCTAACATATAGTATTTAACACCAAAACATTTGACTCTCCTATGACTACAAGGTTTTAGTACTGGTGATGTGGTTGTTCAATTCATTCAGACATGTTTGACTCTTTGTAACACCATTTCAAGTTTTCTTGGCAGATAATGGAGTGGTTTGCCATAATCTTCTCCAACTTATTTTGCAGATGAAGAAACTGAGGTAAACAGAATTAAGTAACTTGCCCAAGTCTGGTCTAGTGTCTGAAGCTGAATTTGAACTCAGATCTTCCTGACTCTAGGCCTGGAGCTCTATTCATTGCGTCACCTAACTTTCTATGGTTTTAACATAACTTCTTTAAAATTTGTTTAATACAAATAAAATCTCATAGATAAGACCTCAGAGATCAGCTCAAATAAACCTTTAGTCAAGAATGCCCTCTAACACATTCCTACCCAGTGGTTTTCCAGCCTTTACCTGATCATCTGTATGGAGAGGGAGATCACTGGAAGTCAGTATTTCTTTCTAAAAAACAGTAGAGGGAGGAGAAATGTGGGCTTTACTAAATGAATGTCATTTTGCTGGGCCACTTTTCCATATGTTGCTCACATCTCTGCTATCAACGGGAAGAGACAAAATCCATTATCTAAGATTTATTCTAGCTCAGAGGTACTTTTGCTTTTCAGGGGCCTTTTGACAAAATTAAGACACAGGATGAGATAGTGATGTCCCTTTCTCACTTACACAAATACTATAAATTATGTGTTAGATAATAAGAATACAAAAGCAAGTGGAAAATAATCCAAGCCCTCAAAGAGCTTGTATTCTCCTAGGTGGCACAAAGATACTGTGCTGAAGTTATAAGGATTGGTGGGGAGGTTTTTACCTGTTTTGTGTCATGGACCCCTTTGGAAGTCTGATGAAATCTATGGTAGATATGGAAAAGAAGTTATGGAGGAACCAAAGTCTTTTCCTTCAATTAGGCTGTGTAGATACATCTATCAGATTGGCAAAGTTAGCAAAACACAATAACGGCAGATGTTAGATAGACTACAGGAAGGTAGGGACACTAATGAACCACCAGTTAAACTGTGAATTGGCCCAAACATTTTGGAAAACAATTTAGAATTAAAATAAGAAGTGATCAAGCCATATCAACCTTTTTATTTTGCAATACTGCTACTAATTCTACATACTCTAAGGAGGTCAAAGATAGGACAGGCTCTGTACATACCACAACATTCATAGTAGAACTTTAATGATAGCAAAGAAAAATGGAAAACAGAAACACAGTTGGTGCCCAATGCCTGGGGAATGGGTAAATAAATTGAGGCCCATGAATATAATGAAATACTATTGCACCATAAGAAATGACAAATATGAGGAATTCAGAGAATCATAGGAAAACTTGTATGAATTGATGAAGGGCAAGGTAAATAGAGGCAAGAGAACAATTTACATGCTGACCACAATGAGGTTAAGGGGGGAAACACTGAAGGACTTCAGAACTCTGACTTTAGATTGGAAAAGGTGAATCATTAAGTCCCAAAGTATGTATTAGGTACCTACTATGTATGTGATAGACACAAAATACTTGTTTCTGCCTCTTGGCATGAAGTGATAAGATTACAGATCTAACACAGGCACATATTTTCTGATGCGGTCAATTGTTTCCAGTTTTGTTTTGCTTTTGTTTTTTGAATGACCACTTATTTGTTACCAAAAAAAAAAGGCTTGTGGGGAGGAAGGAGTTTGGGGAAGTGACAATGACATATAAAAGGGGCATCTTTTTTTTTTAACTTGTAGTATAAGGTGGAAATATTCCTTTATTTAGATGTGGGAGATCCAAATTCTAGTCTTAGTTTTGTCACAAATTTGCACCTTGAGAAAAATCTCCTCCATTTTTCCAGACTGCTGTTCCCCGTCTCTACAATAAAAGAATTGACCTAGAAGACAGACCTCTAAGGTCCATTCCAGGGCTGACATTCTCTAAGTCTAAAAAAATTAAAAAGCACATCAATTACTCAATGAGACATGATAAGCTTATTCAAGCATTTCCTAGCCAGAATTATAAGTCAAGAAGACAAAGATAAGTGTATTGGCAAGGTCCTGCTTTTGTCTTGTCCCTCAGGTCTATTCACAAGCTCCTTCCTCTGGCATGTGTAAGGAAGAAGGGGCAGAGTGTCAAACTAAAAAGAGGCTAAAGATTCCACTTATCTACCTGCTTCTAAGAGAACTGCTGATTGTAAAACAAGCAAAAAAAAACCATCACAAATGGAGGGATCCATGGGGCTTGATCCCCTAAAAATGACATTACCTTTCCAACTCCAAAACATCCCATATATATTTTGTAACTACATAGTTATTTGCATGTTTTCTCTCCCATTAGATTGTAAACTCCTAGAAGGAAGGGACTATTTTTGTCCTTTGTATACCCAGCATTTAGCATCATGCACGTGGTCTATAGTGGCCACTTAATAATTGTTTGTCGATTTGACCACAGCAGAATCTACTCTATAGATTACCATCCACACCTGCTCTTCTTTATATCCCTTCTCACCTGGAAAAGGAGAGTGTCAGAAAACATGGATTTGAATCCAAGTTCTTTTTTGTATGATTTTTAGGAAAATCATAGGGATCTAAGTCTGTGCCTTCGTTTCTCATCTAGAAAATGGAGGTTTTCATAGTTATATGGATCACAGAGCTAGAGCTGGAAGTGACCTCAGAGATTATCTAGTCCAACCCCTTAGTTTTATAGATGGGGAAACTGAGATCTAGACAACTTGTCCAAGGTCATACAAATAGTAAACCTGAGGATTCCAGAGCCTACTTCTCTAACTATGGTTTAACTGGCTGGTGTCTAAGGTCCCCTTTGGCCTTAAATCCCATGATCCTACTCTGCCAGAAAACAAGCATTTTGGACATTTCAGTGTCTAGTAGGCCCTTAAATTCTTAGTGAGACTGAGCAAACTAAAGACTTTTTAGATACACTTTCCTTCAACTCTGAGGCAAGAGTCTCACGAAAAACAGACTTACTGAATTGGGGTAACGTTCTGGATGGCAGATCAGAAAATATCAATAGGAATTACAAAACCCCAAATCCCTATAAAAGACATCTTAAGTCCTATCAGGTACCAAGAAACTACCTCCTTATTCACATTCTGAATCAACCTTGGTCAGAATGAATGCAAAGTCTGGGGTGAATCAGGTATCAGTTTCATGCATAAAAGGGGAAAATTACACCTCACTAGAGCAATGCTCAAGGCAGTTTGGAAAATAAAATTGCAGGGAAAAAATTTCTCTCTATCTAGGTAATTAAATCCATGAATGTATTTGTGTATGTGCATGTGTACTAAGGAAGTGGAGAGGGCAAGATATAAACATAGAAACATTTAAGGGGAATTGGCCAGATAATCAATTATTTTTTTCTCTTGTTCTTGCTCTGGGCTCTAAAGTCATATCCTCATTGAGATTATAAATGACTTCTGAGTCACATACAAAGAAAAGCAAACAGGACCTTTGGTACATAGAAAATCATCGAATCTTAGGGCCAGAAGTGAATGCCAACAATATCTTAAATACTTGCTGCATTTTTCACAGGAAAACTGAAACTCAAAGGAACTTGACCAGATCATTATAGAGAACAAACTTGGGAGCTCACTGTAGATCTCAGAAGGTCTTCCAAGTCCTTCTTCTAGTCTCCCAATTCAACTGAGTCCAGAGAGAAATAAACTATAATTAACTTCGCACTGAAAAAAGAACAGGACTGAGGTAATATGATTCCCTCTCCTCTGCCACTCTATCACTATCACTGTGGAAGCAGAAAGAGCCACCAGGACCATTTCTTTGCTTCATGGCTTGATTTGGCCAAACCTACTGAAGATGAGACTCTCTACTCTTAACTAGATTGAAGCTTAGAAGGCAGACTCAATTTTCACCTGGGACCATACTTGAATGTTTTCCAGAATATTAGAAACTTCCAGAATTCATGCTCTACTCCATAGCTTTTATAGTCAGGGTCACCTCCAAAACACAAAGAAGCACTGGATTAGGATTTTGTGGAGGCCAAATTCTAGAATATGTTATTCTAGATCAGTGGTTCTCAATCTTCCTAATGCCACAACCCTTTAATACTCATATGTGGGCATATCTGCATGTGGGCAGACCCGCCTAGAGACAGACAGAGGAGCGGTGTCTCAGTTCCTAAGACCACTGGAAAATCTTAGGCGACCCCTGTGAAAGGGTCATGCAACTCCCAAAGAGGGTGTGAGCCACAGGTTGAGAACTGCTGTTCTAGATGATTTGTGAGTCATTTAGAGAGGGAATCAGTGATCACTAAGAGCCTTCATGGATTCATCAAGAATAAGTTATGCCAACTTAATATCATTTCCTTTTTTGAAAGGGTTAGTAAATCGATAGACCAGAAGATTGACTGCTGTAGCCTTCTTATAGTGGGTTTTTAGCAAAGAATTTGATTAATTCTCTCATGCCATTCTTTTGGATAAAATGGAAAGGTATGGACCAGATGATAATATATTTAAGCAGATCCAGCTGTGGCTGAATAACTCGACTACAAAGAAAAATCAGTAATGGTTTGACATTGACTTGGAGAGAGATCTCTACTAGAGGAACTAAGGGTTCAAAAGCAAATGGGAAATAATCCTTACCCTTGGCCCTGTGAAGTTCCAATATTTCTGATAATGATTTGGAAAGAGGCACAAGAGAGCATATTTGTCACATCTGAAAATGACACAAAGCTCAGAGGGACAGCTAGCCGACTGAATGGCAGAGCACCAATTTTGGCATTCTCAAGATTGATCTCAACAAGCTAAAAGAATAAGCCAAATCAATAAGATTATAATTATCCCTATTTAATTTCAAGTCTTTTATATGGATTAAAAAAATCAACTTTAGAATCACAGGATGTGGGAGATGTAGTTAGACAGAGGATCATGTAAATAAAAGGCTGGGGGAGGGGCTAGCAAACTACAGACTCAAAGTGAGACAGCAGTGTGATATGCCAGCTCTTGCCCTCAAAAAAAATCAAATGTGATCTTAAGTTGCATTGAGAGGCACAGAATCTGAAATACGAGAAGGAATAGTCCTACTCTCTTCTGACTTAGCTCATATCTAGATGGTTATGTTAAGTTATATAAGTATCACATTTTAGGAATGATATTTACTAGATGAAGCTGACCCAAAGGAGAGTGATAATGATGATGTGAGAAATAAAGATCATGCTACATGAGAATGATTGGAAGAACCAGAAAATATTTAACCCAGAGAATAGAAGATAGAGCTATGAGGGATACAATCAACCAGTCAACAAGCTTTTATTGAACATGTGCTATATACCAGACACTATCTCATGTGCTAGAGACACACACACACACGCATGCACGCACGCACACACACACACACACACACACACACAATATGATAGCTGTCTTCAATATCTGAAAGACTGTCACGTGGGGAAAAATAAGACTGGTCTCAGGAGGCAAAATTCAGAGCAGAGGAGGCAAATTGTAGAAAGGTAGATTTTAAACATAGAGGGAAATGTCTTTACAACTATAGCTGTTGATAAAGAAAAATAAGATGTCTTTCATCTACTCTAAATGTATCTTGCATTTATTATATTTATATTTATATATCTCTTGCAGTTATTATATTATATTTACATATCTCGCCTTAGAATGTAAGCTCCTTGAGGGCAAGGGCAACTTTCCCATTTTCTTTGCATCTTTAACTTTTATCACAGTGTCAAGCACTTAATAAATACTTGGTGATGGGTCATGCCCTGCTAATTAAATCTTCTATACTCCAGGCTAATTTTTAAAAAATTCATTAACTCCTCCTCATAAATACTTGTTGACTACTTTCATAGAAGGTGATGCTGTGTGAAGAAACTGGGTGACTAATGTGACAGATGTCAGAGTAAATTCCCATTCAGGTTTGAAGTTGACTGACATGACCTTGGAAGCTCCATCTTGGTGGTGGCAGGCTACAACCCCTCCTCCCTCCCAACACACACACACACACACACACACACACACACACACACACACCCCTCATCCTGTGCAATTATACTCCATATTTCCTCACATTTTCTCCACTGGGATGTACCCAAGACACTGGACATCTTCTTATTGTTCTGTTAATACCTCAGAAGACAGCAATGGAATCTATGTTGTCTATCTGCTATCTCCCATTAACACAGTAACAACTAATTTGGAATTAGTAAAACTCTGGACATGCTAAATTTTACCTTGGCTTAACACATTCCACTAAAACCACACACACTAAGAACATGATCAAGAGGGTTAGGAGCATGTTTAACCTACTTTAAATAACTGGTTGTTTGCTACTTGCCTGAAGACTTAAATACTGTTGGTACAAAATTAGGAATGATTAAAGCAGGGTTTCTAAATACATCTATTAGATAATAATGCTGTTAATCTAGGTCCCCTATTACACAGGGTACTCCAAAAGCCTTAGTGCAGCATTAGGCTATTAAAGCTTATCATTAGCTTATTAAGCTATTAAGTGCTTACAGTATGCAAACCACTGTGCTTGGGGTTGGGGATAACCCTCAGGTAACTAGAAACTAAGTTGTATATCCAGAGTACACTAGGTCCACTCAGCTGTAGCTTTTAAACATATTTTAAAGGAAATGAATATTTTTAGTTCTTACATATAGGTTGTTCCAAAGTGTAGTTTTAGGCTAGTAAAGCTTAAAAGTACAAAGACAGATTTCCTTTAAATTATATTTAAAAGCTATGTGGACCAGGCTATTCAGGATACATATCTTTGTTTCTAGTTAACCCTTGCTCATCTGTAACTCCAAGCATAGTGGCCTGAATACAATAAGAACTTTCTAAATGTTTGCTGTTTTTTGAATCCATATGTGGAATACTCTTATGCTTAGCTGCTTAGGGTAGTGAAGTGGCTTGGTTAATAGAGTGCTGCACTCAGAGACCTGAGTTTGAATTCTGCCTTAGGTACTTACTATGTGGCCCTGGGCAAATCACTTAACTTCTTAGCCTCAGTTACTTCCTCTGCAAAATGTGAGCAATCAAGCCCCTTACCAAATAGTTACGATGATTAAGTAAGATATATAAAGTACTTTGTAAACTTCAAAGCCCTATAAGTGTTACTAGTACTGCTACTACCACCACTACTACTACTACTGCCACCACTACCATCACACCACCTCTGTGACCTTGGGTAAGTCATCATTCCTCTGTGGGTACCAGTTCCTCTTTTCTAAAATGGGCAGATTAAACTACAGAAGATCTCTAAGGTAACTGTGATGCTACACCATTAACCATGGTGTCAATAAATCTTTAAAAAGGCTCCATAAAAGCATCAGAATTACAGACTATAAGAACAAAAAGGGACCTCAGAGGCCAATCATTTTACCTTTCTTGTTGTTCAGTTGTTTCAATCATGCCTGAGCCTTTTTGACCACATTTGGGGTTTTACTGGCCAACAAATTGGAGTGGTTTGCCATTCCCTTCTCCAGCTCATTTTGGAGAAGAGGAAACTGAGGCTAACAGGGTTAAATGACTTGTCCAGGTTCATACAGCTAAGAAATCTGAGATCAGATTTGAACTCAGAAAGAGGAAACTTCCTGTCTTCATGTCCAGTACTCTACCCACTGTATCACCAAACTGCCCATTTTACCTTTCTATCCCATGCAGAAAGCTTTTCTATAGCAGTAATCAAGCCTCTGTTTAAATAACTCCAAGGACAGTGAACTTACTATCATATGAAGTCTATTGTTTGGCAGCCCAAATTGTAGGAAGAGTCTTACTTGTCTTAAGGCCATATTCTAGTACTTCAGATAAACAATATTCCCCTCTAACAAGTATTAGTTTCCTTTTTGTTACCTGTGGGGGAAAAAAAACAGATCAAAAGCTTTCCTCTTCTACAGGGCATTCCTTTAACTATCATGAGGTGACAATCACATTGCCCCTAAATCCTTTCTTCTGGAGGCCAAATAGGGACTATAAGGCATTTTATCTGTGATTTCATTCATATATGAAACTCCATAATTAAGAAACTTTCCACCTATGCAGCTCGGTACCTTTTCTGCAACTTTAAGGTTTAGAATGTTGCTTGGAATACTTAGAGATGATGTGACTTACTCAGGGTCACACAGTCGGCAGGCATCAAAGTTGGTCTAGAACTCTTCCTGGTTCCCCTGTGAGTTCTCTATCCTCTATGTCAACATTGCCTCTGTGAACTAAAAGTTCCCAAATCACCATTTCCTTCAACCAATCCTCACCTGACACATTGTTAGATCCTTATGCTGGTCATTCTCCTCTGGGTGAGTGCCAATCTATAAGTGGTGTTTTTTCTACTAAAACATATCATTCAGAACTGAAGACAACATTCTAGATGTGGCACAACCCCAGACTTCTCATATTAATGATTCTGAAGATCATGTTAGCTTTTTTGGCTGCCAAGTCAAAATTCTTATTATTAATTCATAGTAGTTGTAGTCTACTCTAACCCCAGGTCTTATTCACATTAAGGGTTGTCTAGGCCTATTTCTCCCATCCAATACTTATATGCAGTTGGATTTTGCAAAGCTAAGGTAGAACTTTATATTTATCCCTATTAAATCTCATCTTGTTAGGTTCAGCCCATAATTCTGGCCTGTCAAAATCTTTTTTTGTGTCCTGACTCTGTCATCCAACGAGTTAGCTATTCTTTCTAGTCTATGTCACCTATAAATTTGATAAGCAGTCACCTATGTCTTCATCCAAGTCACTGATAAAAATGTTGAACAGGACAGGGCCAAGGACAAAGGCCTGTGGCAAGTCACTAGAGAGAAGCTGCATCAATCAACATTCTTCTGACCCAGCTATTTGGCCAGCTTGGAATACACTGGACTGTGTTGTTATCTAGTACAGGATTTCTCACACTATGTCTCATTAAACTCTTGTGTTCTATAAACCATAGAAAAAGGGATTCAGTGACAAGATGTCTATGCCTGAAATGCTAGATGGTAGAGGGGAGTGAATAAGAAGGGTCACTCAAGAACCTAACACAAACCATCCCTCACCACAGCAAACACCAGATGTGAATCTAGTGTCTCACACTTTCTTTTCCTCGCCCCACGATGGTCACAAGAGGTAAATGTTCATAAAACCTTGTCTCAATCCCCTTCACACTTCCACCCCACTGTGCCCCTCACTCATATACATCCACAGTCCCTACCCATCCTATCCCCAGGATTTGTCTTCTTTCACAATGTAGTCTAATTCTCTCCTGTCTCTTTGTATACTTCTCCTTGCCTCCCTCATACCATGTCCCCATTCCTTATATTCCTCAATTCCCCACACATACAAAGTCTGACATATCACAGTCCTATCATCTGTGCAAAAGCTGAATGTCTCACACACTATAATGCTGCCTCACATAAATCTGATACACACAAACACACACCACAACCATCTTTATCTTGCAAGGGTATAAAATACCCTCCCCCATTTCCCTTCTCACATGCTGTCATAGAAAGAAAGCCAGACTGGGATTCAGAAGACCTAGTGTGAGTTATGAGGTTAACACTCAATAGTTGTGTGACTGAGGGCCAGTTATTCAACTCTCTGAGCCTGATGTTCCTCCTCTACAAAATGGGGATAGTAACACTTGTACCATCTTGTTGGGAGGTAATGGCGCCAACTCAGCATAAGTGACCATCTTTTTATACACTGTGTCTGGTCCATAGCCTCCACCATTCCTTCTCAGATTCTATGCCTGATGCTCTCATATACACTATCTCTCCCCTATATAGTGCTGAAAGTAGAATCAGAAGGCAGGGTTTCAAGTCCTTGTTCTGCCACTTATGGTCTTTATGACCTTGGAAAAGTCAGCAAATCCTTTGGGATCTCAGTTTCCTCATCCATAAAATGGGGTGTTGGGCTACTAAGATTCTTTCTGGCTGTAAATATGATTCCTTCATCCTCACTGACACATACCCTACTATTCGTCCCATATCTTGTGTCTGACACACCCACATGATGATCCTTTATACTATATGTCTTCTTCACAATTTTGTCCCCATATTTCCACAATGCTCCTTTACCCTAGGAGCATTCCAGAGCCCTAGACCCTCTCACTGCAGCTAGGAAATATTTTTGAGGTCCTTTAAAATATTTCAAGCCCAAAAGTGTCCCTTCGCCAAATTAGGTTGGAAAATGCCAACCTAGCTATTCTCTCTCTCTCTCCTATTGAGTCCACAATGATCACAAAGGGCTTAGTTAAATGCCCTGCTGAAATCTAGATGCAAGATCTCTATGTTTTCCCAGTCTTCATTTTTTTCTATATCTATTTGATCCTACTGTACTATTCTAAGCATGTCCAGAGTGTCCCCATCTTAAAAAAAATCTCACTAGACACTACCATCCTCTCAGACTGTCGTTCTACAGACAGTAATTTAGTGTCATTTTAGGAGGCAGCTAGGTGGCTCAGTAGAGAGAGTGCTGGGGAACCTGGAGTCAGGAAGACCTGAGTTCAAATTCAGCTTGGGAAACTTATTAGCTGTGTGAACCTGGGCAAGTCACTTAACTTCTGTTTGCTTTAATCCCCTGAAAAAGGAAATGACAAAAATCTTTGCCAATAAAATCCCATGGACAGTAAGGTCCACAGTGTCATGAAAAGCTGGACATGATTGAACAACAGTGCCATTTTAAGGTACTAAAGCTGAACATCACACTAAGACTTTGGGGGTTGCCTGTATGAAATCATCTTCCTCCACCTCCTCATCCTCCTCCTCCTCGTCTTCCCCGTCTTTTTTTCTTCCTTCTTCTTCTTCTTCTTCTTCTTCTTCTTCCTCTTCCTCTTCTTCTTCTTCTCCTTCTCTCTCTCTCTCTTTCTCTCTCTCTCTCTCTCTCTCTCTCTCTCTCTCTCTCTCTCTCTCTCTCTCTCTCTCTCCTTCTCCCTCTCTCTTATAACACTTTCTAAAAGAAAAAATTTTGCTCTAAACCCCTCATTTTATACAAGAGGAAATCAAAGTTTTGAAAGGTGACATAAAATACACAAAGTTCCCTAGTTATACAAAATTAAAGACATTTCTGATTAGATGCATTGTGACATAGTAATACAGAGAAGTTTAACAAAAAAGTATACTAGACTTGCAATCAAGGAGACCTGGGATCCAGTGCTGCCTCAGATACTTACTAATTATTTAATCTTGAAAAAAGTCTCTTAACCTCCCTCAGCCTAATTTCCTCAGCAGTAAAATGGTGGTAATAATAGTAATAATAATGCACCTATCTCACAGGGTTGCTCTGAGAATTATGAAAGATAACTTTTATGCAAACTACTTTGCAAACCTTCAAGCTTTATCGGAATGGTAGAAGTTACAAATATTGCTTTCTAGAACAACTATAAAAAGGACACAGGCTTGATGACCTCAGTTTTCTAATCTATAAAAACCGAGATCATACTGCTTGTACTATGATTCTGTGGATTTAACTAAGCATAATAAATGTAGGGAGAAAATAATAATTCACAGAGATGGGAAAATGCCTCCTAAGACTGTAGAAAAGGGCAGTTATTTCAAAAATAATGACTGATTAAAAATGTCAAAAGTTGGAGATGGTTGTGAGAAACAACAGGGTCATTGGAAAGGTTAAAGCTGCAATGATAAAAACGTAAAGCCCACGCTGGCCCTGGAAGGGCTGGCTAGCACAGGGATGTTCAGGTTTCTCCAGCAGTGGATCATACATTCAGATTCCAAGTGTGGGAGTCCCATACATCTCTTAATAATAGTAGGATATAGCCTGTCAGCCACTCAATGCTTACAACTAAGCCTCATGCACATTAATGCACTGTTATATGAGTTTTGTCTTAGTCCTACCATTCTGAAGAAGAATCTGGAATTATTCTAGAAAATCCACTAGACTCTCATATTTCCCGAAGTGCTCAAATACAAAAAGAAAGATCACATAAATATCAAAATATTCACAGGAGCACTTTTTTGGCATCAAAAAAACTGGGAACAAAGGAGGCACCCATACTTTTGAAGAAGGGCTGAACAAATTGTAGCATTAAAATGTCAAGGACTATTACTATGCTGTAAGGAATGATAAATATGAAGAGTTCAGAGAATCATGGAAAGACTTGAATGAATTGAGCATAACAGGGAAAAAATATACACAACAACCAAAGCAGAGTAAAAGAAAGCACTAAAAAGCAACTGAACTCAGATTCAATTCAACAACCAATTGTGGGTCCAGGGAAGAGGTGATGAAACTCATCCCCCTCCTGTCACTAGGTCTATCGGAGGTAGAAGGGAAGGATGGTTGGCAGTACCTCAGACACCAAATGCTGCTTAAGCTAACAGGCTTCCTCACTGTGCTAGTCATTTACAAATATCTATTTTTTCTTTGATATGATACATGGTTCTATTGGGAAGGAAAGGAGGAGGGAGAGTTGTATTTCAAGTTAATAAAAAGTAATAAAAATGTTTTTAAAATAGGATAGGTGGTAGTTAAAGATCAGTTTGATGAGGTTCCTGGGAACCAGTATTTAACATACTGAACTATTCTTAGTATATTAGGTGAGGACACATTCTCAATTATGACTCCAAGCTTATATCACAGATGGTGGTTTTAAACCTTTATATGAAGAGATTCATAAAATGAATGTACTTTCATAGAGACAAGTAGTCTCAAAAAGCACTCTGAATGTGGTCATGTAGCTATAAACTGAGACAACTGTGTTCTAAGAGCCTATCAGGTCACAAATACAATCTATTTCTATTTCAACTTTTCATCAACCTGTAATTCTGGCAATGTGAGTAGCTTTCCCCAACAATGCAGATCCCACCAATCTTTCTATGCCCTAGGTCTCTGTTGAACCATAAGAGCATAGGATTTAAAAGTGGAAAGAATCTTAAAGATCACTTAGTCCCATTCCCCCCAGTTTTCCTGATTAAGTATCTGAGACCCTCACAAGTCAAGGAACTTGCACAAGGTACTAGAACCCAAACCCACCTACTCCTAATCCAATGCTATTTGCACTACTGTATGAAAATGACATACAGTTTTGATCAAAAACATCCCTTCGGTAAAGTGGTTGTCTTTTTGCCCCTGAATCTATCCTACTGTGTGGGTAGCTGGGTGGTACAGAGGAGAGAGTGCTGGGCCTAGAGGCAGGACAACTGATCTTCCTGAGTTCAGACTTGGCCTAGCTGTGTGATCCTGGGCAAGTCATTTAAACTCATTTGTCGGTTTCCTCATCTTTAAAATGAGCTGGAGAAGGAAATGGCAAATTTGTCTAGTATCTTTGCCAAGAAAACCCCAAATGAGATCACAACATGACTAAAAACTGAACAGCAGCAAATCCTACTGTACTAACAATTATAGACATTATAAAACACCCAAAGCATAGAATTTTTAAAAGGATAAAATAAAGATCAAATATTATTTGATTCTAGAGACAATAGGATGTCAATGGAGTTTATTAAGTAGAGGAGTGTCTTGTCAAACCTGTGATTTAAGAAAATGATTGTGGCATTCGTGGAGAATCAACTGAAAAGGAAGGAGACTTGAGATATGGAGACAAATTAGGATGTTTTTGTAATAATCCAGGTGAGGGTTGATAGAGCCCTGAACTAAGGTGGTGATTTTGTGAATAGTGAAGGAGAGAAATATGTATGATGTTGAGGAGGTAGAAATGACAATATTTGACAACTGATTGGGTGTGTAGGAGGAGGGGAAATGATGTGTCAAAGACAACACCAAAATTGAGAATCTGGATGACTTAGAAGGTAGTTAGTATCCTACTCAATAGAAATAGGGAAGTCTAGAAGAGGGATGAGGTTTGGAGAAAAGACAACAAACTGTTCTGGACATGTTCATTTTTGAGATGCCTATGGCATTTATAGTTCAAAATGTCCAATAGGAAACTCATCATGTAGAACTGGCCTTAAGAAGTAAAATTAGCTCTGGATTTATAGATCAGGGAATTGAAGAAAATTAAATTGATGGAAACTAATGAAGTCATTGAGAGAGCATACAGAGAGAAGAGGACCCAGGATAGAGCCTCGGGGCACATCCATGGTTAGGGGGATGATATGGATGTTGATCCAGCAAAAGACACTGAGAAGAAGAGATCAGACTGGTAGGATGTAAACTAAGAGCCCAGAGAAGAGAAAGTCAACTGTATCCATGAGGAGAGAGGGTAGTCAGCAGTGCAAAAATGCTACAGAAGGGGGAAAAAAAGATAGAAATGGGGAAAAAAAATCTGATTTGAGAATTAAGAGATGATTGGTAACATTTAAAAGAGTAGTTTCATTTGAGTGAGGATTCAGGATAAGGAGAAAGTTGAGAACCTGGAAGGGAATAGAAGGATTGTGACACCCTCCATGGAAATAGAGAAGCATAGATGTGGGATGGATTTGTGGCAAAAGATAATGTAAGATAATGAGTCACTACCTATTCATGCCTGCTCACGGAAAAATGGAATGTGAAGGAAGTGGGGGCGGGGGAGGGGACTTAACTCATTGGCTACATTCAGAGAGTACAGAGCCTACCACTGTGATGAACAAGAAAAAAGGGTGAAGATGAAGGGGTCTTAATGGGATTGAAATCTGCCTGATACCTGGGTCATAGCTGTCAGAAAGAACCCCTGAAGGCCAGCTACACAATAGGCAGAGGAAGAGTATTGAAAGGAGTGATAGAGTTGTTTTGGAGACAGGCTTATAATTAGTTATAGTGAGAGGGTAGAATGTAACATTTTCCCCCCATCTGATTTCCTGACCACCCACCCCTTGGTTTCAAGAAGGGGCCACCCAATAAGGAGATTATTGCTTTGGGTTACCTTTCTTTTCGTGCCCAGCTGCTATTGTTGAAAAATTCATCATTCTGTTATAGAACATGGCTTTGCCTGAGGGCATCATAATTTAGAGGGTATGGGTAGAAGAAACAATTAAGTCTATTGCTTGACTAACAGAAAAATCAGTTAAAACAGGAAATTACCTAAGTACAGTTCCTTTCCCCTTTCCACTGTATCCTAAAGGAGTTCTTCCCTGACCCTCAACAGGATTCATTTGAGAGGGACAGGGGTTGTAGGATAGTTTGTACTATATGTCTTGGATGTCATTTGTCCTGTTTGACCAAGAGACAGAAATCAATACATGTGGCTTTATCCCATGACCATCCTGGTGATGAGGCTTTCTGCATTAGGCTGGTCATCTGAAGACATTTCCAGGACTCAAAGTCTTTTTAAATTGATAGAACCTGTCAAAGATTATGCCCTAAGGGCAAAGAATTGAAGAACAAAGAGTCACCTCTAGTCATGCTGACTATTAATCAATCGACAAATGTTTGTTAAGCATCTACTATGTATGAAGTACTGTGCTAAGCACTGAGGATACAAAAAATGACAAAAGATAGTACCTGCCCTAAAAGAGCTTCCAATCTAATGGGGGACATTGACATGAAAACAAATATGTGCAAAATAAGCTATATACAGGATAAATAGAAAATAATGAAGAGAAGGCACTAGAATTAAGAGGAGTTGGAAAAGTGTTCCATTAGAAGATGGAATTTTGGTTAGAACTTAAAAAGGAAGCCAGGGAAGTCAGTAAGTGGAGTTGAAGAGGGAGAGCATACCATACATGGGGGATAGCCTGAAAAAAATGCCCAGAGTCAAAATATTGATTGACTTGTTCAAGGGACAGGCAGGAGGCCAGTGTCACTGGGTCAAAAACTACGTAGCAGGGAGTAAGAAGACTGGAAAGGTAGTAAGATATGACATTGTGGACAGCTTTGAAGGCCCAACAGAGCATTTTATAGAAAGTCACTGGAGTTCACTGAGAAGGAGAGTGACGTGGTCAGATTTGTACTTTAGGAAAGTCACTTTGGTGGCTGAAAGGAGGATAGATTGGAGCAGAGAGACTTGAAGTGAACAAACCAGCGGGCTATTGTAATAGTCTAGATATGAGATGATGAAGGATTGCATTAGAGTGGTGACAGTGTCAGAGGAGAGAAGGGGACATATTTGAGAGATGTCACAGAGGTAAAATCAATAGGCTTTAGCAACACTTTGGATATGTCGGGGGCGGGGGGAGAGAGATAGTAAGGAGTTGAGGATAATTCCTAGGTTGTGAGCCTGAGGAATTAGAAGAATGGTGCTGCCCTCCAGTAATACAGAAGGTGGGGAAGGTGAAAGGGGGTTAGCAGGAAAGATAATTCATTTATTTCAGACATGTTTAGTTTAAGATGTTTACTGGGTTTCCAAACTAAGATGTCTGAAAGGCAGTTAGAGATGCAAGACTGAAGGTCAGCAAAGGTTAGGGCAGGATAGATGGATAGGAGAATCATCAGAATAAAGATGGTTATTAAACCCATGGGACATGATGAGATCACCAAGTGAAGTAGCATAGAGGGAGAAGGGAAGAGGGCCCAAAACCTTGAAGGATATCTATGGTTAGAAGGGGTGATCCGGAAGAGGATCCAGCAAAGGAGACAAGGTATTGATCAGATAGGTAGAAGAACCAGAAGAGGGTGGTATCCTGAAAACCCACAGAGAAGAGAGTATGAAGGAGTGTTGATCAACAGTCTCAGAAGCTGGAGAGAGGCCAAGAAGAATAAGGATCAAGAAAAAGTTATTTGGATTTGGAAACTTGGAAATCATTAGTAACTTTGAAGACAGCATTTTCAGTGAAATGCCAAATTGCAAGGGGTTGAGAAGACAGTGAGAGGAAAGGAATTGAAGGCACCTATTGTAGATAGCCTTTTCAAGGCATTTAGCTACAAAGGACAGAAGAGATATATAATGATTATTAAGGAGATTGGAAGGATCAAGAGAGGGTTTTTTTTTTCAGGATAGAAAAGACATGAACATGTTTACAGACACAAGAGAATGAACCAGCAGAAGGAAAGACTGAAAAATAATGATAGTGTGGGGGATAACACAAAGTCCAGTCTGTTGGAGGAGATGGGTTAGAATGGAATCCTTTGAACAAGTAGAGTGGTTAGTCTTGATAAGGAGCAAGGCCACTTCATCACAGAGACAGGGATAAAGGAGCAAACAGTGAAAGAAGTATCTGAGTGATAAGAGATAGAGAGGACGGGGAAAGAGTAGACGAAAGGAACTCATTTTTCTTTTTTTCTAAATGTCTGCAACAAATCAGGCTGCTCCCTAAATATGAGGCAAACTAAATTTGGGCCAAAGACTACATATTGCATGCCCATGAATTAGCATTAGAACCAAATATAAAGGGAATTGTTTTATCCCCTTAAGTCAGAAATAGTAGAAGAATGTTGAAATTTCCAAAGGTTGGAGGGTTAGCCATAAAGTTTGCACCCTGTTGATCCTCCATTATTGTACTTTTCTAGAGTCTCAACAGGCAGTGGATGTTCCTGCTAACTTTGGGAGAAAGACTGGAAACAAGTGTCTGGAGACTGTAAGAAGAGCTGTCATTTGTTTTCATTTTTAATTTTAATTTTTTTCTCAATTACATGTAAACAAAACTTTTTAACATTTGGTTTTTTAAATTCTGAGTTTGAAATTCTCTCCCTCCCTCCTATCCCCAACGCTCGTGGAAAAGTCAAGCAATTTGATATAGATTATACATATGCAATCATGCAAAGCATTTCCAAATTGGTCATGTTGCAAAAGAAAACACAGACCACCTCCCAAAAAAACCATCCAAGAATAATAAGGTTTTTTTTTTAAGAAAGTATGCTTCAATCTGCATTCTGACTCAATCAGTTCTTTTTTTGGAGAAGGATAGCATTTTTCATCATGTTTTTTGGAATTGTCTTGGATCATTGTCTTACTAAGAATAGCCAAGTCTTTCACAAGAGATCCTCATATAATATTACTGTTACTGTGCACAATGCTCTCCTCATTCTGCTCACTTCACTTTGCATCAGTTCATGTAAGTCTCCCCAGGTTTTTCTGAAAGCATCTTGCTTGTCATTTCTTATGGCACAACAATATTCCATCACAATTCTATGCCACAGCTTGTTCAGTCACTTCACAATTTATGGACATCCTGCTGATTTCTAATTCTTTGCCACCATGAAAAGAACTTTTATAAATATGCTTGTACGCATACGTCCTTTTCCTTTTTCTTTGATTGCTTTGGCATACAGGCCTCATAGAGTTATTGCTGAGTCAAAGGGCATGGATGGTTTGATACGCTTTTGGGCAGTCTGAAAATGCTTTCCAGAAGGCTTGGATCAGTCCACAATTCCACCAACAGTGCACTGGTGTCCCTAGTGTTCTACATCCCCTCCAACATTTGTCATTTTCTTTTTGTGTCATATTAGCCAATCTGGTAAGCGCGAGGTGGTATTCAGAGTTGTTTTCATTTGTATCTATCTAATCAATACTAATTTTGAGCATTTTTTCATGTAACTATAGATAAAAGCTATCATACCCTGGCAGGATGTGAGTCCATCAACCATGGATTCAAAGACAGCATATTTTTAAAAGAAAGACTACCCCTGAACAGAAGAGACTTCATTCACTCACTGAAGGAGCATTTACCAATGTGGTGTACCAGACACTGTGCTAGGTAGAAGAAATGCAAAGACAAAAATACAACAGTCCTTGCCATCAAAGACCTTCCATTCAGTTGGAGCAATGACACCTTGCTAAGAAGTACCTGTGTGTTTCTCCTTTCCGAATGCTCACACAGGACTGTAAGCCCTTACCCCATTTTGCTAGAAAACATAGAAAGCCTAGAAAGTCATTAGAAAGAAATCTCTTCCTTGTGTTTACCTGCATGGTAGGAAGTAGAATACACAGGGGGGGTGTGAGGGGGTGGAAAGGGAATATTATCCTAAGGAAGAAATTGGCCACTAGATTCTGCCTACCAATAGTTCAGGAGACAGGGGTTATATTCCATTCTGAAAATCAAGCAGGTCATTCCCCCATCAGTCTAGCCTGACAAAATTTCTAAGCAAGCTGAATAGAGAGGTAACAGTAGACAGAATTCTAGATTTAGAGGCAAGAAGATGCAAGTTCAAATTCTGCATAAGACACTAGATGCCTTAAAAAGTGAAAGTCCTTTCATGTCTTTAAGCATTAGTTTCTTCATCAATAAAGTAAGGGAGCTGGACTAGAAGGAAACTAAGGATCTTGTCATCTCTAAGTCTATGACAGTTCAAATGGCTAAGTTCTGCCCATATTTGCAAAAAACTAGCCAGAAAGACATTTTGAGAGTTAGGAAAAAGCACATTCATTCAGAGCTTCCATGAGGCACAGAAGCAGGTGTCCTTTGCAGCAGCAGAGGTATGGAAGCAGCTCAATTGAGCTTCCATTGATTAACAGGTTGGCTTAATTAATACCTTCCTGTGGCTGCCAGTTTCATGGAAATCAAAAATGAGCCTGCCATTGTACCCTGATCACTCAGAAACAAGAAGGACGAAGACCGTAAATAAAATTCTTTTTTTTAATCCACTAACATGATCACAAACATAAAGTGGCACTCACTCTCTCATAGTTATTAAACATAGCACTGAAAATTGGGGAATTAAGCCAGGAAGTGCTCTCTCGCTGGCCATAAATTTCCCATTTTTTCCCCTTGGTGCATAATGATGGCTTGATAAGAGTCCTATTACTGATGCATCTGCAACATATCTCCTCTTTCTGGAGCTGAAATGCTGCTCGGCAGCAGATGGTGGCTATTGTGTTTACACATCAGCACTTTATGATAGCATTTCTGCACGTCTGCAGTAAGAAGAAAGGCAGAATTGAGTTTTTAATGGCTCCACACATTGTCCATTAACATTACACGAGTGTGTTCTGACAAACAGCAGCTGAAGAAATGGAATTGTGGATTCCAAGAAGCTTAGAACTGAAAAAGAACAGCATAGACTAAGAAGGATAAATTCCCTTTTAATACCCAGTCAAAGAGCTGTCCAATCCCTGCCCAGAACACCTCCAGTGATGTGGAACTGGCTAACTTCTGGGTCAGCCCCTTCCCTTGTAGTACAATATTATTATATTTAATCAAAATCTGCCTCTCAATCATTTTTGCCCATGAATTTTAGTTCTGTCCATTGGTGCTAGAAGTTGAATCCTTGATCAGCATCATGATACAGAAGAAAGAATGTGAGACTTGTAATTAGGAGACTAGCACTTGAACCTTAGCTTCATCACTTACTAGCTGCACGAGCAGCAAAATGGGGTGTGGGAGTACGGAAGCCTGAATTCAAACACAGCCTTAGACATTTATTGGATGTGTGTCCCTGGACAAGTCACTTAATCTCTCTCTGCTTCAGTTTTATCATCTCAAAACCGGGGGTAATAATAGCATCTACCTCTTAGGAACTGTTGTGAGAATCAAATAAGATAATACTTGTAAAGTACTTAGCATAGTACCTGGCACATGATAGGCACTTAACAAATGCCTGCTCCCTCCCTGTACAACCTTGTGAAACAACTTCACTGAGCCTTTTCTAATCTGTCAAAAGGAAATGATGATAATTGCATTACTGATCTTACAGTATTTTCCAACCCTCAGCTACATAATGCAAGTTACTTTTATTATTATTCAACAGGAACACACTTTCAAATATCTGAAGACATTGATCACATCTCTTCCCCACCAGGTCTTTTATCTTGCAGAAACCCATGGAACTCACTACCGATGGCCAGTTTCTTCTGGTTTTAGGCACAATCATTCCTTCATAGGAAAAGGTATGAGATTCCTTGATTGATAAATGGTCAAAGGATATGAACAGCAGTTTTGTGAAAAAGAAATCAAAGTTATCTACAGTCATATTAAAAAGTGCTCTAAATCATGATTGAAGAGAAAAGCAAGTTAAAATGACTCTGAAATACCACCTCCCACCTACCAGATTGGCTAATATGACAGAAAAGGAAGATGATATATGGTGGAGGGGATGTGGGAAAACTGGGACACTATTGCATTGCTGGTGGAGTTGTGAATTCCAATCATTCTGGAGAGCAGTTTAGAACTATTCCCAAAGGGCAATCCTTTGACCCAGTAATATCTCTACTAGGTCTATATCCCAAAAATATTTTTTAAAAAAAGAAAAGGACCTATACGAACATAAATATTTATAGCAGTTCTTTTTTGTGATTGCAAATTATTGGAAACTGAAGGGATGTCCATCAGCTGGGGAATGGCTGAGCAAGTTGTAGTACAAGATTTTGATGGAATACTATTATATATAAGAAATGATGAACAGGAGACTTTCAGAAAAGCCTGGAAAGACTTATACAAATTGATGCAAAGTTAAATGAGCAAAACCAGGAGAACAGCCTACATAGTAACAGATATTATACAATGATGAGCTGTGAATGACTTAGCTATTCATAGCAATACAATGATTCAAGATAATTCCAAAGGATCCATGATGAAAAATGCTATCCACAACCAGAGAAAGAACTCATATAATCTGAATGCAGATCAAAGCATATATATTTTTTTACTTTGTGTGTCTGTCTGTGTGCCTGTGTTTGTCTGTGTATGTGTTTCACCCTTTGCTCTGTGTCTTCTTTTACAACATGATTTGCATGATTGTACATGTATAATCTATATCAAATTGCTTACTATCTCAGGGAAGGAAGGAGAGAATTTAGAACTCAATATTTTTTAAAATGAATGTTAAAATCATTTCATATGTAATTGGGAATAAAATATTATTCAAAAAAGAGAAAATATTTGAGTACAGTTTTCATAAAAATCAACTTCTATTGAAGGCTAAAATAAAGTACTGTCTACCTACTACGTGCCAGACCTTGGACTTGGTACTGATGATAAAAAGACTGATGTATCAAAGAACTATGTTAACTCAAGGGCTCTTAACGTGTGTGTGTGTGTGTGTGTGTGTGTGTGTGTGTGTGTGTGTGTGTGTGTGTGCTGGACCCAACTGGAAATCTAGTGAAACCTATGAACTCTTCAGAATAATATTTTTAAATGTAATGAATAAAATACATCAGACTGCAAAGGGATATATCACACGGAAATACAATCGATATTAAAAGAAAAACAAGTTCACAGATTCCAGGTAAAGAACGCCTGATCAAACTGAAAGTCCCAATCCAAGAACCCTATGGCAAGAGGGACGGACCTGCTTAAGGTACCTGGAAACCAATGGGTCAGTGTCTTCATTTCTATATGGAAGAATATGTGCCCATGGAGGGGTTAGAGTAATAGGCAAATAGTAAGGAATCATGGTACAGCAGAAACAAAACTATCTCTAGAGTCTGAAGAACTAGGTCCAAATCCCACCTTAGACACATCAAGGATCAGAAAGCCTCATCTATAAAATGAAAGGATTGGATTAGATGTCCTTTGAGGGGTCTTCCATGTCTAGAGTTACAATCCTATTAGGATTCAAGATTAGTTGTGAACTTTCTGTCAAAAATGCACATACACATACACACACATACATACACACACACACACACACACACACACACACGCAAACATGTATTCTATGAGCAGTAACATATTAGAATATTTGAATTTAGTCTTAAAGAGACCACTTATTCCAAACCTACTTGTTTTACAGTCAAGGAAATTGTGCTTCGGAAAGGAGAATTGTCTTATCCAAGGTAAATGGATATAAATGGTAAAGAATTAAACAGTGAAGCAGCAGAAGAACCCAAGTTAGGACCCACCTCTCCCGCTTCTTGGCTCAGTGCTCATTTTACTCCACCAAACAGCCTATCTAAAGGCTCTCGTTCATTCATAGCACACTATACGAACAGGCAGAGTGATGGAAAGAGAGTCAAGCTTGCAGAGAAAAGGCCAGATTTAGAGAACCCTCACACCACTTCTTCCAGTGGTTTGAAAGCAAGAAATCTCAGATGGAAAGACAGACACAAAGATAAAACCAGATAGAGAGACAGACAAAAACAATGCCAGAAACAAAAGAGTGAGCATTTCAGAACTTACTCTCTATCAGGTGGCAGCAAGGTGCTGCAGTGGATAGAATACTAGGCCTGGAATCAGGAACACTAATCTTGCTGAGTTCAACTCTGGCCTCAGAAAGTTATAAGCTGTATGACCCTGGGCAAGTCATTTAACCCTGTCTGCCTTGGTTTCATAATCTGTAAAGTGAGCAAGAGAAGGAAATGCCAAACCATTCCAGTATCTTTGCCAAGAAAATCCCAGATGGGATGTCACAAAGAGTCAGACAAGACTGAAAAATGATTGAACACCCACATGTACCAGGTACTGTCATCAGTGGAAGGCATATAAACACAAGCAAGCAAGACAGTTTCTTCCTCCAAAGAAGTTTAGATTTGAATGGGGGAAGATAACAACAAAGGGGATTTGGAATCGAGTTTAGGAGGGATAGAGAGGAATAAATGGAAGACAGAAAATAAAAGACAGAGGTGAAAGTCTGAATCTGGGCAAGATAAAGTGAACATTCACCTGTCAGAGCCCAGGATGGTTCTAGGATAGAGTTGAAGGTTTGGAGGGGAAGGAGGTAAGGATGATAAGAGCATAGTGTGGAGGTCAGCAAGAATAATTAGCTAGAATGGGAAGCTTTGTGGTGGATGGCCCACTAGCATGAGTTCCTTCCTTCCTCCACTCTATACTTAGAAGGTCTCTGTCTCTATGACATAGGTTACTATCCTGTGGCAACTCAGCTTCATGTTAATGAGCATCTCATATCATTGGCTAGGCACAATTGCAGGAACTGGCCCCAATTAGAAAAATTCCTAGTTGTAATTCTACTGCTATTGTAATTCTACTGCTACTTTTTAGCCATGTGACCCTGAACAAATCACTTAACCTTTCTGAGTCTCAGTTTCTACATCTAGGACAATGAGGACAATTCACTACTTAGCTAACTGGGTTATAAGTAATAATAAAAGGCAAAGTGCTAAACGTGTCAGCTCTTGTTATAACAAATGTGAGGCTACACAAAATTATCATTTTAAAGTGGGGAGAGGAGGGTAGTTGTGAGTCTAGATCATTGACTCCATCAGTGGAGGAAATTCCCAGGGCATAATCACCCTCTACTTAAACAATTGGATAATGTTTCTGTAACTTTTGACCTCAACAAGTTGCCTGGGCCACTGAAGTGATTTGCCCATGATTATACAACTATTATGTGCTCCTGGCAGAACTAGAATACAGGTCCCCACGTCTTCCGGACTCTGAGGGTAGCTCTTCTAACCATTTGCAATGTTGTCTGTCACAATAATTATTGCTACTTATTCTGTTAATAAACAAATATCTTCATGCTCTATTAAAGCAATCGAACTATCAGATACTAAGCAGTCAAATAAATGAGGGAAGGGTAATACTGTCTCTGGCTAATACACCAGAAAATCTTGGCAGGCTTAATTATCCTTTTAAGGATGAACAATATAGGTTAGCAACATAGAGGAAACACATATTAGAATTTCAAAGGATACAAAAATTTGGCATGTTCTATCAAAAAGTGTATCCTAATAAGTAAATAGTTATTTTCTTAATCATTCAATCAGGACAATTATAGTGGGTTATATGACACTTTTTTGACATAAATGAATAAGGGCTTTTCTCTAATGCAGGCTGATCTATCTCCTCAGGCAGTAATATTATAGTTTTCAAATAATAGTAGCACCCAGTGATTCAAAATGAAAAATCTGATGGAAGTGATGTCATGACATCACAGGAAAAAATCAAACCAGGTAGAAAAAAAAACAACAGAAATTATGATCTAGCAAGAGTCCTGGTCTAGGATTCAGGAGACCTAGTAGATTCGTGTCCTTTCTCTTTAAAATCTTTCATCTTTAAAATCAAGAAATCGGACTAAAGCCTCTCCCAACTTCAACGTACTGACTACTCTGAATTCTAAAGGTTGATGCTGAGATTCTTTAAAAAATTGATTTAAAAGTATCTTGTGAATTTGTTAAATTAAAGGCTTTTAAAAAAAATGTTTAATGTAAATATGTTGCTGTCTTCCAGTAATAATGATGATAATGACAACACCTGACATTTCTATAGCATGTTACAGAAGCCACACTCTCATTTCATAAAATCTTTTTTTTAAAAAATCTTTTGGTTGTGTTGTTTTCATGTTGCTTGCCAATGACTCACTTCCTCTCTAAAAGAGATCTCCTTTCCAATAAAGTACAGCCAGGTAAAAATAAAATGAGCCCATTTACCATGTCTAACAATGTACATTTGATTCTGCTTCAACAGGTCACAAATGTTGCAGACAGGAGGGGATAGCACTTCCCTATCAAGCTACTAAATTCACAATTAATCAATGCAGTGATCAGAGTTCTGATATCTTTCAATATTGTTTGCCTTTACAATACTGTGATCAGTGTGTAACCAGAACTCTCTGGGTTGTGCTCAGTTTGCTTTGAAGCAGTTACTTCATAAAAGCCCCCCAAAAAACTTTCCCTGAATTCTTCATATTTATCATTTCTTAGGATACAATAATATTATATTACATTATATATTATAATTTGTTATCTCACTAAATCTTTATGACAACTCATTTTAAAAAAAAGGAAAAATAGAAAGAGGTACCTTGCCTAACTATGGCTAAGGGAACAATAGGTAGATAGAGCAAAGATAGACATGATAATAAAAGATAAAACGGACGATTTCAATGGCATAAAAGTGAAAAGAGTTACAAGAAGAAAACGTTACTAGAATTAGAAGAACAGCAGTAATTTACAAAAAGTAAAATCTTTCCATCAAATATCGCTGATAAAGTTTTATTATCCAAGACCTATAGGCAATTGACACAAATATATGGGAACAAAAGCCATTCACTGCTGGATAAGTAATCCAAAGATATGAACAGGAAGTTTTCAAAAGAAGAAGTGCAAACTATTAACAAACAGAGAAATATAAACAACTCTTACTTATTTGTAAACAGAACTCCCTATCAACTATTTGAGCGATACAAATTGCCAAATAAAAAACCTAAGAGTAATTTTGTTTCTGGTTAATAGACCAGAAAATCTTGGCAGGCTTAATTACCCTTTTATGGATGAGCAATATATGTTTGTAACATAGGAGAAGCCTCACACCCAGCAAACTGACAAAGATGACAAAAGACAAAAATGATAAATGTTGGAGGAACCGTAGAAAGACAGACATATTCATGCACTGCTGGTACAACTGAATTCATACAACTACTCTAGAAAACAATTTAAATTTTACTTAAAAAATCACTAAACTACATGTGTCCTCTTGATCCAGCAACTTACTACTACAAGATACATAACCTAAGAAGGAAAAAAAAGAGGAAGGAATCTCATACCTAGAAAAAAAAATAGCAACACTATTATTAGCTAAGAACTGAAGGAAAAGTGGGTATCCATTTCATGGAGATTGGCTGACTGAAATTGTGGCATATAGATAAAATGGAATGTAAATAATTCACATCAGGAAGATTTTCAAGAGCCAGTACAGAATAGAGTAAGTAGAATCAGAAGAACAATCTCCATAATGATCACAATTATGTAAAAGAAAACAATACCAAAAGACCTCAAGAACAGTGCATCAATGACCAACCAGAGGACTCAACGTTGAAGCATGCCTCCCATGTTTATCAGTAAAGAGTTGACAGCCAATACATGCAGAATGGGCATGTTTTTAAATATGGCTAGGATGCTCATCTGTTTTTGTTTTGTTTTTATTTTACTGTACTTATTTGTTACAAGGGAGAAGTCTACTAGGGAAAGGCAGTTCCTGGGAAGTGACATTAATTCTGTTTTTAAAAAGTGTATCAGTAAGATTTTTCAAAAAGTCATAGTTTAAACAATATAAATCTTCAAGTTACCCAATGATGGAGGAAGGAGAGAAACTGTCACCATTATAGAAAGGAAGAGTGGAAGTTCAGAAAGGTGAATGGGCTTACCCAGGATCGCTTAGTTAAGAAGTAGCTGAGCCAGGATTAGAATATCATTTTGCTTTTTCTTGGCAGGTTACTATGAAGTTCATGATTTTTTCCAGAATACAGCAATGTGATTTTTTTTTCCTGACTATAGACTTATAGGATCATAGATTTAGAGGTAAAAGGAACCTTGTAGGTCACTAAGTCTAACTGCCCCAATTTTGTGGATGAGGAAGCTGAAGTACATAGAGGTTAAGTTACTTACCGAGGCTTATAGAATTAGTAGATAACTTTTTTTTCACTTTTTCTTTGGAGGGGGGAAGGCAGGGCAATTGGGGTTAAGTGATTTGCCAAGGTCACATGGCTAGTAAGTGTTAAGTGTCTGAAACCGGATTTGAACTCAGGTCCTCCTGACTTCAGGGTTGGTGCTCTATTCACTGTACCACCTAGCCATCTCAGTAGTTGAGTTAGAATTTGAAGCTAGGTCTCCCTGATTCTAAGTCCACTACCCTACCTATCCACTACGCCATCCTTCCTCTTCAACAAGTTAACCCTCCCTCCTTTCTATGCTCCGGGAAACATGGCTGTTGGAAGCTAAGAAAATGTCTTGGCATTGGCCATCTAGGCTGGGCAATGAAGGAGACAGGAAAAGATGAATGGCACTTGTGAAGTTTTCAGACTTTTGTCAGGTTAATGGGAAAAGAACCCACAGAGTTTGGGTTAAAGCTGTCAGTTGGGAAACTGCTCCTAACATTCAGTGAATTGACTCGTTTGCTTCTGAGATGCTGAATTAAAATGACATGGAACTAAAATATTTTTTTAAGAAATAATTCCAAACTTTTCACACTTCCGTAGGCAGAATAATATTGTGATTAGTTACATTTATGCACCAATTACTCTCACACAATGTTTAAACGCGTCCTCTATATGGAGCGTTTGCTGTGCTTCACAGAGAATACTGGCTTATTACTCCCATACATTTGCAATAGAGAAGGAGACAAAGGAAGAAAGGCAAGCATGAAAGAGAACTAAAACTGTCAAAACTTCCCAGCTGTGCATCCTGCTGCACTTCTAAATGAAGGCTTCCTTATTATCTTGCTGAACATAGAATCTCCAAGCTAGAAGGGGCCTCAGAGGTCATCTCCTCCTACCCTCTGACTGATGAAGACTGTCACTCTATGGGCTCCCTGACCGACAGTGCTCCAGCATCTCCTTGAATCCTTCTACCTGGGGAGAACTCACTACTTCCAAAAGCAGCCCTTTCCATTGCTGGACAGTTCTCATGATTAAGTTCTCCATTACATGAAGCTGTAATCTCTTTTCTTATAGCTTTTCCCCATCTTGGCACTGCCCACCAAACACAGTTAATTTGAACAAGTTTAATCCCTCTTGACATAATATAAGGCAGAGATCACATATCTCTCCCTCCTAAGTCTTCTCTTCTCCAGACTAACTAACCTTCATCTATTCTCTTAACCAGTCCTTATATAAAGGTTTTGTGATATTTCCCCTGGAAACTATGATATCCACAAAGGCAGGGACGACGTTTTATCTAAACTTTACCCTTCTCTCAATACCTACCAGGAGATACTGTACATATTAGGTAACTGATAAATATCCAATGATTGATCTTGGACACTTTCCTCTGGTTGAATCTGATCAATGTCCTTCCTGTAAGATGGCATCCAGGATGGAACACAACAGTCCCAGAAGCAGACAAGTCCTGAAGGAGCACAGCAGGACTCACTCTCACCTTCTTACCTTGTGTATTCTATCTCTATTCATGGACCCCAAGCTATTGGCTTCTTTGTAGTCCATATTAGGGACATCTGGTTATTCTATTATAGACATAGAAAAGATGCTGTATTGTATAGGAAGGAATAGGACTGTCCTAGGATAAGTAAAATGTGAATGTGGAGCAGATGTTCCTGGAGTGAAAGTTATAAAATTCATTATATGTCTATATCACGGTAGGGTGACAAAGTGGTTTCACACCACAGGGACTTCAAAACTGGAAGGGACCTCAGAGGTCATTTAGTTCAATCCATACCTGAAGAGGAATCTCCTCTGCAACAAATGGTCATCCTAGTATGTGAGCCCCTAGAGATGGGAAACTCACCATCTTCAAGAGAAATCCCTTACATTTTTAGACAATTCTAATTATAATTCTAACAAACCTAATATCTAATTCTAATCATATTACATGGAGCTGAAATCTGTTTTCTCTAGCTTCTTTTCCCTAATGCTTCTAGTTCTTTCCTCTGGGGTAAGGTAAAGCAAGACTTATCCCTCTTCCCCACGGTATCCCTTCAAGTACCTGAATAAAACAACCATACTCCTACACCTCCCAAAAGTCTTCTGTCTAGAAAAATATTATTAATTCCTTCAACCAAATATGTGTGTTGTACAAATAAATGCATTTCTGAGATTCCATCTCACATCCATCCAATTGGCAAAGATGATACAAAAAAAAATGATAAATGTTGGAGGAGCTATGAGGAAAATGGGCCCTTTAATGCACTACTAGTGGACCTGATAATGGGCAAAAACAATCGGGAAATAAATTGGAATTATACACAAAAAGTTACTCAACAGTGCGTGTCCCTTCACCACCTATACCACTGCTAGACCTGTACCAAAAAATGAGTCAAGAGATAGGAAAAAGTATAGAAACTTTTTGTAGTGACCAAAACTGAAAACAAAAAAAAATTCTGGAAACCAAAGGTATGAACACCAATTCAGAAATGGCTAAATAACTTGTAGTATATGTAAGTAGTAAAATATTATTGTGCTGTAAGAAATGAGGAAATAGCTAATTTTAAAGAGATGTGGAAAGACATATAAACTGATTCAGAGTGAAGTAAGCAAAACCAAGAGAATAATTGATACTCTAACATAAATATTTTAAGAGTGAAAATTTTGAAGACTTATATGAACTGATAAAGAATTATACGAGCAGAACCATGAGAATGATTTATGCCAAAAACAATGTATAATGACAAATGATTTTAAAATTATAGAATCAATACAATGAACATCCATGATTCCAGAGGACTGAAACATGTGATTCACCTCTTGACAAAAGAGTCACTCTGCTTTGCATCTGCTACTCTGCCTTATTTCAACTCCATAAACAAGATCCCCCCTCCCAGGTTTAGCTCATCACCTCTAATCTCATCATCATTCTGCTAACTCAAACCTTGACTGATGCCAAGTCCTTGTCCTCAGACTCCTCTCTTCACCTGGAGGCTCGAGAGCAAAGTAACAAAGTCCTTCCAATACCTTCCTTGATGGAGGGAAGAAACTGTACTCTCAGCTCACTCCACTTTATATCTGCTGCTCTTCCTGATTTCAATTCTATGGAACAAGATGCCCTTGGTGTCTACCTCCTTTCCCGCCACCTCTTATTGTTGTCTCTGCCTTTAAATTGTAAACTCCTTGTGGGTAGTCTTTTTTTATTAACTATATCCCCAGTGCTTAGCATTTAATAGGCACTTAGTAAATGTTTATTAATAAATTTTGGATACAAAATGAGATATACACAAATGGCTATGTAAAAATATACATGCATATATATACATGCATACATATATGTACACATGTATTTGTACACAAAAATGGAATTTGTTTTTCTTTCTATGCATTTTTTTTACATTTTCTCTCTTTTTTTACATTTTTTCTCTTTTTTTCCCAATGAGATGGAGAATGGGAGAAAGAGAAAATAATTTTTTGTTAATTTTTAAGCACTTTAAACAGCAAGGTTATGGGATGCTACAGATGTAGACTACAGCATGAACCCTGAGATGAGGTCTCTACTATTAGTTCTGCTAAACCGCTTTATTTTGTTACAATAGGGCTCTCGGGGCAAAGGGAACAATCTAGAAATATTTGTAGCATAAAAACAGTGCATATCAATGACACCTTTAAAAAATTTTCTCTTCCCAAACTTGCTAACTTTGTAACTGCCTCTCTAAGTCTGTTTCTTCATCTATAAAGTGGGAAAAAAGAGGGGAATATTTATATGATGTTTTCAGGCTATCGAAGTACTTTACATATGTTATTTCATTCGACCCTTACAAGGACACTAGAGAATAAATGCTTATATTATTCTCATTTTACAGATGAGAAAACTGAGGCCAAGTGAAATTAAATGACTTTCCCAGGCAGGATTTAGAATTCAGGGCTTCCTAAACCTAAGTCCAGCACTCTATCCACTGTGCCACCTGGCTGCTTAAAATTAATACCTGGAAAATAGTATCTAGCGTAGCTGCCACACAGGAGTCTTTTGAGGATGAAATGAGAGACTGTATGTAAAGAACTTTGAAGACATTAAAATACTTTATGAATTTCAGTTGTTATCATTCATGTTGACCTGCACAGGACCAAGCACAGATTCCTGAAACACTCCACAAGAAACTTCCCTCTACTGCTCCGCCATTGAGGAGTTTCTGATTACGGTCATTCAACTTATATCAAATCCGCCAAGCCATGGTTACTATCATCTAGTTCATATCCTGCATACATCATCTGTCAAGGCAGGCACAACTTGCAGCCCACAGGCCATTTGCAGCACACTGAAGGATTTTGGGTAGTCCAAAAAAAATGTAGAGGAAAAACATCCTTTGTATGTAGAAGAAATCCTTTGGTGGGCCACAAGTTGTGCAGGCCTGATTTATCACATGGGAGCCTCCTAATAGCCCCAAGACTCAGGAAAAGTTAGCTGGATTCACAGAATTCCCCCTGCTGGGAGGGACCTCAGCAGGCATTTAGTCTTGCCTGTACATAAAAAGAATGCTACCACACCATGCCTGACAAGAAGATATCCAATATCTGCTGGGAGATGAGGGATGAAAAGGTCTAGAGATGTTACTGACCTTGCCCAAGGTCCTGTCATGGATCTTTGCCAAACTAGGTCTAGAATGCAGTTTTCCTGGCTCCTATTCCAGGACATTTTCAGTTACACCTCAGTTCTAGGTTGGCAATTCCCCAGTTCTCCTCATAACCAGTTAACACAATTTAAGGACACTGGTGCAGCTTATGGATGTGACTGGTGGTTTAAGAGGACCACAAGGTTAATTCTCTGGAGATTCAGACTCCTCCTGAGTAAAACAATGGGTTATCCTATGTGATCCCTAAGGAGCCTTTTAGCTCTGACATTCTAGGACTCTAAGAGACCCACTCAAGGATAGAAGCTTTGACCTCAGTCATATCAACTCGGTGCTCCAAGCATCTGAGGGAATCAATCAATCCAGAAATGACAGAAAAAGACAGAGCAGCTGGCAGTCAGAAAAACCAAAATACAGAAGGATAGAAAGGTATAGGCAGGGAGGCAAGACAGAAGACACAGGGACAGACAGATAATTAAAGCTGGTCAGGATTCAGTAGCTGCACAGAAAAATGTGGAATGGCATGGGCTATAGATATTTGCTCTTTTGCCCCATTCCAAGACATCAGTGTCTGCCAGATGTCCAGAAAAGTCAAGCTCTTCAGTTCACCCAGAAGAAGATCCCAGGTAACATGAGAGATAAGAGATCTAATTAACTAAGCACTTCGGCTGGCTAAGAGGAAACCGTCAAATCAAATTTCTGCTCCCTGGAGACCAGCAGAAATGCTGCCAAGGGTCATCCCAATGCTGAAGCAGGAAGAACTGGACATGCTTCTCCCTCTGCACTCTCCCTGTGGAACCTAAGGCCATAATATGAGCTAGGATTCAGTGACTTCTCTTTGTGCTACTTACTAGCAGGAGAAGCAAGGTCTTCCTCTATATTCTCCAAGAAAAGATCAAGATTGATTCCAGAAGCCCATCTGCAAAGAGTCCAGCTGCTATCTACATAGCACATTACACGCATATCTAAGGCAAACAGGGATTTATATTGACTCAGGCAAAGGATAAAAGAGTCCAGTGGTGGGATGGGAGAATCTAAGAATTCCAACAGAAGGAGCCCATTGGTTGCCCATTTTTAAAATCTATTTTAAATTTTTTTGAATTTCCCTCCTTTAGTTAAGGGTTTTACAGAGCTCAGTGGAGGAGGGAAGGCAGGGTGCTTTAGCAGAAAAAAAAGGTGAGACTTGGAGTAAACAAGCCTAGACCCAAGTCCTAACCATCTGTCACCTGTGTTAACCAGGACAAATCACTTCAGCTCTCTGAGCCTCCGTTCCCCATCTGTAAAATGAGGGTACTAATTTTCTCATTACCTTTCTCATAGGGGTACTGTGAAAAAAAGTTCTTGTTAAATCCTAAAGCACTGTGTAAATGTGAATTAATCATCCTCATTCTTAGTAAGGTGAGGTTTTCAGGCAGTTTGGAATAAGAAAGAGTATATTCTAATATAGCAGAAAGAGCTCTGAATTGCATTTAGAAGACCTATTTGAAATCTGGGCTCTGATACTTACTGCCTATGTAACTGTAAGCAAATCACCACCCCCCTCAACCAACTCTGCTTCAGATTTCTCTTGTGTAAGTATGGGAGCTGGACCAAAGAAATCAATCAGTAGGCATTTATTAAGTGCCTGCTGTGCTCCAGGCATCATGTTGGATTTTAGGGATACAAAAACAAATGATGAAATAATCCTTACTCTCAAGGAGATTACATTCTAACAGGATCTCTAAGGTCCCTCTCAACTCTAAAATGAGGTGATTGTATCATTAATGAAGTCATATTAACTAAGCCAGCCCCCTCTGGTGCTGTCTTCAAAGTCACAGTCATTTGTGATCTCTCCTAGCATCCAAACAGCCCCTCTTTAACCTTGACCTGATGGACTGACTCGGAAAGTGAAGGATTTGATGCCCATTCATGTTTGAAGCAGGAGCCTTGTTTCCAGAAGAACAGTCAGGAAAATGGGATATTAAATGGGGAAGGAAAGCCTCATTCATCACTGATTACTGCAATTCAAGTGAAGAGGGAACCGTGCCCGACAGGAGCCAAGCTGCTGCTGCTCTGTGGGAAAACAATGTGACTGGCATTTGGCAGAGTCTGACAGGCTGCCAGCTATGCACCAGAATCCACAGCCAATGCAAAGTGCTACTTTTGAACTTTTGTCTTTATTGAAGGATGAACAAAGTGTCATCAGAATTATCTGAGTCATTACATGGCAACTCTCTGTCTTGTGCTCTGACCTCATCAGGTATTGGTTTGGTCTCAGGAAGTTTAGACTTTGATACCTGGCCAAGCCAGGTACATGCCTGCTTAGCCCTGTGCTCTTTAATATTTTTCCCAATGATGTGGATAAAAGCATAGGTGGCACTATTTGCAGATGCTACAAAGCAAGGAGAGATAGTCAACATGACAGATGTGGAGGAAAGAAACAGAGGGAGGGCAGAAAAGAAGGATGGAAGGGAGAGAAGGAAGGAGAAAAGAGTGCATGAGGGGTAGGATAGGAGGGAGGAAGGAAAGGAAGAATAGGAGAGAGGGACGAGGGAGGAAAGGAAGGATGGGAAAGAGAAAAGATAGGATAGGAGAAAGAGAGGGAGTGTCTATTAAGTGCCTACAATGTGTCAGACACTATGATAAATGTTTTACAACTATCTCATTTTATCCTCACAACCTGGGTAATTGGATGGTACTGTTGAATCAGGATCCAAAAGACAAAAGTCAAGACATTGATTTCATAGGTCTAAGACTGGAGAGTTGAGGGAGTATCATTTGGTAACATGATGAAAAAGTCCTAGGGATTTTAGTGAACCGTAAGTTCAATGATTAAGCAATGTGATCTGACAGCCAAAAAAATGTCACTCAAGTTTGGTATGCAATAAGAGAGACAGCACTTCTAAAAGCAAGGATGTCAGAGTCCCACTATATTTTGCTCTGATCAAACTTGAGTCCGTGCCACATGAGGATCAACTGAAAGAACTACAGATGTTTAGGCTGGACAAAGTCATTCGTCAGTCAATAAATATTTACTATGTTTCTACTATACATATAGGCACTTTACTAAGTGCTGTGGATACAAAAAGAGCTTCAAGACAATCCCCTGACTCAAGAAGTTCATAATCTAATGGAGGAGACAACAAACAAATATATACCACAAAGCTGAATACAGGGCAAATAAGGAAGAATTAACAAAAGGGAAGACACTAGAATTAAGAGAAGTTGGAAAAGACTTCCTATAAAAGATGGGATTTTATTTGCGACTTGAAGGAATCCAAGGAAGCCAGGAGGTGGAGTTGTGGAAGAAGAGGCACGGAGGACAGTCAGAGAGAAGGCCCAGGGTCATGAGTGTCTTGTTCATGAAAGCTAGGAGGCCAGTGTCACTGGATAAAAGAATATATATGGAGTGAATAAGGTGTAAGAAGACTGGAAAGGTAGGGTTTGGGCCAGGTTATAGAGGGCTTTGAACAGCAAACAGAAGATTTGGGATTTGCTCTTAAAGATAATAGAGAGCCACTGGAGGTAGCTGAGTAGGGAAATGACAAGGTTGGACCTAGACTCTAAGAAAATCACTTTAGCAGCTGAATGGAGAATGGGGTCAGGAGAGGAGGGACTCAAGCAGACTCACCAGCAGACTACTGCAATAGTCCAGGCACGAGGTAATGAGAGCCTGCACCACAGCAGCAGCAGTGTCAGAGGAGAGAAGCAATGGTGAAATAAAGAGGACTCGGCAACACACTGGATGTTGAGGATGAGATATAGTGAGGAATCAAGAATGATACCAGGGTTGCAAGCCTGAGAGAAAGGCTTGAGATGATGTCATAGCTCTCTTCAGGTACTTAAAACACAATAACATCTCTAAGAGTGATTTGACTTATTCTCAGTAGTCCCGGAGAGCAGAACTAGGAGTGACAGGTAGAGGCTTTGAAGAGGCATATTTAGCCTTAATGTAAGGAATGTTTTTTACTAACAATTACAGACATCCCAAAGTGGGAAAAACTGCTTCAGGAAGCAGTAGACTCCTACACTGTAATGGAGGTCTTCAAGCAAATACTAGATGAACACATGACAGTCATGATGTACTGGGAATTCTTTCTTGAGGATGGGTTGGAATAGACATCCCCTGAAGACCCTAATACTCTGTGATGGCACTGAACCAAAAACAAACATGACCCCTTTTCATCCCTCTTCCAATAAGCATTGTTATTAATTATTAATCTTTGGATAATGTGAAGCTGGAGTCTGAGATCTCAACAGGCTAAAACAAAGAGCCAAATCTATCAAAACAGAATTTACTAAGAATAAATATTAAGTCTTACCCACAGGTTCAAAGAATTAACTGGACAAAGACAAGATTTACAGATACGGCTTCATTACAATTCATGTGAAAAAGACCTGACAGTACTCTTCTTTAGGATAATAATAATGGGGATAACGAGAGCACCTAGGGCATCTAAGTGATACAGTGAATAGAATGTCAGGCCTGAAGTCAGGAAGACTCATTTTCCTACACTCAAAGGTGGCCTCAGATACTTACTGGTTGTATAACTCTAGGCAAGTCACTCAACCTTTTTTGCTCCAGGTTCCTCATCTAGAAAAAGAACTGGAGAAGAAAATGGCAAAACACTCCAGTGGCTTTGCCAAGAAATCCCCCAAACCAGGTCATGAGGACTGAAAATGACTGAAAAAAAAAAAAAACAAAGAGCACTTACCTCCCACAGTTGTTATGAGGATCAAATGAAATAACTATAAAGCACTTGGCACAGTGTCTGGCACATAGTAACCATTTTAGTTGTTGTTGTTGTTGTTACCCATTTGCATAGCACTTTGCAGATCATAAAGCATTTTGATTTGATTCTTAAAAAGTCCTGGAAGAGATGCCATTCAAGTATAAATATGCCAGTTTTACTGATTAGTAAACAATCTCAGAGAAGTTCAGAGGTAATAATTGGCAGAACCAGAACCCAAAGTCTTCTGACTCCAACACCACAACACCAACACTTCCTTCTAGTATATGACAAGCTCACTTTGGCAGTCCAGTAACTAATAATGGAATGATGATAGAGAGGAGATTAGCATGGCTCCTGTGTAAGCAAGCATAGTCAACAGTATGACAGCATTATGAGATGTAACACAAACAACTTTGATTATGTTAAATTAATAAGGTTTTGTAGAAGCGTAGAGCTTCTGGCAGAGTGGAAGCAGGGACTTGCTTGAGCTTGCCCCCAAAGCCCTCCAAATACCTGCTGAAATGACTTTAAACAAATTCTAGAGCTGCAGAACCCACAAAATGACAGAATGACACACATCTCCAACCCAATAACTTGGAAGACCCACAGCAAGGGTATATAACACTGGGATAAGAAAGGAGCTTGGTCTGGTGGGGGCTGTACCAGGCCAGAACAGGCCTCAGGGGACTAAATCACTGGCAACTGTGGTGACTTCCAGACTTCTCAATCCACAAACACCAAGAACAGTGTGGAAGGTCCATGGGGGAACTTTGTGGAATCTGGGTGAAAGAGGAGTGTGCTCCAGCCCCAGCCCTGGGAGCAAAGGAGGTAACAGTGTGCTGTAGCAGCTTCAGGAGAAGCAGATATTGCTTCTGGTGCTCTGGGCCCACAGATGGTAGGTGATCCAGCAGCTGATACAAAACCCAAGAAGCTGGGACAATACGCCCACATCCACATCCACACCCACACCCACACATACACCCATACCCACCCCCACTAGAAGCAGAGTTCTGCCTTGACAGGGAGTTAGAAAATCAAGTATTTGACTGGGAAGATGAATAAACAGTGAAAAAAATGTCAGACTATAGAATCTTACTTTGATGACAAAGAAAAACAAAACATTCAACCAGAAGAAGACAACAAAGTCAAAGCTCCTACATTAAAAGTCTCCAAGAAAAAATATAAAGGGATAATGGTCCATGGAAGAGCTCAAAAAGGATTTTGAAAATCAAGTAAGAGAAGTAGAAGAAAAATTGGAAAGAGAAATGAAAGTGATGCAAGAAAATCATGAAAAAGGAGTCAACAATCTACTAAAGGAGACCTCCAAAAATACTGAAGAAAATAACACCTCAAAAGTAGACTAATCCAAATGGCAAAAGAAGTCGAAAATGTCAATGAAGAGAATGACTTAAAAAGCAAAATTGGTCAAATGGAAAAAGAGGTCCAAAATCTCACTGAAGAAAATAATTCCTGCAATATTAGAATGGAGCAAATGGAAGCCAATGATTTTCTGAGAAAGAAAGAAATTATAAAACAGAACCAAAAGAATGAAAAAATAGAAGACAATGTGGAACATCTCACTGGAAAAGCCAATGACCTGAAAAATAGATCCAGGAGAGATAATTTAAAGATTACTGAACTACCTGAAGCCATGAACAACAACAACAACAAAAGAGCCTAGACATCATCTTTCAAGAAATTATCAAGGAAAACTGCCCTGACATTCTAGAACCAGAGAGTAAAATAGAAATTGTAAGAATCTATTGATCACCTCTTGAAAGAGATCCCAAAAGGAAAACTCCTAGGAATATTGTAGCCAAATTCCAGACTTCCAGGTCAAGAAGAAAATATTGCAAGCCACCAGAAAGAAGCAATTCAAATATTGTGGAAATATAATATAAGACCTTATAGCTTCTACATTAAGAGATTGAAATGCTTGGAATATGATATTCTAGAGATCAGAGGAGCTAGGATTAAAACCAAGAATCACCTACCTAGCAAAACTGAGTATAATACTTCAGGGGGGAAAATAGATATTCAATGAAATAAAGGACTTTCAAGTATTTTTGCTGAAAAGACTAGAGCTGAATAGAGCTTTCAAATACAAGATCAATACTCAAGTACAAGACTCAAGACTCATGAAAAGGTAATCAGGAAAGAGAAATCATAAGGGACTAATTAAAATTGAACCATTTACATTCCTACATAGAAATATGATACTTTTAACTCATGAGACCTTTCTCAGTATTAGGGTAGTTGGAGGAAAAAGACAGGGATAGGTAGATAGATAGATGGATGGATGGATGGATGGATGGATAGATGGATGGATGGATGGATGAATGGATGGATAGATAGATAGATGGATGGATGGATGGATGGGCGGATGGACGGACAGGATGAACGGACGGACGGACAGACAGATGGATGGATGGTACAGGGTGAGTTGAATATGAACGAATGATATCAAAAAAATAAAATTAAGGATTAGAGAGGAATATATTGGGAGAAGGAGAAAGGAAGAGATAGAATGGGGTGAATTGTCTCACATAAAAGAGATAAGAAAAATGTTTCACAATGGAGGGAAAGAGTGGGGAGGTGAGAAAGAATGAACGAACCTAACTCTCATGAGATTTTGCTTAAGGAGGGAATAACATACATACTCATTTGGGTATCTCACCCTACAGGAAAGTAAGGGGGAAAGGAGATAAGGAGGGGTGATAGAAGGGAGGGCAGTTTGGGGAAAGGGGTAGTCAGAAGTAAACACTTCTTTGAAAAGGGACAGGGTCAAAGAAGAAAACAGAAAAAGTCGGCGGAGCGATGGGATGGAGGGAAATATAGTCTTTCACAACATGACTATTATGGAAGTGTTTTGCATAACTACACATGTACAACCAATACTCAACTGCTTGCCTTCTCAATGAGGGTGGGTAGGAAGGGAAGACAGGAGAGAATTTGTAATTCAAAGTCTTAAAACAAATGTAGAAAATTGTTTTTTACAAGCAACTGGGAAATAAGATATACAGGCAATGGGGTAGAGAAATCTATCTTGCCCTACAAGAAAATAAGGGGAAAGAGGATAATGGGGGGGGAGGTGATAGAAGGGGGGCAGACTGGGGGAAAGGGTAATCAGAATGCATGCCAACTTGGGGTGTGGGAGGAGAGATATGGGGAGAAAATTTAGAATTCAAAATCTTATGAAAATGAATGTTAAAAACTAAAAAAAAATTGAATAAAAAAAAAGGTTTTACACAAACAAAACCAAAGCAACCAACATTAGAAGAAAAGTACAAAGCTGGAAGGGGAAAATTTAGAGTACATGTCTCTGATAAAGGTCTCATTTCTTAAATATATAGAGGACTCAATCAAATTTATAAGAATACAAGTAATTTCTGAATTGATAAATGGTCAAAGGATACCAACAGGCAGTTTTCAGACAAAGAAATCAAAGCTATTTATAGTCATATAAAAATGCTCTATATCACTATTGATTAGAGAAATACAAATTAAAACAACTCTGATGTACCACCTCACACCCATCAGATTGGCTAATATGACAGAAAAGAAAAATGATATATGTTGGAGGGGATGTGGGAAAATTGGGACGCTAATGTGCTTCTGATGGAATTGTGAACTGATCCAACCATTCTGAAGATCAATTTAGAACTATAAAACCATCCATACCCTTTGATCCAGCAACACCACTACTAGGTCTATATGCCAGAGAGATTAAAAATAGGGGTTGAGGGAGGACCTATTTATACACAAATATTTATAGCAGTTCTTTTTGTAGTGGCTAAGAACAAGAAATCTGGGTAATATCCATTAACTGGGAGAAAGGCTGAACAAGTTGTGGTATATGATTGTAACGGAAAGAAATGATTTCAGAAAGACCTGGAAAGACTTATGTGAATTGATGCAAAATGAAGTGAGAAGAACCAGAACATTGTACACAGTGACAGCAATATTTTATGATGATCAACTGTGAATGACTTAGTTATTGTCAGCAATACAATGATTCAAGACAATTCCAAAGGACTCATTATGAAAAATGCTATCCACTTCCAGAGAAAGAACCACAGAAAGAAATTATGGACTCTGAATACAGATGGAAGCATACTATTTTTCACTTTATTTTTGTGAGGGGTTTGGGTTTATATTTTCTTTCACAACATGACTAATATTTTAAAATGTTTTGCATGATTATGTATGTATAATCTATATCAAATTGCTTACCATCTCAGGGACAGGTGGAGAGGAAAGGAGGGAGAGAATATGGAACTCAAAATTGTTTTTAAAAAAAGAAACAAATGTTAAAAAATGCTTTACATGTAATTGGGAAAAATTATAAAATATTATTTTTTAAAAGGAAAAAACAAAGTTCACAGTGTGGCATGAGATCCAAGAAAAGTTAAAGCGAATTATTTAGACTACAGTAAAAGAAGTCTAGTCTGGAGCAGAGGAGGGGAAAATTCCACTGCCCTCTGTCCTACTTGGACTCCATCTTTTATATTCGGTTCTGTGGGCCATAAATTTTGGAAGGTCCAGAGGAAGGTGAGGGAACTGAAGCCATGCTATATGAGTATAAGCTAAAGGAAAGTAGATGTTTAGCCTGGAGAAGACAAGAGGGATATCATGGATGCCTTTAGATTTCTGAAATGCTTTCATAAGGAAGAGCGATTCAAGCTGCTCTGTTCAGCTCCAAAGGGCAGAAATAGGAGGAATGAGATAAAGTTGCAGAGAGACAGATTTGAGTAGGCTGAGTGACAGAGCAAGTTTAATCCTTCTTCTCTATGACAGTCCTCTAAGCATTTGAAAACAGCTATCATGTCACTCCTAAATTTCTTCTTATCCAGTCTCATCTCCTCATTTCCAGTTCTATCCACCAATATTCATGTATTATGGTGTCCAACTTCCTCTCCATCTTGGTCTCCTGCCTTTGGATGAGCTCTAGAGTTTTGGAATCCTTCCTAAAATGCAGTGCTCCAAGCTAAATATAATTTTCTAGGTGGGACTTGACCAAGCAGATGACTACTGCCCATGAGAAGAAGTAAGAGATAGAAGAAAATGTACTTGACTTGAAATCAGGAGATATGAGTGCAAACTCTAATTCTGGCATCTACTGGTTTTGTGACCACAGTTAAGTAATCACTTTTCAGAGTCTCTGTTTCCTCTTCCATAAAGGGAGGTTAATAATACTTGCACTACCTCCTCACCAGGTTTTTGTTAGGAAAGAATGTTGTCATTTTTAAACATAAAACATTAATTATTATTCTGATTATAAGCACAGGATAAGATAGCATTAATATCTTGGGGGTTGGCACACTGAACAACTGATTCAGATAAAGCTTATAATAGTCCACTAGGGTCTATAAGATCTCTCTTACGTATGTCGTTGTTTAATCATACATCCCACACCATCTTGTCAGCTGAGGTGATAAAGGGAAGAGAGCACAGGCAAAAATAAGAACCCACTGAGAGATAGTGAAAAGAAAGTGGTGTTGTGACGAGGGCACAGAATGATAAAAATGTGATTCTTGGTATTCAAAGTCTCTCTAGATGCCTGAGGAATGGAATAATGACTGAGTTAGCTAATATTCACCTAGGACTATGTGGGTGGGAACCAAAGCTCAGGCTAGACAGAGGCAACAACTCAGTTCATTAGTTTAAGTTGGCTTAGATTGCAATATCCTGCCATTAAGGGGATCAAAAGATAACCTAGCATGAAAGGATTCTTGATAACAAGACCACTCTTCTGGCAAGAGGTCAAGATGATGGCAAGTCATATTAGCATATTCTCATGGTTCAAGATGGCACTTTACCTTTTGGGATGCTCAACTGACCCAGTCAAGCTTTAGGAGGGACCAGAGAGCGGAATTTTGGAGCTGTCCAATGTACCCAGAATGCCTACTAATTCGTTTTCTCATTCAACAAATATTTGTACCTAGTGCATGCAGAGAACTATAATTAGTTCTGGCAAAGATACAAAATTTAGATAAACCTTGCTTCCTTGACATAGGAGAGCTTACAATCTAGTAAGGGAATATAACAAATACCAACATTATTATAATCCGCAACATTATATGAGAAATCGATTAGAGAAATATAAAACAAAATTTGACATGGGACCTAAGAGGGAAAATCATTAGCAGAATGGGAGATCAAAACAAGCTCTATGGAAGAGGCATGAAGCTAGACTCTAAATCCATGCCAAATGTTATGGCTTGCTTAACCATCTTACCTATGCCTTCAAAGACTAATGAATTATCATCTCTTCCTCAAGCCTTAAGCCTGCCAATTCTGGGATGTGTGGGCATGACAGAGGAAAAGAGAAGAGGACAGGCTACAGGCATTTCTATAAGTCTGTGGCAACTTCAACATAAGGGAGTTCAGTGGAGGCAATTTAGTATAAGGGATCTGAATACTGAGTTTTGGCCTAAACAAATTCTGGAGCTGGAGATCAAGTTGTACAGAGATGCTAGAGAGAGCACTATTTCACATAATTTTCTCCTTGAAGCAGATTCTAAATTTATTTGATTCTCTAGGAAGAAGAGTGCCATAACCTAAGCACATTTTTTTCAACACATGGATTTGTTGATTTTAACACTAAACACTTTTCATGACAAGATGGTTCCCTTTCCAGGGGCTAATTCTTCCTGTCACAATCATCAATTTCAAGCCTCATATTCAGAAACTTTTCTTCAACCATCTCATGTTCCCCCAAGAAGACAAGCCACTTCCTCCAGAGCACTCCCTGATTTCTCTTAAAACAGCTGATTTCATTCCTGATTAACTGAGCAGGGGCCTCCTGCTCTGACTGGCTGACAAGAGATTTGCTCTCAGCATCATCACCGGGGTGAGGAAGCCTTTTTACTTCATGCCTTTATCAGGGTGATACAGGCACAAGAATTGTATTGTGGCTTCCCTCCCCTCTGGAAAGCTGAAGCAACTGCCCTGATGGCCAAAGAATGCTATGGTGGGATGGAGAAAGCATACCTCAAGGCATTAACCCTTCTGATTCTCAGGAGGGGGAGTGAATTCCATACATAATAACTTTGTGCAAGGTCTTTTATTTAGGCATGAAAGATACAGAGATAAAGAAAGGTAGAGTCTCTGACTTTAAATCGTTTGCAGCCTGACTGGTGGGGGAGTGTGGGGATGTGGGAAGGATGGACAAGATAACTATGGTTTGAGAGAGTGCAACAAAGATAAGGGAGAGGTGCAAAGTACTGGGTGAATCACTTTCATCCAAGGAGATCAAGGAAAGCTTTGCAGAATAAGCAGTCTTTGAGATGGGCTCTGAAAAACAACAACAATTTCAAAAGACAGAGATGAAGAGAGTGCATGAATTCCAGGCATGGAAGATGGCCCATGAAAAGACATGGAGGTAAGAGAGGGCTGGAAGAAATCAGGGAAGAGCTTATAAGTACAGTTCTATGGGAATGTAGGATCAGGAAATGTGATTTCATTTGTATAGGAAACTTCCATGTGAGGAAATTTCCTTTCCCACTGCAAATCAGCACCTTCTTGCAACCTAACAGCCCTAGAGAGTTTCCAGGGATACCGAGAGGTAAGTGACTTTTTCAGGATCACACAGCCAATGTCTCAGAGGCCAAACATGAATCCAGGCCTTCAAGACAGTTCTCTATCTATACTGCCTCTTGGTTTCAATGTAGAACATTTACCCTTGGTCCAGGGCTTCCTACTTATTGGGCCCCAAATAAAAGCTGCTATTTCTGTTGATGCAATATATAGCCAACTAAAGATTAATATCCTTCCCTACTAAAATTGTGACCCTGAATCCCCCAAATATCCCCACTGTCAAAATATGTGGGTTCTGGAATCAGTACTCTCTTTCAATACTCTTGCCCTCTCTGACTTACTCCAAACCCTACAGCTGCTTTTCTTCATACCTTTATTTACAAGAGAAAAGAGATAAGTAAAAGAAGGTTCTAAAAGAACTCTACCTATCAAAGACTAGGTGGATTCCAAGTGCCTTAAACTGCTAGCTAGTTAATATTTCCCTGGATTCATCCTAGGATCATCGGACTTAGCACTCTAAAGGATATTTAGTGATCATCTAGTCAAGCAAAGAAGGAGGAGGAGGAGGAGGAAACATTGCCTCACTCAAAATGAGAACCTGAAAGGATCTTAGCTGAAGAGGCCCAAGGTCTCCCACTTCATCCTGGGCCATAGACAATCACCCTGATATATATCTGGCCACTGGACTGAGATGGCTCTGGAGGAGAAAGTGAAGCTGGGGACCTTGCAAAGCCCTCTCTCACTCAAATCAAAGTCAGTTGCAAGTCATGTCATCATCTCCCTGATCTCATGGTCCTCTTCAAAAATGAAGGACAAACCACACACAAGTCAAACAAAGGAGGAGCCTGAGGGCAAGAGATAGTAAGTGACTTATCCCGGATCTCATAGATATCAAGTGGGTAAACTAGGATTCAAACTCAGGTCCTCTAATTCCTAACACAAGGTGTTTCCCATTATGTCATGTAGCCTCTCAACCTACCATGCTCATTTCCACTGTTTCCCTGACCTACTCCCTACCAAAAAAAAAAAACCCAGCAAACAGCACTTCCCTCTCCATTTCCCTCCCCCTCCTCTTGTTCACTTTCCTTCTTCCTTCCCCATTTCTCTCTCTCCCTCCCCTCCTCACATCACACACACCACTGCCACCACCACCAGCACCACAACCACAGACAAACTTAGAATTGGCCAAATCATGTGAAAAAGCAGCTGCATTTAACTTAGACATACTCAACAAGTCATTTCATACAGGATGAACATGTTCTTCTCTCTGCCTGCTAATTACTAGGATTATTATTAGATATTTATTGAATTTCCCAAATGCATTCAGAATTATATAGAAAATAACATAATAATTATTCCTCCTATTTTGCCTCCCTCCAAGGATCTCTGAGCCATTGACAGATGTTCTCCAACTAGTTCACCTGAAAGACTGGTTTTATTTTAAGAAAAGTAGAATGGGACAGATATTCCCTTTGAATCCTATTCTTAAAGTAAGAAAAGAAGGGCACAGAGAGGTTAAGCAAGTCTCCACAGCACTTTGTTGATAACTCTCTTGCTGAGTTTATCATGTTCTGCCTTGGATCACATTCTGTCTTATTCCCAAGTGATATTTATTTGTATATCTATCCCAGCATCAAATATAATGCCCCATACCCAGTAAGATCCTTGAATTATGGTATTCTAACCTTAGAGAACAGTTTTTTCTAGTCCTTTCAAAATACAGTATAGTGGAAAGAATGTTGAGTATGGAATTGGAGTATCTGGGTTCAAATTCCATCTCAGTAACTTAAAAAGCTATGTAAGATGCCATATTACCTTACTGGCCTTGATTTTGCTATCTGTAAAACAAGAGAATTGGAATGGATGATCTCTAAGGTCCCTTCTACGTATGAGGAAACTTTAGGCTCTGAGAGATTCAATGACATGCACAAAATCACAAAGTTAGCAAGAAACAGAGACAGAATGGAAACCCAGGGCACAAATTCATGGCAGTAAGAGATATGATGAATTACAGTAAGTAAGGAGATTCCACCCTCACTCCCCCTAGTTCCCACACCCAGAGACTTTAAAGCAGAGTCCAGATAACTACTTCTCCAAAAGCAAACTTGTCTGTAATAGTGGAAAGGGAAGTCTTGGTCAGAATTGGACAAGATGCTCTCTGAGGTCCCTTTCATTTCTTAATCTATGATGATTCTAAATAGAGTCTTCTTCTCATGACATCATACAGTATTTATAGTGTGGGTACTCAGCAAAGGCACATTGAACAAATGAATGAATGGACAATATATCAAAGATCTCCCAGTCAAAGAGAGATAAGACTGGGGGAGTGGGGGAACAGAGCTCCTGACACTCAAGTATTTTCTGAATCTTACATTGCTAAAAGGTTGACATGAAATGATTTGTCTACAGCTACAGTGAAAATTCTGATGTTACTCTATTCAACAAAATTCAACAAATATTTTGAAGAATCAAAAAACCTTCTGATTTAGGAAGGACCTTAGAAATTATCTAAGCACTTTTCTTTTTTTTTTTTTGTTTTTTTTTTGTTTTTTTTTTTAAATTAAATTCTTTATTAAATTTTTTTGAGTTACATCTTTTCTCCCCGTCTTTTCCCCGCCCACCACCCCAAAACAGCCA
>CM053581.1:276296032-276332183 GCA_028627135.1 Pseudochirops cupreus
TGCAATTATTATTATTATTATTGACTACATCCAAGTGGAACTTGAGATACACAGGCACTGCAGTTGGGAGATCCATTCTGCCCTACCAAAAAGTGACATAGGAGAGAATAGACTGGGGGAGGGGGGAAACACTGGGATGGCTGTTTTGGGGTGGTGGGCGGGGGAAAGATGGGGAGAAAATATGTAACTCAAAAAAATTTTAATTAAAAAAAAAGTAGATGCAAGAACTTAAAAAATATTGCCTTCTAGAGCCACTTAGTGTAAGAATAAAATAGTTTCATAAGAAAGTCAATGATGACTCAGGTTTTAAAAAGCAGAGTCCTAGAGAAATAACATTTAAACCTCTCTGAGATAGAAGAATAATAATGATAATAATAGTAACTGGGGCGGCCAGGTGGTGCAGTGAATAGAGCACTGCCCCTGGAGTCAGGAGGACCTGAGTTCAAATCCAGCCTCAGCCACTTAACTCTTACTAGCCATGTGACCTTGGGCAAGTCACTTAACCCCAATTGCCCTGCCTTCCCCCTCCAAAAAAGCTAATAATAATAATAGAAACTGAGTTATATAGCAATGCTAGGTTTACAAAGTACCTTAAATCTATTTTCTCATTTGATTCTTACAAGTATGTGAAGTATCCTCCCTTTTATGAATGATGATATTAAGGCTGAGAGTACTTAAATCACTTGTCTAAAAGTAACACAGACAGTTTCTTTCTCTCTCTCTCTGTCTCTCTCTCTCTCCCTCCTTCCCTCCCTCCCTCTCTCTCTTCTTCCCTCTCTTCCTCTCTCCCTCCTCCCTCCCTTCTCCCCTTCTCCTCTTTCTATCCTTTGTCTCTGTCTGACTTTCTCTCTGTCTCTCCATGACATCATCAGGGTAGGTGCTACTTTCAATGATGAAAAGCCAAACACTCTGTACTCTGCTGCAATGGCTTCATGAGCTGCTGTGGCTACATCTCTGTGACTTGCCTCCCTGCACCTAGACAGATGGGTCTTTAGACAACAGGCATATAAAATACCATCACAGGCCTCATATTCTAAAGTCTTTCCAGTTTTATAGACTCTACCAGAGCTTGTGTTCCCCTGGCATAGCTGTCAAGAACCCATGATAAAGAAAGGAAGGACTCAAAGCACCATAGCTCTAGCGCCGAAATGGACTTCAGAGAACATCTTATCCAACCCTTTCATTTTACAGCTGAGGAAAATTAGTCCCCAGGAGTTTAAGTGATTTGCCCAAGATCATACAAAGAATAAGAATCTGAGGGTAGATTTGAATCCACAGCCTCAGATCCCAGAATCCCATGCTGCTTTCTAGTTTCCTCATGCTTGAATGGTTGTAAAGGATGGATCTATGTTAATCCAATCCAAATATGATGATTTTCACATCAAGAACTTAAATCTGCTGGTGTTAAAATTTTGGCCTTGCTACTGTTCTTTCTCTGCAGCTGTACTTGCCAGGATGAGGGCATCAAATCACATTTTTAAAAAAGGATCAACTGTCCTTGAAATCCTTGAAAAATCTCATCAGGACTAAGATTCACATCAAAGAGGGTCAGTGTTTCCTGGCTTCAAGCCTGTAGAATTCAGAAGTAACTGAACAGCTCACATGACTTTTTCTTTGATGAAAACTATTAGTGGGTGGCATAGAGATAATGAGATAAAAAGAAATTTTTCCTATCAGCAACAGGTGTGTCAGGGTCAACTGTGATACTTCACAGCAATACACCCGAGAAATATGAATCCATTTGGGAACTTTTCCTCAAACAAAGAGGTCACCAGACCAGAAAAATTTATGCATGTGCCTAGTCACATCTTACTTGCTTTCAGTGAACAAATCCAATAGATATAAAGCCAACTATAAAATGAATAAAAATAATTTCTTCACCTCAGCTCTCTAGCCACAATTTTACTTTGTACAGGCACTCATCTGCCCTCAAGGCCACCATCCTTCTTATCTCAGCCTCAAAAGATTTCAGGGGCAGAGAATCTTAGAAATAGAGGTCATCTAGCCCAACCTCTCATCTTAAAAGAAAAATAATCCCCTCTACTACACCTTTGACAGAGAGATGGTCCTCTGAGGCATCCTCTTGAACATCTCAAGCAATAGGGGTTTACTACTTCTCAAGGGAAGCTTGTTCTACAGTTAGGATGGCTGCTCAGTAGATTCTATTCATTCAAACTGCTTAAACATTTGTCAAGTGTGATATATGATGCTAAATGCTCTCAAGGTTCAAAGGTTCTTCCTTATGTTAATCAGAAATATGTAACTTTTGCTCTGTGGCATAGTTCATCCCTCTAGTACCAACCAGTGTAAACTTTTCCCAATAACAGCCTTTTTAAATACTATAAAAGAGTAATCAGGGCCCTCCTAGTCCTTCTCTCCTCCAATAAAGATATTCTTAGCTTCTTTAACTCAACCTTGCATGACCTAGTCTCTAGCATCATCTTCATTCTGGTTACAGTTCTCTATACAACGTACAGTTTATCAAGGTGTCTCTCCTAAAATTTGACCCTAGAAATGAAGTCTTCCATGGTTATGACCAAAGCAAAGGAAAGTGGGATGATTCTGTACCTCATTATGGATATTAAGATTCTATTAATGTAGCCCAATATAACATTAGCTTTTTTGGTTGTCTGGTGCCAGTATTGACAAACATTGATGTTAAAATCCACTAAAACCACCAAATCTTTTTCAAATGAATTCTTGTCTGACTACATGAGAAGGTAGACAGTGCAAGCATTATGATTCCTATTTTGAAAGTGAGGCCCTACTATAAATAAGTGCATACCCTTTGACCCAGCAGTACCACTTCTAGGGTTGTATCCTAAAGAGATCATAGAGGTGAGAGGAAGACTCATATGTACAAAAATATTTATAGCAGCTTTGTGTGGTGGCAAAGAATTGGAAATTAAAGGGATGCCCATCAACTGGGGAATGGCTAAATAAGTTGTGGTATATGAATGTAATGGAATACTATTGTGCTATAAGAAATGAGGAGCAGATGGACTTCATATTTACCTGGAGAGCTTTATACAAACTGATGCTAAGTGAGAAGAGCAGAACCAGGAGAAATTTGTACACAATGACAGATACAACGTATGTGTGATGACCATCTTTGATAGACTGGACTCCTCTCAGCAATGTAGGGTTATAAGACAACTCCAAAAGACTCAGGATGGAAGGAGATGTCTACATTCAGAGAAAGAACTACAGAGTCTGAATGCAAATTGAAGCAAACTACCTGCTCTCTTTCTTTTTGTTGTTTGGTTTCATTTCCTCTTTCCCAATGTTTATTCCATTGGTTATAATCCTTCTTTACAACCTGAATAATGTCTAATGTGAAAATATTTGCAAATCCTACACTTGATTGCATGCCATCATGAGAGGGGTGAGGAGAGAAAAGGGGAGAAAATTTGAAACTCCAGGGATTGTGCAACTGAATCTTGTAAACTAAAAGTAAACAAACAAATTAACAAAGACAAAAAAAAAAAAAAGAAAGTGAGGCCCTAGAGATAAAAAGCGGTTTGCCTAGGACTAAAAACTAGTACAACTATTGTTCCTGTTTTATAGTTAAAGAAAACAAGGCTCAGAGAAGTTATTCCATTTGTCCATGGTCACTGATATGTGAAAGCCATACTCTCAGCAGAGTTCTCCTCTAGAAAGCAGTCAAATGTAGATTGACTCTGCGAATGCTAACTTTCATCTTTGTGTTTGGATGACCTGTTAGGTTTTACTGTTCTGAGCATGAAATAGCTCCAGTAGCACCCATATAATGAGATTTATTTGGGGAAGCATCTTGCAGGATATACCAAAGTTAATGGGACCTAAGTTCAGGCAGCCAATGGCCAAACACTGACCTAGAATGGGGCCATGGATGTTGGGGAAGCCCCTTATGTGTGTTTCCCAGGGAGCTTGTCTTTATAAGAACAAACAGGAGATAATACAAAGTAATAACTAACATAATATTATGAAACAAAGCAGTCTGGGTCCAGCCATTATAAGAACAAACAGGAGATAATACAAAGTAATAACTAACATAATATTATGAAACAAAGCAGTCTGGGTCCAGCCAAGAAGGTGAGAGGGCAGAGCTTCCAGTGGCAGAATGGGAGGTTTGTTAGCTGTTCAGCCAAGGACCACCCGAGAGCAATTGGCACAAACTGCTCAGGTCTAGCTTTCAACTGGAGCAGCTGAGTAGCACAGTGGATACAGATGGAGGCCTGGAGTCAGGAAGATCTGAGTTTAAATCCAGCCTCAGACACTTATTAGCCAAGTAACCCTGGGAAAATCACTTAATCCTTTTTGCCTCAGTTTCCTCATCTCTAAAATGAGCTAGAGAAAGAAATGGCAAACTACTGCAGCATCTTTACTAGAAAAAACTCCAAATGGGGTTACAAAGAATCAGACATACCTGAGTAACAATAACAGCTTTCAACTGAGGATGTACAGACCTAAGGCCAAACTTTTGGGTGGAGATTCTAAGAAATTAGGAATCCTCTGTGAAGGACTTCTGGAGATGGAGGACAGAGTGGGTAAAGTCAATGAGAGCACAGATATGTATTCCTATGCCACACTATGCTTTCTTATCTCTTCTCGTAATGAAATTTAGGTTCTCTTTAAGGAGGGGGAACAAGCGTCAAGCTTGATTCAGACTGAAAGAGCAGTCTCTTTTCTGGCATCATTCCAGGATACCATTCAGTCCTTTGTAAATGACCATAGCTGTTTAAACTTTATGTGTAGTTCACAGAGTGATCAGAAATTATATAGTTTTTCCAATAACCCAGAGTTCCACACTTCTTTGCAGGGTGATAGCTTGTTATAATTGAAAAATATACTTTTGACTTGGAGTCAGAAGATCAGTGTTCAAGTCCTGACTCTGACATCGTATCAAGTTGACTTCCATGAGCCTCTATAATGTCCTCTATAACATGGAGATGATAATATTTAGATTCTTCAGATTACTAGGTTGTCATAAAAGCTTAAGAGTTTTAATACCATGAATTATCATTGCTTAGCATTATTATTATTTGCGGTGGCAAAGAACAGGGATTAAACCTGGAAGCATCCCTTCACTAAATCTACCTCATGCTAGAAGTGCAAGTATCACTTTGCTTTGCATTCACTCTAGACAAAGTTGAGAAGAGGATAAAAAAAGTCCAACACCAGATTTCGCTGTGGAAGCAAGTCTATCTTTGGCCTGATGTGAGTGAGATCAAGGACTTTCCTGCAAGATGGATGAGTGAATGGCCACAACTAAGTCCAGATCCCTTCTCCCAACTCAAAACAAAAGCAAATGGGCTAAATAAAGTTTGATTTTTTTCATGGAAAAAAAAAGATATTCTTACAGGAAGACCTCAAAGGGAAAAAATTTTAAAGAAAAAAATAAGTAAACAAAAAGACCTCAATTCAGAGAAATAAACATAATGTAATAAGGGGAAGTGAGACAGGCTCTTCAGAAAGTGGGAGTGGGGAAGAATATAAGAACAAGTAACACATTCAAAATATATGCTGGTTTAACTTAAAGAAACTTCAAGCTGGTCAACAAATCAAACAAACAAAAAAGACTAATCATTGTAAAGGTGGATATAAATTTGACAAAAGAAGAAGAAAAACACAAGAATTAATAGCTTGAACGATCTATGGAAAATATCAATTGATAGATAACTAGGAAACAAAATGAAACAGAGAGAAAAAATGTAGAAAAGACAGAATAAATAAAACAAAATTTTAAAACAGTAAAGTTGAGGGGATTGTGAGTTCTAGAAATGAATGTAAATGAATCAAACTGACCAACAAAAAAAAAAGATGAAAATTGAAGAGTGGATTAGGTTATAGAGCCCAACCATAAATATGTAGTCTACAAGACATTTAAAACAAAGGGATACAATCAGATTTAAAATGAGTAGTCGGGATAATATTTATTGTTCAGTTGATTAAAAAGATAATAAATACAGTCATGATTCCATAAAAGGCAGAAGTCCCAGGAGAGTTCTACAAAAGCACACTGCTAAGCACTAAGGATACGGTTAATAAAAATAAAAACCATTCCTGCCCTCAAGGAATTTACAATCTAATGCAGGAAGATAGCACACAGAAAGAGACAGGAAAGTTGTGGGAGGAGTTATGGGGCGCTGGGGGTGGGAGGATTTTGTTCAATGTAGTTGAAACCAGGCAGAGGAGCACATGCAGAGTAGAATGAGCCCAAAAGGCCAGTTTCTATCTTCTATAAAGGGAAGCATTGGAAGGAGTTTGGTACTCCACCCTCTGGAGGAGAGGAAGCTGAGGGAGGTGGTACATCAGTTAAGATTTGAGTTTGCAGTATGGTGATAAAATTAGAGGTGATGAGCTTAACCTGGGAAGGACTGCTGGTTCTCAGAGTTGAAATCAGGCAGAGCAACAAATGCAAGCATATAGAAAGCTCTCAGACAGGAAACTCACTCAACCAATGTAGTTTGGCACCTTCTCCAAAACTTATAGTCAAAGACTTTAAGTGACTAGCTGTAATAGCAAGTACAATAGCACATCCAGGATGGCCTGCCAGCACCAGTGCTTTGATCTACTTTGTTCAAGGAAAGACAACTTTTAAAGGGGTAAACAATATTACTTTAATTACATATAAGTAGAAAATACAAGCAGAGAAATTCAACAGACAGGTGTCTTACTGTCTGAACAAAATAATACAACCTCCTTACACACATCACTGGATCAGGAGAGCACTAACCTCTGAGTAGTCAAGGGGCTCTTAATAAATGGCTACTCAGAACCCCATCCAGGAAATCAAAAGGCCCTTCTCATAAGTAATCACCCAACGTAAAATACCAAACTCCCAGTATATATAGTTTTCAACTAATAGGCTCAGAGCCAGAAGGCATTACAACCCACGTGGCTCACTGCCTAGTTAACTTAATACAAAAAGGTATGAAAGCCTTCCTACATGTAAGTTCCCACTTAGGCAAGTTCCTTCCCCAATGGGCTCTATGTGACTCAGGATGTATCACAGCTGTGAAAGCAGCAAGACATCCGTGATTGAAATACCTGTGTACCTTTAGACCTTGGAACACAGCTCCTATTCCAAGGAATAAAGGGAACACATGTGGTCACATAGTCCTATTAATGGACAGGGAAGATCTTCCTATTTCACTAACATTACACTTGCCCAGAGTCACATAATCAGTGTATGCATCAAAAGTAGGACATGAACACAGGTCTTCCTGTGTTGAGGTTAGTTTTCTATCTATTATACTGTGGATGCCTATATACATGTAAATCAATATAAGGTATTTGTGTAAAGAACAGAGCACTAACAATTAGGGAGTTCATGGAAAACTTCATAAAGAAGCTGGCATCCTGAGTTGAGCGCTGAAGGAAGAAAAGGATTTTGAGAGGTGATGGTGAGGGCAGAATGCTTGCCAGCTGGTACAGCAGGACAGAGGAAGGGAACAGAATACCAAGTTTGAGAAATTTCTGAGAGCAATTTAGCTGAATTGTAGACAATGTGAAGGGAAATGATATAAAAGAACACAAAAAAACTAGGTGGGAGCTGGATTATAGAGAGTCTTCAGTGACAGTCTGAGAGGTTTGTATTTCATTTTAGGGATGATGGAGTGCCATTGAAATTTTGATCCAGAGAGTAATCTAGGAATATCTAGTGGGCTTTTATTTCAGTAACCAGCAATTATAAGTAATTTGGAGAATGCATTGGAGAGGGAAGAGCCTACCTGACTATTCTGGCCTCCTCCCCATCACATACTCTGCCCACCAGTGGAACTGATTCACTTGTTGTCCCGTAATTCATCCTACACTTTTCTATCTCTGAGTCTTTGCTTATACTATATCCTACATCCTTTGCCTCCATATTTGCCTTCTGGATTCCTCCTCATTCTTTGAGGCCCTGCTCAAATGCCAACTTACCCAAGGAGCTTTCCCTGAATCTCTGCATCTTCTGAACTCACAGAGCTTTTGTGTACCTTTCTCCTGCATTTGCCATAGCCAACTTCACACTGCAAGTCTTTACATCCATTTCTTTTCTCCCTTACTAGACTGAGAGTTCCCTAAGTTCAAGAATACTACCTTATCTATCCTAGTGCCAAACACAGGGCATTACCCATGGCAGATGCCATATATGTGTTTGAGTACTGGTTGAATTGTTGTTCATAGTTATAATCAGAGCTAATAATTACACAGCATGCTATATTTTGTCATTGCCTTTTCTCATTATAAACCGATGTAAAAATAATAATCTAGTATTAATATACTGCTTTAAGGATTGCACCACACACTACAATCATCAGAAACTGAGGAAGGTAGTATCAGTCAAGTCTTGAGTTAGCAGCATGGTGATGAGATTAGAGGTGATGAGCTTGGTGTTGAAACCACTGGACTTCATCATGCCCCAAGAACTTCATCTTGCAAGATCACATCTGCCCTGGAACTCACCCTCTCTTAGTAGCATCTGCCTCAGTGCCCTGATAGGGTGGTGGAGAGCTCCTCTTAGAACTTCCATTTAAGGAGGGTACCAAAGCTACCCATCTCTTCATTTCTCCCTTGACTGTACTTCTCCAAATTATGTATTACCACATACCTTCCTTTCTGAATTCCCTTTTTAGTTTCCTTTTGTGTGTTGTCCTTTCCACATTAAATCTTAGGATTCTTGAGAGCTGGGACTGCTTGTATTCCTAGTGCTTAGCACAGTTTCTGGCACAGTCGGCCCTTAATAAATGTTTACTGACTGACTCAATTGCAAGGACTACTTAATTTTTAGATTTGTACAGGCAGTACCAAACAGTGCCTGGCAAATTTTGTTATTGTTCAGTTGTTTCAGTCATGTCTGACTTTTCATGACTGCTTTATGATGTTTTCTTGGCAAAGATATTAAAGTAGTTTACCATTTCCTTATCCAGCTCATTTTACAGATGAGGAAACTGAGGCAACCAAGTTTAAATGACTTACTCAGGGTCACCAGTTATAAGTGTCTGAAGCTGAATTTGAACTCACAAAGATGAGTCTTCCTGATTCCAAGCTCAATACTCTATCCACAGTGCCACTTAGCAGCCCACATGGCACAGTAGGTGTAAATAGAATTAAAGAATTCTAAATTAAAGAATTCTAGAATTAAATAGAATTAAAGTCAAAAGAAGAAGAGAAATTGTCAAGAGAAATAATATTTACAAAACAGCAAAGAAAATAGCAATACTGAATATAACAACAATTAATGAGTAGAACATCCAAGTATTTAAAGGAAAAGTAAACTAGAATGCAAAAAAGAACCAGACAATAAAATGTTAGTAGGTTGTTTCAATGTTGCTCTATCAAAACTTGAAAAATCTAACAAAGTTATAAAAGAAAAACACTGCTTACTTCGAGGGAATAAAATTCAAGAACTAGATAAATTTACAGCTGAATTCTATCGAATATTTAAACAACAAATAATTTCAAAGCTATCTTATGCTCAGACTATTTTCAAAAACAGAAAAAGAAGTCATTCTACAAAACTTCCTAGGTGAAAAATATGGTACTGACTGCCAGACAAATGAACGATAAAGCAGAACAAGAAAACAATAGAACAAAATCAGTTTAAAATACTCATGCAGTGGAATGTTGTACATGTCAGCCATGACTGATAGATTGGTTAGTCTTGCTGAAATTTTTTTTTTATCTCTTTCCTTTTTTATCATTGTCACAAAGGATGGCTCACTGGGAAGGGGAAGAGGGAATAAATTTCAGAAAAGAACGTAATGTAAAAGCAAATAGTATCATGAAAATTAGATAGAATGTTTTTTATAGAATGTGCATGCAAAAACAGTAAATAAAATAAATGGCAAACAGACTACAGTAATAGGTCAAAAATATTTATTATAACCAAGCTTGATATATACCCAGGATGGAAAAATGATGTGACATTAAAAAATTAATTAGTATAACAAATGATATTTTAAAAGTAATAAAATATATTTTCTCAGTAGAGGAAGAAGTAGTATTTTAAAATAGAATACTCATGTTTACAAACACCAAAAAGCATAGAAATTAAAAGATGCTTTCTTTAGTATGTTTTGAAAGCCTCTATGTGATACCAAAAGATGGCAATTTTGGTAATAAAGAAATACAATGGAAGCTTTTACAGAAGATAAGGGATGAAAAGAGTTTTACTATACTTACTATTTAGCCTAGTACTAGAAAAGTTAGCAAAAAAAATAAGGCAAGAAAAATAAATTATAGGAATAAGTAATTTTAAAGGGGACTATAAAACATCTTAATTTGTGGATGGCATATTTCACTTAGAAAACCCTAAGGAATTAATAATGAAAATTAATTAATTTAACAAAAGCTTCAGCAAAATAGCAGAGAAAAAAAATAGTACCTTCCCAATCATTAGCATTTCTTTGTATTACAGTCAGAACAAAGAAAAATAGGTAGAAAAAATCTATAATAAATAATACTTTAAATATCTGGAAGTTGATACTAATAAATTTGTATAATAAAATCAAAAAATAAGGCATTTTTATATAAATGAAGAAAGCTAAAAGTAACTATTATAAGGCAGAGCCAAGATGACACAGTAAAGGCAATGACTTGCCTGAAATCTCTCCCCAACTCCTCCAAATATCTTTAAATAATGACTCTAAACAAATTGCACAGCAGAAGAACCCACAAAAAGATGGAGTAAAACAATTTTCCTGCCCAAGATAACTTAAAAGGGTCAGCAGGAAAGGCCTGTTCCACCAAGGTGAGAGAGAAGCACAGTCCAATGTGCAGCTGAGGCCCCAACAAACTAGGAACAGGCCTCGGGGAAACTAAATCAGTGGCAGGAGTAGTACTTTCTAGACCTCTCAGCCCACAGACAATAAGGGGATCAGACAATGGGTCAGAAGGAGATTTACAGGTGCCTTTGCTGGCACCAGGAGCAGAACTCTATTGCATTGCCTATACTTGGATCTATATCACAGTCCTGGGTCTTAGGGCCAGTGCAAGGAGGAGCACTAGCACAGCAGAGCTTATGGTCACATAAGAACAGGGACCCTGATCACAGTTCCATGGTTGAAAAGAGTGCTTGTGGCCATTCACAAGCCAGTGAACAGTACAGGAGACAAGTAAACACACATCTCCTTAGATCACACCACTTCAGAAGAGTCAAAAAAGTTAAAGGTCCTCAGAATTACCTCTGAAAAGAGCTACATACACACAAAAAAACTAAAGCTCGAGATAGTACCCCCTCCACTTAGGAAGCAGAGCCCAACTTTAGCATAGAATTAAAATTCAAGAAATGGGCTGAAAAATGAGTGAACAACAGAAAAAATTCTGACCATAGAAAGTTACTATGGTGACAATGAAAATCAAAATACATACTCAGAAGAAGACAAGAAAATCAAAATTCCTGCATTCAAAGCCTCAATGAAAAATTATGAATTGGTCTCAGGCCATGAAAGAGCTCAAAATGGATTTTTATAACCAAGTATGACAGGTAGAGGAAAAATTGAGAAGAAAAATGGGAGTGATGCAAGAAAATCATGAAAAAATGAGTCAACGGCTTGTAAAGGAGACACACAGAAAAAACATATACTGAAGAAAATAACACCTTAAAAACAGACTAGGCCAAATGTGAAATGATATACAAAAATTCACTGACGAAAAGAATTCCTTAAAAGTTAGAATTTGGCAAGTGGAAGCTAATGATTTTGTGAGACAGCCAGAAACAATCAAAGAAAATCAAAAAATGAAAAAATAGAAGAAAATATGAACTATCTCCCCAGAAAAACAACTGACCTGGAAAATGGGTCCAGGGGAGATAATTTAAGAATTATTGGACTACCTGAAAGCCATGAACAAAAAAGAGCCTACATATCCTCTTTCAAGAAGTTACCAATGAAAACTGCCCCAATATTCCAGAACCAGAGGGTAAAACAGAAATGGAAAGAATCTACTGATCACCTCCTAAAAGAAATACCAAAATGAAAACAAACTTCCAGTAATATTATGGCCAAATTCCAGACCTCCCAGGTCAGGAGAAAATGCTGCAAGTAGTGAAAAAGAAACAATTCAAATTTTATGGAGCCGCAGTCAGGATTTAGTAGCTTAAAGGACAGGAGGGTTTGAAATGTGATATTGCAGAGGGCAAAAGAGCTATGGAAAACCAAGAATCTCCTACTCAGCAAAACTGAGTATAATCCTTCAAAGGAAATAATGGATATTCAATGAAATTGAGAACTTTCAAGCATTCCTGATGAAAACACCAGAGATGAATAGAAAATCTGACTTTCAAATACAAGATGCAAAAGAAATATAAAAAGGTAAACAAGAAGAGAAATTATAAGGGACTTGACAAGGTTAAACTTTGTATTCCTACATGGAAAAAAATATTTCTAACTTCTTAAAATTTTCTGATTATTAGGGCAGTTAGAAGGAGTATATATAGACAGAAAGCAGAGGTGTAGGCTGAATGTGATGATATGACAATCTAAAAAAATCAAATTAAGGCATAAGAAGAACGCACTGAGAAGAGAAAAAAGGGAGAGGTAGAATGGGACAAATTGTCTGACATAAAAGAGTCCTGAAAGATATTTTACAACGCAGGGGGAAATTGGGGAAGTGGGGAGGGGAGCACATGAATCTTACTTTCATTATAACTGGCTCAAAGAGGGAATAATATACACACTCATCTGGGTGTAGAAATCTTTCTTATCATACAGGAGAGTTAGGAAGGAAAGGGGATAAGAGAAGGAGATGAGCTGATAGAAAGGAGGGCAGCTTGGTGGAGGTAAAAGTCAGAAGCAAAAACTTTTGAGAATGGATATGGTAATAGGAAAGAATGAGTAGAATAAATGAGGGAAATAGGATGGAGAGAAAAACATAGTTGGTAATCATTACTGTGGAAAAGTGATTAAAGAATACTTGGGGGAGATCGGGAAAAAACATCAATACCATTTAGAAAAGTGTTTAAAATTACTAATGATCAATGAAATGCTACTTTCAACAGTTTCAAGGTATTACCTTATGCCTATCAAATTGGGAAAGATGAAAGGAAGATGAAAAAAATGAAATGTTGATATGGTTATAGGAAACGAGGTACAATAATTCACTGCTGAGAACAATGTTAACTGGTGTAGTAGTAATGAAATTTGAAGATCCCCTTGCACTGGCAAGCTAACAAGTACTTAGCACTTAGTTCCAAGCTCACAATTGTGTTAAGTATTAAGACCCAGAACTTGTGAATCCCACAGTGGGATGGTCTTCCTGATGTAATCAGAAGGGGATAGAACAGGGAAGAGCTAATACCTTATATAAGGAAATGCACAAGCTGGAGAGTCAGAACTTCTTGGAGCAAGCAGCGTGGAGGCTGAGAAGGAAAGGCCCAGGCTGGAGAAAGTGGTTTTGATTTTGAAAACGGAGCTTATGGTGGCAGAGTTTCTTCTGAGAACCAGCTGGAGCTTCTGCTAAGACCTTTCTTCTGGGAACTTCTGCTGAGAGCTTCCGAGAACCAGGCTGAGGAGTTACCAACTTCTTCTGAGAGCTGCTGAGAACTTCTGAGGACCAGCCAGAGCTGCCAAAGACTTCTAAGTGCCAGCCAGAGCTGCTGAGAACTAAGGAAGCATGACCGTGGGGCTAGTACTTTGTCTGTCTGTTTGGGGTCTATGTTGATGTAATGGTAATGTAATTTGAATTTGAAGATTCCTTTGTGTTGGCAAAGGTAGCAGGTACTTAGCACTTAGTAACTGATCAAGCTTCTGCTGGGGAAATAGAAGGTATGAACTCCTGTCGCTGACATAACAGGAAGGGGTTGACTGCAATAAGAAGCTAATGCTGTGTGTATATAAGAAGAGCCCTAGAGAGGGAGAGTAAGATTTTCTTGGAACAGGATCAGTGGAGGCTGAAGAGGAAAGCCCTTCCAAGGTTTGAGAGAATGCTTTTGATTTTGAAAAACTGGATGGATTGATTTTGATTTTGGGAACCAGCTGAAATTTCTGATGAGTCTGAGGGCCAGCCAGAGTTGATGAGGATTTCTGAGAGCCAGTCAGAGCTGAGGGCCAGCTGGAGCTATTGAGGATTTGGGAGGGCCAACCAGAGCTGCCAAAGACTGACAAAGCATGACCATGGTGCTGGTATTTTGCCTGAGTCTGTTTGTGGCTTTGTTGAACTTTGACTTCCCAGGAACTTAGATGGTGAAGGATTTGAGATGTGGACACTGTGAGCTCCAATGTGGAGCAGGAACTGCATGGAGAGCTGGACAAGGACCTGGGAGCTGTCTGTTGTTGAACCCAGGTGACAGTTTGGTGAATCCAGGTAGGATCTGGGACCATGGAAGGGGATCCAGGGAATCTGAAAAACCACCCTGAGTCAAGCTGAAAGAAGACTTTACTTGTATACTGTTTACTGACTAAGAAATTATAAATTTACTAGTGACCTAGGGTTGGAAGGTCTGTGTATTTTCTAATGATTGAATAGTGAATAATGAAGGATGATGGATTGACTAAATGACTGTACTTAGTGATTGATGACTGAATAAATAATTGATTTATAACTGAGTATGCCCCATGAGTGGAAAACTCTGACTATTGTACTTTGTGATTGAATTAAGGATTTTGTGAATGCTTGAGAACAAATAATTGCTCTTTGTTCAAAACTTTGTGACCGTTGTAGTGGAAACTACGTGGTCATTTTCTGTTATAAGTTGTTGTGAATGCTGTATTTTCATGATCTGTGATGAGCTGCAATATTGTGAATGCTGTACCTTGATTTCTGTGAATGTTTGGCTCTGATTTGTTATGGACTAAATAGAGTGTTCACTATATTGTGTAATCAGAACCTTAAAAGTTGTTCACAGTAGCATTCTTCTGGAAAGCCACTTGTGCTTCGCTTTACAGTTGATTTCACAGGCAGAAAGTGAATTGATGAGGATGCTGGCAATATGTATGGATGTTATTGTCACTTGGTTAAGCTCTGTCTTCTCAGGAACAGAAGCTGTGAAGGACTTGAGGTGGATTGGACACTGTGAGCTTCAACATGGAACAGAAACTTCACAGAGAGCTGGACAAGGAACTGGGAGCTGTATGCCTTTGAACCCAGTCCACATTTTGGTGGATGATGGAAGAGGAACCATGGAAGCTGAGAGCCTGCCTTAGGTCAAGATGAAAAGACCTCTTCTTGGGTATTTAATGCTGGCTGATGATATTGTAACTTAATTGTACTCAATGGGTGGAGGACTTTGACCTTTGTACTTTGTGTCAATTAAAGAGGCTTGTCTCCCTAAGGGTGACTCAATTAAGGATTTACTAAAAAAAAAAAAAGGACTTATTAAATGAATGTTATCTTTTGCTTAAAACTATGTGACCACTTTGGTGAAAACTATGTGGCCATTTTAGCGATAAGTTGTGAAGTTAAAACATTCTGAATGTTGTACTTTGTTTATTGTGAATGTTTTGTCTTAGTTCGTTACTGAATAAATAGAGCGTTCACTATACTATGTAATCAGAACTCTGAACACTGTTCACAGCAGCAGTCCTCTGGAAAGCTGCTTGTGCTTGGCTTTACAATTGGTCCAACCATTTTCAAAGCATTACAGAATTATCTAAGAACATGTTACAGAACTGCAATCTCACTGCTAGGTTTATATCTCTAGGAATTGGCAGGAAAAGACTCACATGTAGAAATATATTCACACCAGCACCATTTGTAATAGCAAAAAGTAGGAAACAAACTATATGCCCAATGGCTAAAGAATGGATGAATAAATCATGGCATATGAATGTAATGGAATATGATTACATCATACGGAACAGCATATATGAGGATTTCAAAGACATAATGGAAGATGCATATTAAATTATGCAGAATAAGGAAAGTGGATCCAAAAGAATTATGTGTGTGTATATATGTATATACACATACACATATGTATGTATATATGCATATACACATAAGTGTGTGTGTGCGTATATAAGCAACAACTACACAAATGAAGACAACATGAAAAGGGAAAAAATATCTTAACTCTGGTTAACCATAATGGATGACATAGGTATGATAAAGTGCTTATAGTCTAACAAAAAAGAAACTGCAAAAGTTTATGGTATCTGGGGCAGTTAGGTGGTACAGTGAATAGAGCACTGGCCTTGAAGTCAGGAGGACCTGAGTTCAAATCCAGCCTCAGACACTTGACACATTTAATAGCCGTATGACCTTGGGCAAGTTACTTAACCCCAACTGCCTTACCTTCTCTCCTCCAAAAAAAAATATCACTTATAATTACTCTTTTGTATTGTTTTGTTCAGTTATTTTAGGAGTATACATCATTTTCTCTTTTTAAAACATTTGTCTTAAGTGTTGTAAAAAAATTTATCAATAAAAAAATAAAATTCGGATCAGACTTCTTTTCTGTAAATCTACTAGCTTAGACATTTTTGTGTAGTGTTTTTTGTTCTTCCTTAGTTTCTAAATAAAAAATTCATTTTAAAAAATTACTTTTTTTTCAAAGAAATAAAAGAAAAATGAATTCATTCATGCTTGTCAGAACAGAGAGTGATTAGCATGCCCTTACAATGCTTATGTGAAGAGGAGAACAGTGCTATTGGAGTGGCCCCATAAGGGGGCCACTAGGAAGAGCAATCACAGAGAAAGTAGGGGCACAAATCAGACAGGTAGTTGTTGGTTCCTTCCTACTTGGAATTTCACCTCACAGTTCCTGCTGACTAAAGGTCTTAGAATAATTCAAGAGTTGAAAGGGAGCTGAGATATCATCTGGGCTAATTCATATCTGGGCAGAAATATCCCTCATTCCATTTCTGATAACTAGTAAGTCAGGTTTTCCCTGCTATAATGCACTCAGGTAACACTCAGAAGTTAGCATGGCAAAGCCTCCTTGGTCAACCCCATCCTTCTTGAGAGGAAGCACAATAACCAAGTTGGGGCTCCTACCTATCCTTGACACATTGAAGAGGTACTTCTATGTCACTTTTGAGCTTAGAAAAGCTAAGTTCTCTGTTGCTTCCATTTTGTAACATCCTATCCTTCCTATTAACCACTTCAGGGTACAGTGACAAAAAAAGGTCTTAATTAAAATAAAGTATTATGGGAAACCTGATTTCCAGATATAATGAAGAACATGGCATCTATAACCAAAACAGTGAAAATTCAATATCAGGGGTAGACTTGAAGACATGAGCAAAACAAAATAGAAAAAAAGGCTTAGAGTCTCACCCAGGAAGTTTGTAGGAAGTCTCCTGAATGTACTTGCCCAAGGACAATTAGGAAGAGAGGGGAAAATACAAAGCGCATAGATGCAATTCAGTTCAACTCAATCCAATCCAATCCAATCTAATTTTAGGAACAAGATAGAACGTATAGCATATACTATCTAATTCCAAAGTCCTGGATACATTAAACAGGTTCCTGACATTTGCTAAATGGGATGGAGGATTTTTTCTCATCTGTCCATCGGAAAATGCTCTCCTGCTGGCGTCCTTCCTATACAATATGCCGTTAGCATTTCCCCTATGGAAGCAGTACATTCAGCACTGTACTGCAGCCTTGTGTACACGGCTTCTTATAATCTGGCTGTAGAGTTCTGTGAGGCTGCTCAGAGTCCACAATAACACACCTCACATTTCTGCAACACTTCAGAGCAAAGGTATGTTATTTCCATAGGGGAAATGTGTCAAGGATAGGTAGGAGCCCCAACTTGGAGTGACATCGTAGGTGCTACATAAATTCTTTTTTTTTTCCTTCATGGACTCCTTTTGCAGTTTTTCTCAGAATAATGTTTTTTAAATGTATAAAACAAAATGCATACATTTACAAAGGAAATAGACTAGTTATTGAAAGTTATCAAAAAAAAATTTTTTAATTGAATCTATTCAATGATCCCAGCTTCAGAACTCCTGTTTAAAGAGCTTACGGAGTGCTTTTTTCCTCCCAACAACTCACGAAGTTCTAAACAGATCACTTGGTACAATAGAAAGAGAACCAGAACTGGAGTCAAGAGGACCTGAGTTCAAGTTCTGTCACTAATTACCTGCATGACCCTAGCTCCGTTTCTATGTCCTTATGGAATGAGGAAGTTTGTTCACAGGACATCAAGTGGTCCTTTTAGCTATGACATTTGATAAAATTGCATTGTAGAATGACAATCTTCATTTTATGAAAGGGAAAACTGAGGCTCAGGAAGCTTAAATATCCTATGCAAGGTCACATAGTTCATAAGAGTAACAATCAATGGGCCTAGGATTGCACCAGGTCTGCTGAGGCTAATACCAATCTTACAAAGTAAAGGTCTAGAGCAGTGGTTCTCAACCTTCCTAATGCTGGGATCCTTTAAGTCATATGTGGGTGTGTCTGCACGTGGTCAGACCCACCTGGAGACGGATAGAGGAAGTTCGTAAGACCATCAGAAATATGTGTTTTCCGATGGTTTTAGACGACCCCTGTGATCCCTGTGTTAGGGTCGTTTGACCCCAAAGGGGTTGCGACCCACAGTTTGAGAACCACTGGTCTAGAGAGTGTGTAGGCTTTGCAGTAAGCAAGAATTGTTGGGGGGAAAAATGCAAGCTATGAAAGCAACCTTACCTATATCTACTTTTTACCCTTCTAGCCATTTCTGTCTACCTCCCCACTCCATCCTCTGACAGAGGTTTGCCATGAGACCCTACACAGATTAGATACTCAGCTGAATGGATGGATGCATGAATGAATGAATGAATGAACTAAATGAATGAGTTCTACTCTTCTACTTTCTAATTCTACCTGAAGTTGTTGCTAGACATATAATTATCATTCTTCAGCTTACTCAGAATTCAGAACTCCACACAATATTTGCTGGCTCTGGAATCAATTAGTTGGAGAGCTTTAACAACTATACCTCATTGTCATTTCAAAAGGCAGCTAGGTGGCACAGCAGATAAAGTGCGGGGCCCAAAGTCACGAAACCTGAGTTCAAATTTAGTCCCAGACACTAGCTGGGTGACCGTGGGCAAGTCACTCATCCTCTGTTTGTCTCAGTTTCCTCATCTGCAAAATGGGGGTAATAAAAGCATCTACCTCACAGAGCTGTTGTGAGGATCAAATGGGATAATATTTGTAAAGTGCTTAGCACAGTAGCTGGAAAACAGCAGGAGCTGTATAAGCACTAGCTACTACTGCTGGGGTGCAATCATTGTTTCCAATATGTAACTTTAGGTGGTCCCTTAAACAGCACATTCAGACATAATGAGAGCTGTTCCATGTGGTGTCCCTCCACTGATGACCTCTGTGAAGGCATCACTATGTTATTGGAGCCCACCAAATGTTGTGGAGGGCTTCTGCCAGTCCAGTAGATAGAGACCCCACAACACTGGAAGACCTCTGAGCACAGGCCTGCATGCTTATCACCTGGGGGCCAGACTAATTAAGCACAGAAAAGCCCATCAACCAGATAACCAGACCAATGGATTAATTTATTAAACAAACAACTCATCCAACCATCTTCAAAGTTGTGACCAGTTTAGGATCCGCATTAGTGGAGAAGATACTGATGCCAATGAAATCATAGTTCTTTTTATTTACTTCATTATAGCTGGTATATTTGGAGCTATGACTAGGGCAGGGTGGCTAGCGCTTTGCACCAGGGTGCCAAAGTTTAGAGGGGGCACTGACAACACATTCTGTCCTGTTAAAGAGCAATAATTAGTTAAAACAGCAAGTGATCTGACCAAAGAATCATTGGATCATAGATATAGTGCTATAAAGGATGTCTGAGGGCATCTATTCCAACCACTTTGTCTTACAAAAGAAGAAACTAAGCCCTAGCGAGTTTAAGTAACTTGTCCAAGGTAACAAAGGCAGCAACTGTCAAAGGTGGGATTTGAATCCAAGTTTCCATAAGATGGCAGTTTCTGCTCCCTTGCAACCACACTCAGATGAGCCCCAAACCAGCTTTCTGTTGCTCTCCCAATAGCAGCTTTATAGGCTTACTATCACAGCCTCTCAGAACCCTTCATAGGGTACATTTTGTGAGCAACTGGATTGATAAATTAATAAGAAGGCCTTTGCTAAATATTTAATAATCCTCAGTGCAAAGCACTGCATTAAGTGCTTATTGTAGGTATAAAAATTGCTGGTTACAATAATGGGTACATTTTACCTCCCTAATTATATGCACTAACATATATGTATATACATATATATATATATATATTATAATATTATGTATATACACACACACACACACACACAAACACATATATATATGTATACACACACACACACATATATTAGGAGGTTAAGTATGGGAGGACAAACCTGGTACTTTCTGGCCAGAACCTGGACTAAGATCCATTTGCCAGAGATCCTACATACTATCCTACCCAAGAACTGAAATATAAAGACCTGGAATCAAGTGTTGTCACTTCAGTTTCCTTGCTATGTGACTTTGGACGAGTCATTTTTCCTCTCTAGGTCCTAATACTCTTATCTGAAAAAATGGAGATAAGAATATTTCAGTGCCAGCCTCACTAGATATGAGTTTATTACAATGCTCAAAAGGGAAAATTTGTGTTAATGCTTTGAATTCACAAATCACAATAGAAATATGAGATGACATCTTTATTGTTGTTATTATGATTATTTTAATAACTGATTCCCATTCAGAAGAGGAGATAGCTGTTTGAACACAGGTTGTTTTTTCCCCCCTTGCTATGCTGCCACTGTCTTCTCAACTTTAAAAAAAAATGATTTTTATGAATACTGCTGCTCCACAAATATGCTACCAAGAGGCAGATGAAAAGGCTTGCAGTACCATAGTTAAATTCAATCTATATAAGTCCAGTCTGGGAGAAGCAAGTTACATTCTACTTGTAGTGAAAAACTGTCAACCTCTAAAGATCTGCTGGAAATGGAATTCTGCCGTTTAATAGCATTTTGGCTACAAGAAGCCACAGGTAGGAAGTGATAAAGAGGAACTACATTGTATATTGCATATCATACAGTAACCTCGTGTGCAGGCAAAGACACCACTTAAATGCATTTTCAGCAAAATACAGAGAATCCTACAACCATTCCTGCCAGCTAGCTGCTATTTCCATTGCAAGCTGAGCCAGCACAGACAGAAAGGAGCAATGTCACAGTGCAAACTGATGAAATGCCTTTTTGTTGAAAGAGAAGCCCAGAGATTCGTGTTGACTTTACCTGTCCACAGAAAACAACAATAAAAATGAAATGATTTCTAAATGGGAGTATCTTGCTAAATTGGAGCATATTCTTATATAAATGTGATCATCTGTGCACTGGTCAAACCCACACCAAACTGAAGAAAAAGGTTAAAAATCACTATGATCAAAAAATCAAAAAAAAATCTCTGACCACAGATCTCCTGAGGAATGTGCTTCTTCCCTGCCTGTAACTTTACCTTTTTTTCCCTTTTAATTGACCTGTAATTTCACTGGTCTAGGGAACTTCATTGAGAAGACTCTTACAACCAGAGATCAGTAACTCATAGCCTTAGGGAGTTGCCTGGGGCAATGAAAACAGTTACATTTACATAGTACTTTAAACTTTTCAAAGCCATATATACTGTATATACCTCTGCATATGAAATCCTATTTAATCCACAAGTATGTGAAGTTATTATCCCCTTTTAAGAGATGGGCAGCTAGGTGGTGCAGTGGATACAGCACCAAGCCTGGAGTCTGGAAGACTCATTTTCCTGAACTCAAATCCAGTCTCAGACATTTACTGATTGCGAGACTCTGGGCAAGTCACTGACCCCTGTTTGCCTCAGTTTTCTCATCTGGAAAATTAACTGGAGAAGGAAAATTGCAAATCACCCAGGAAAATCCCAAAATGGGTCATAGAGAGTCAGAAATAACTGAAATGACTAAACAACAGCAGTAACAGCATATGGGAAAAGGAAAAATAACAATAGCTAAGTGGAACCGATAACTTTAAAGCGTCTGAAACAGACTTCGAACCCAAGTCTTCCCAATCCCAAACCCAGTGCTACCCACTATCCTATTCTATGTCTCCTGTCCTGTGCAGATGGACTGTAGGAAGTGTCTGCTCCAAGTAAGTATGTTTAGTAGCTGATTTGGGGAAGCAAGTGGGTAACCCATTTCATACGTTACTGGAGCTCTGTATCCTGACCTAGATTAGAAAGGAATCGGCATCAGATATAATTAGAATCAGCTGTCATATCTGAATGTTTCAAAAAGTGTGTCTCTGACTATACATTCAAATCAAAATCAGGGGTATCCCAAAAGTCTTAATGTAGTTTTAAGCCAGTAAAGCTTAAAATTCTCTGTCTTTTGGGATACCCTGTATATATGATTTTGGAGACTCTGCCTACTAAAAATCCTGCCCTCTCTTCCCCATCCACCATGAAAAAGATTTAGATAGCATGGATGAAAAGAGAACAAGATACAGAGGGTAACTAAGTGTAATTCCTTAAAAAAAAGAAAATAAAACAAAAAGAACCATCATGACAGACCTGTAGTCTCTTGTGGCTGAAGTAAAAATAAAGCAATTAGAAGAAAGACAAGTGCTCAAGGGCAAAGCCAAGATGGCAGAGCAAAGGCAGGGGTGCAACTAAGCTCTCTCAAATTCCCCTCCAAACAATGTTAAAATCACACGCCAAAAAGAATTCTGAAGCAACAAAATCAACAAAAGGACAAAGTGAAACAATTTTCTAGCCCAAGACAACTTAGAGGGTCAGGAGGAAAGGTCTGCCTCACTGGGGTAAGTGTGGAAGACAGCCCAGCCAGAACAGGTCATGCCTTGGAAAGCCAGCAGCAGGTCTTGATGGAGGCTAAATGGGGGTTGCAGTTTCCCAAATTCTCAGCCCACAGACAGTGAAGGGATAAGGCAACTGGTCAGAAGGAAATTACAGGGGATCTCTTCCTAGCTCTAAAGAAGGATTATGTTTCTACCCATACACGCATCTGGGCCAAAGTCCCAAACTTGGGAGGACCACTAGCAGGAGGAAGGACCCTGGCCACAGTTCCAGGGCATTAAAGAATGTTAGTGGTGGTTCATAGTCAGAGTACAGGTCAGAAGAACAGTGCCCAAACCTCTCCTTAGATCATACCACCTTGGAAGAACTGAAAACTTACAAACTACTAGAACTAACTCTGAAAACAGCAGCACAAAAAAATCTGAAGATTGGGACAATGTCTGCTCCACTCTGGGGGCAAAGTCCAATCTTAACATAAAGTTAAAAGTCAAGAAATAGGCTAGAAAAGGAGCAAATTAAAAAAGAATACGACCACAGAAAATTACTATATTGACAAGAAAGATCAAAACACAAACTCCAAAAAAAAGGTGAAAATGTCAAAAGAGCCACACACAAAGCTTCAAAGTAAAATGCGAATTGCTTTCAAGCCTAAAAAGAATTCCTATAATTGCTCAAAAAGAATTTTAAAAATCAAATAAGAGAAGTGGAAGAAAAATTGGGGAAGAAGTAAGAGTAATGCAAGAAAATCATGAAAAAAGGGTCAACAACTTGGAAAGGAGACACACACACACACACACAAAAAAATACTGATAAAAATAACACATTAAAAAACAAGACAGGCCAAATGGCAAAACGTACAAAAATTTACTTAAGAGAAGAATGTCTTAAAAAGCAGAATTGGCAATATAAAAAAAATGTACGAAAATTCACTTTTAAAAATAACTCCTTAAATAGTAGGATTCAGCAAATAGAAAAGGTGGTACAAAAGTTTACTGCAAAAAATAATTCATTAAAAATTATAATTTGACTAGGCGAAGTTAATTACTCCATGAGACATCAGAAAACAATCAAATGAAATCAACAGAATGAAAAAACAATAGAAAACATGAAATATCTCATTGGAAAAACAACTAACCTGGAAAACAGACCCAGGAAAGATAATGTAAGAAATATTGAACTACCTGAAAAAAACTACTCTTTTTTTAAAAATAGCCCTGACATCATATTTCAACAAATTAAGGAAAACTTCTCTGATATCCTAGAATCAGAGGGTAAAATAGAATTGAAAGAATCCACCAATCACCTCCTGAAAGAAATCCCAAGATGAAAACTCCCAGAAAAATCATAGCCAAATTCCAAAACTCCCTGGTCAAGGAGAAAATATCGCAAGCAGCCAGAAAGAAATAATTCAAATATCATGGAGCTATAGTCAGGATAACAGAAGAATTAGCACCTTCTACACTGAAGGGCTTGGAATATGATATTCCAAAGGGCAAAGAAGCTAGGATTGCAACCAAGAGTCACTTACCCAGCAAAACTAAGTATAACTCTTCAAGGGGAAAATGGATTATTTAATGAAATAGAGGACTTTCAAGCATTTCTAATGAAAAGATCAGAACTGAATAGAAAATTTGACTTTCAAATAAAAGATTCAAGAGAAGCATAAAAAAAATAAGAAAGAGAAATTGTAAGGGATTCAATAAAAGTAAACTATTTACATTCTTACATGGGAAGATGACACTTGTAATTCTAAGGACTTTATCATTATTAGAGCAGTCAGAGTATACATAGACAGAGGGCACTAGTATAAGCTGACCATAATGGGATGATATGCAAAAAATAATATTAAGGAGTAAGAAAAGAGTAATACACTGGGGAAATGGAGATGGGAGGGGAAGAATAGAATAAATTTTCTCACATAAGAGAGGAGTGAAAGAATTTCTATAATGGAAGGGAAAATGGGGTAGGAGGGTTGTGGGCAGTGCTTCAACCTTACTTTAACCAGAATTGACTCAAACAATACCCACTTGCATATAAAAATCTATCTTACCCAATAGGGAAGTAGGAATGGAAAGGAATAAGAAGGGGGTGGGAAGCAGAGTTGATAGAGGGGAAGGCAGATTGGGGGAGACAATAGTCAAAAGTAATACACTTTTGAGGAGGGACAGGATAAAAGGAGAGAGAGAGAAAAGGATAAATGGGAGAGGGTAGAATAGGATGGAAGGAAATACAGTTTTAATCATAACTGTGAATGTGAATGGCATGAACTCACCCATAAAATGGAAGCAAATAGCAGAGTGGATTAAAAACCAAAATCCTATACTATGTAGTTTATAAGAAATGCACTTTAAGCAGAAAAACATACATAGAGTAAAAGTAAGGGCCTAGAGCAGTATATATCATGCTTCAACTGAAATTTTAAAAAGAGGGGTAGCAATCATGATCTCAGACACAGCAAAAGCAAAAATAGAGCTAATTAAAAGAGATTTATAGTAAAACTGCATTTTTCTATAAGATATCATAGACAATGAAGCAATGTCATCTATGCACTAAATGGCATAGCATCCAAATTATATTCAAATAAAAAGGGTCTGCACAGACAAAAGCAATGTAGCCAAGATTAAAAGAAAAGTAGAAAACTTGGTGTGAGTGGGAAGCAGATCTTACAGCAAGTTTCTCGGACAAAGACCTCCATGCTTAACTACATAGAGAACTGAATCAAATTTTAAGAATATAAGTCATTCTCCAACTGATAAATGATTAAAGAATATTAAGTTTTCAGAAGAAGAAATTGAAGCTATCAATGTCATATGAAAAAAATGTTCTAAATCACTGTTGATTAGAAAAATGCAAATTAAAACAACTCTGAGGTACTGCCACACACATATAAGACTGGATAATATGACAGAAAAAAAATAACAAACGTTGAAGGGGTTGTGGAAAAATAAGAACAATAATGCACTATTGGTTAAGTTGTGAACTAATCCAACCATCCTAGAGAGCAATTTGGAACCTATGCCAAAAGGACTATAAAACTATCCATACTCTGAGTGAATAATACTACTACTAGGTCTATATCCCAAAGAGATTTAAAAAGGAGGGGGAACCTATTTGTACAAAAATATTTTAGTCACTCTTTTTGTGGTGGCAAAGAACTAGAAATTGAGAAGACACCTATCAGCTAGAGAATGGCTGAACAAGTTATGGTATATAATTGCTATGGAATCCTTTTGTGCTATAAAAAAACAATGAGTGGATGGTTTCAGGAAAAACTTGAGAAGACTTACATGAACTGATGCAAAGTGAAATGAGAAGAACCAGTTTGGTGGCAGGGTAATGAATTTTTCAGTCATAGCAACTACAAAAGACTATCAGCTGAATTGTAAAGGGACTACGACCTATATCTGTGGGAGAAGTACCTACAATGATGAAACCATAGATCTTTGACATATTTACATGAAATTCATAAACTCTTCCCAGAATTCATGTCTAATGTGAATGGACTAAGAGAAGAGAAAGTGGACAATTCACTAGGTGGGGAAATGAGTATTAAAAAAGACTTATTTTAAAGAGATTTTGTTTGGAAGCAGAAGAGGGTTGAGAGGACAGCTGCCCTTCCTAAGTTTACAGAACAATAGAAGGAATGAACCAATGACCTCTAGTGCATAACTCAGCTGTTTGTTTTCAACTCTCCCACACCTACAGCACCCCATCCATAGTCTGGATATGGTAGTTAATTCTTTCACAGGGTGGGAAGGAGGAAAATATCTCGATGCAAAGTTAATTCCAAAGGACTGAAGGCAAAACACTCTCCCTCCTTAAGGCAGAGAAGTGATGGAGTATAGCTTATAAAATGGGGTACGTGTTGTGAGATATGTTGGTTTCTTTTGTGTAATCATGCCTCTATTCCTAGAGAAGATTCTACTGGAGAGGGAGAGTTGTAATTAGGAAGTAATAGATTATTTTTTAAAAAAGGATTAACAAAACATTTGAAATATCTAGTTGAAAATATGGGCATTAGCGCCTCGCACAGAACTCCCTATACAGGAGTCATTCAATAAATGCGTCAGTCACTGAAATCACCTCTGCCTCTGGCATCAGGACTGTGCTCCCACAAAGTGTCTAAATGTTTTCCCTCCCTAGTTATAGCTTGCTCTAACATACCTTCACCTAAAAAGCAAAAGCTATACTCTGAATTTAAGTCCAATAAGTTCCAAGTTTCCCAAGGTGGAGAAGTATATAAGTTCAATGAAGTCTAAATATTTCACTTGCCTTGGACAAATTGCCTGATATTTCTGGACCTCAGTTTCCCATTTCATAAAATCAGGGTCTTAGACTCAAAGTCTCCAAAGTCCCTTCCAGCTATACCTTTCAATGAATTATTTCCTTCACTTCTACCAATAAGACACCTTGGAAAGACCTGTATATAGAGCACAACTTGTGATACTCCTGTGAATTCATCTCATGCCTTATTATCCTCTTTTCCATGCTGAATTTCTATTCATTCCTCGTAGTCCAACGGAAATGCCACTTCCTCCTGAAACCTCTCCCTGATTTCCCAGTAAGTAATAATCTTTTACCACTTTGCTCCAGTGCTTCAAAAAGACTTAAGTATCTACTAGGCACCAGGTAATGTAATAAATTCTGGGAATTTGAAGGCAAAAATAAAACGCTCCCTTCTTTCATTTTTTTCTGTCAGTTTGAAGTATTTTTCCTTTGTCCTGTAGACTATGGATTCAGGTTATGACATTTTGGGGTATTTCCAGCTGGGATATTTTTTTAGGAGGCAAACAGTAGAATTTTTTTTTTTTTGCAATTTTCACTCTTCTCCGCATCAGATCAATATTTTCAATGATTTTTTTAAAAAAATACAGTATCTGGGTTTTTATTGTTCCTTTCTTTTATAGGGTCTGATAATATTTAAATTCTCTCTCCTTGTCTTATTTTCTAGGTCAGCAATCATTGTGAGATTCCTCAGGTTCTGTTAACTGGTTAAATTCTAGTAATTTTGGCTTATAACAATTTCCTGTAGATTGAAAAGTTAAATTATTCCCAGTTAAATCTATTCCAGAGAGGGTGGCTAGGCAGTGCAGTGAATAGAGCACTGGCCCTGGAGTCAGGAGGACCTGAGTTCAAATATGACCTTGACACTTAACACTTAGTAACCATGTGACCTTCGCAAGCCACTTAACCCCAATTGCCCTGCCTTTCCCACTCCAAAGAAGCCAAAAAAAAAAAAAAATCTATTCCAGATATAAGAATTCTAGTATGCTTAAACTCAGTAAAGAAATATGTATGGATTGTAGTAAATGACAAAATATAACATCCTTGACCCCAAGGAAGATCTTTGACAATTGAAATATTTGTGTACCCTTAAGTTAATTGTTAAAGCTTCATACCTAAATCTCTTCTCCCTGATGTCAGTAACTACTAAAATTATGATGCTAAACTTGACTTCCCAATAAACAAAGACTTCCACTAACACTTTGATTAAACTTTCAGTAGGAGATAAGTTTTAGAATAGGCATTAAAAACACTATAGATACTTTCCAAAGAGATGATGAGTAAAGGATATCCCTTCCTGGTTTACAGCAATTTATAGCATTTGTAAACTAATGAGACTGAATTTGTGAACTGAAAGGAAATTTGTTACCGTGCATTTCCAAAATTATGACAGAAATGAGGTTTGAATGCTTTTTTATGTAAACACTGAAACATCCTAGTAAGTTTTGGGGGTTTGCAGCCCTCCCGGACTTTCTCACATACAAACAGCACATGTTTCTAATTACTCTCTTTCTTCCCTACAGAGTAGCATTTGCTGTTTCAGTGCAAAGCGATTTTACTGACTCGAAAATAAACAGAGCTGAAGCTAGTTTGAAAGTTGTATCAGTGAAGTCCAAAAATAAGAAAGGAAAAAACAACAACAACACAGTTTTGTAGCTTTTACATCCTGTCTGGTGCTTAAGAACTACCTGTTACTAACTCTTCTCTCTATCTTTGAAAGAAAAAAGGCTGTTTAAACCAGGAAGCAAATAATCTAGAATAAGTAAAATTTAATTTTAGGAGAATGTTTTTACCACTGTTTCTTCTATGAACGATTGTAAATGAAAAATTTAATTGCCTAGGTAAATTAGAAGCAAAGTCACCTAAAAGGAATTAGAATACATTCAACATTTATTTTCAAGCTCTTAAAAAAAAAAAGTAGGATTTTTTTTTCTTACAATATGAAAACTATCTGTAAATATTGAAACTTCACTTTTGGTCAAAGTAAGTGCTCACCTTGAAAATTTAAAACAAACTCTCTGCTAGTCTAGCCATGGGACCTGGCTCTGGCACACTCCCATCCCAAACCCTTGAGGTTACCTTTAGAATCCTGAGTGGGAATATATGGGGCAAGATATGGGAATGCAACTCACCAGCACGAATGTAATTTGGAGCTTATAATTTTAAATGCTTCATAAGAAAATAAAAATAAACAAGCAAAAACTCCATTAGAACTCATACAAGATTAAGAGGACACTGCAAACACCAGACTGAACCACAGCTCTTGCCTTTCCTATAACAAAAATTCTGACCCTAGGTGCAGCCAAATCACTAGAAAGCAATGTGCCCTTGAATCTTCAAATTCCACTTTCACACACACATACACACACACACACACACACACACACACACACACACACTCCATCAAGTATGTAACTGGGAATATCTTGCCTTCCTCTCCACACCAAGCCCTTCAGAAAAGGTTGCCAAGTTTTCCTTCATTTATAAGGTCACCTACAGTGCTCTAAAATTCAAAGATAATAGTTCTGTTACAGATGCAAATTAAATCTGAGCTTTCCCCTCTTTACAGGTGAAGGAAATACAAGCAATGCTGGGGTTCTGGTGCTTATTAATGCATTTAATGGAACACTTTGCATTAACCACCATTGGCATTCAAAGAACTGTTCAGCAAAATATATGAAACAAGAAAGGTCAGAACCAAAGATTCATACATGACCTTGGGACTCACAAATGCAGATGCTCCCCAAACACAAGGATTTATCAAAGGGGGGAGGGAGTAGTCTCAAGTTGTATCCTCTTAAGGAAACTTCAGATCATTTCATACCTTTGTCCCCAAACCATTTTGTCTTCCCAAAACTAAGCAGGGTCTTAAAGACAAACTTGACCCTGGCTTGGACTCGCTGCAGTTCATGACAGCCACACCTGGGACTCTAGACAGAAAATGTCCCTCCCTGTAGCAGGTCAGGTTGTCCTAAGCCTCACTCTGGATAAAAGACCTGTCACAGGCAGGTGCCTAGTCTACAGCCACTGTGAGTAACTAATATATACAACGAGTTGTTTGGAGGGAGCATCTCTCAATCTAAAGGACTTGGAGTAAACAATGTCTGGGCTAAAATTCTGCCTCTGATACTTACTAGCTGGGTAATCCCAGGGAAACCGCATAACATTGTTGACCCTCAATTTCTTTATCTATAAAATGGAGATGATAATACCTTTCCTGTCTCTCTCATAAGACTGTTCTGAAGCTCAAGTATACGGGGAAAAAAATACATGTGTAATATATATGTACATATGTTATACATATGTATATGTTATATTGTGTATATATACATATATGTGATGTTTTACAAAACAATGATTCCACATATAAATGTCTGTAATTATCATCACTGATTAGATTTGCCTCATTTTTACCATGATGGTAACATTGTAAAAATGGAGAAAGAGCACTGACTGGACTGAGAGTCCAGCTCTAGTTTCAGCTCTGCCACTTACTAACCATCACCTAGCATCAAGTTTACCCTCTTTGATCCTCATCTGTTTCATCTGTAAAATGAGCACAAATACAAGGTTGCTTCTGTATCCCTCATAGGGTCCTTGTGAGGATATGTTAACCTATGTACATAAGATCACATATATAGTATCTTATAAAATATCATATAAATGTAACCTTTAGGTCAATCAGTTAACAAGCATGTTATGCCAGGCACTGGGCTAAGCATTGGGGATACAAAGAAAGGCAAAAGATTGTCCCTGCCCTCAAGAGCTTACAATCTAATAGGAGAGACAATAAGTACAAGTAAGTTATATACAGAACAATTTTATTATTATAAGGACCCAACAATATTATTATAAGGATGTAAGCATTATATTCCCACAAGACATTTTTATGTCACTGGAACATTATAAGAACTTAAAAAACACTTGCAATTGAAAAAAATAAAGTCATACTCCCAGAGCATAAGCACTAGCAGGTCCTCCCAACCTTGAACGGCTTTGAGTAGACTCATGTAACCATATTTTTATCCTCGTAACAGTCAGCTGCTAGCCCTCAAGCAAGTCACAGGCATTTATTAAACACCTACTGTGTGCCAGTCATGGCGCTAGTTGCTAAGGATACCAAGACAAAGAGGGAAATTGTCTCTGCCCTCCAGGAACCTTATTCTAACATAAGAGCCAGGTTTGAGAAACAAAGAAGACTGAGAGCCAGGTGCTGCTCTGGAAGGGGCAGCTGGGGAACAAAACATGTGCTGACTACGCCCCCTCCTCCTGGAAACTATCCAGGTCAGCAAGGATTTCTGGTGTGATCTCAATCACATCTGGAAACTAGAAACAGCTCATCCTATGGAGACGTCCTGTAAAGTCAGTAATGGCAGAAAACCTATGCCATGGTGGGGTTACAAGAGAGAACAGGGAGCCTTGCAGAAAATGGAATAAAAGTGACTGAAGGTTAAAGAGGAATCCAGCCTCGCCTTATTTTTAGGAGCAATGTTCTGTAGAGAGTGAAGGGATAATTATTTCTCTTTCATGGTAAATGAGGATCAGAACAGTTCACATTTATATTGTACTCTGCAAAGCACTCTCCTCACTGAAAACCTGGGGAAGCAGGTAGTGCCAGGATTATCATCCCTGTTTTACAGCCAGCAGATCTGAGGCCTGCAATGCAAGGTGATTTGCCCAAGGTCACATAGCCAGTAACTGTCAAAGCCAAGCCACAGACCTAGGTCTTCTTAGTCTAGCGAAGACTGAACCAAATCTATTTCAGAATAACTCACTGCTATCACACACAGGTTTTCAACAGGCAGAATGAGAGACAAGACAGTAGGGTTAATTCTAAAGATCTATTAATATAATCTATATTTTATCATCTATAATTGATAATCTATTACTGTCATTGTTACTATGTGACCTGGGAATTAGGAGTTCAAATCCTGCCTCCTTCATTGAACAATCATTAATTAAACCTTAATCAGTAAATCAATCCATAAGCATTTATTAACTATTTGCGATGTGCTGGGCACTGTGCTGGCCACTAGGGATACAAAAACAAAAGGAAAAACAATACTAATCCTTAAAGAATTTCCCCAACTAGAAAACAGGAATAGGGACCTGTCCTATGATTTCTTTGGTATAAGGAACTCCCAGGTGAAAAAACTCCTTCTGCCAATGCAGGTCACCACCTTCTTTGCATAGAATTAAGTGACTTGTCAAGGGTCACAGCGCCAGTACATTTCAGAGGCAGGACCTGGTCCTCTGTCTACTTTGCCATACTATCTCTCAACTAAAAACAGGAATAAAAATTTCTTCCTTTCCTATCACACATGCCTGTTGTTTGGAAATAAATGATAAATGATATATGAAAGTACTTTGAAAACTCTAACATATTACAGAAATGTGAAGGATTGTTAGTATTATTAGGAACGACATTCTTTTGCAGCAACCAAAGCAGAATTCATGACACTGATGTTTCTAGGCACTCTTGAGTGCCACACATCAGAAGGGAAGGGGCTGAAATGTCCTGACAATCATTCCAGAACAAATGGATGACTGAATGAAAAAGCATTTAATAAAAGCTGACTATGTACTAAGCACCAGCGACACAAATAGAATAAAGGAATGGGGGACTACTAGGGCTCCAAGTAAAAAGCATTCAATGTCCTCTCATACCTCAGCTGCCCAGAACACTGCACCTGATCTGACCCTGCTGAGAAAGCCCCTGGCCCGGCCATCAGGAAACCTCATAGTTATTCAGAGCTTGCAATCCACAGAAATGCTTGTTGGTTGGGAACAGCCACTAATTAATACAATCAGGAGCCAAAGTTCTGAAGACTCCAAACTCTACTCATTAGCATATACCTTGGAGAGATCTGATAAAGTTCAAAGCTTATCTTGTTGCTACTTTTACCAGACCTGCTCAGAGCAGCAACTGCCCAAGTTGTCTTGTCTTTTACAAAAAGCAAAATTAAATTAAATTAGATTATTCCCACCTCACCACATCATCACTACCAATACCCTAGCCCCTGAATTAAGATCTTGAAATTCGAAGGGTGGAAAAAAAGCAAACCATCTTTGGAAAACCGAATTCCATTACTTGGTTAAAGGGCAGGAGGTTTCTGTAACATTTCCACAGTATTGCTATGTGGGAATTATGCAATTTCTCTTGACTCCTGAAATCCTGCTCCCTTTCACTCATTTTCTGTTCCAGTCAAAGTATTTAAAATAAGATCTCACTTAGAACACAGTCACAGATTGGGTCATCCAGAAATTTGCCCCTGGGTGCTAAAAAAAAAAAAATGAATGGAGCACCCAGACAACCAGAGTGATTATCCAAAATACGAATCTCCAAGAGTTTCCTCTCCCTAGAGGAGTGCATTACAGGTATGTACTTCCCTGTGTACGTATATGTTGACTAGTCAGAGACCATCAATCCTCATAATACTACATTTCAGGATTCTCTATTATTTTATTTCTAAGTCAAATGAACATTCCTCAGTGAATTAAACTACCATTTTTCAAACTATAATTAGATCTGATTTTAATTTCTGCCCTTACGAGTATTGTTGTTGTTGTTCAGTCCCCATTTTGGAGGGGTTTTTTTGACCAAGAGACTGGAGTGGTTTGCCATTTCCTTTTCCAGTTCATTTTACAGATGAGGAAACTGAGGCAAACAGGGACGAGTGACTTACCCAGGGTCACATAGCTAATACATATCTGAGGCCATATTTGAACTCAAGAAGATAAATTTTCCTGACTCCAAGTCCAATACTCTATTCACTGTGTCACTTCACTGCCTTAATTTAGACTCTCCTTTGGTATTCATTGGTCAATGGATCACGTATTTAGATCTAATGACTTAGACTTCATTATACACATGAGGAAACTGAGGCAGAGAGAAGTTTATATAAGTATCAAATGGAAGAGTCATTATTTACAACCAGATTTTCTGATTTCAAATCTAGTGCTCTTTCTACACCTTGTAATAAAATTAGCTCCAAGTTCAGTTGACCCACATGTGATACATGATGACAGTAATTCAACAGACAGAGCAGGGTACTGGACTTGGAGTGCAGAGGTCTAATTTGGAGTTCTCACTCTGTCATTTATGGGCAGTATGACCTTAGGTAAATCATTCAACTAGGAATTAGGGGGTGAAGGGGGGTGGATTGAAGTTTCAGCTCTGCGACAAAGTAGGGAAGTGAACGTCCAACCCTATGACCTTGCACAGGTCATTTCCTGCCTCAATTTTCTAATATGTAAAAACCACAACATCAATAATAATCACACCATTTGCCACGCACAAACATTCTAAGGAAAGTATTTTGTAAAGGAAAAAACACTCGAAAGGTGGGAATTATTACTGTTTGGGTGTCATTCTTCTCAGTGTGTACTGTACAGAGTTCAGACAGAAATGGTTCTGAGTCAGGTCAATATGCTACTATTGTTCTGTGCTCAATGTCTGGCGCACTATTACCCAGATGGGCAAAATGACTGCTTTTTGTAACTGAATAAAAGTACTCAGATATATCACAGACACAATAAGAGCATTTTTAGAAGAACTCCAGTAGCAGACAAAGATAACTGGCATGATACGGACTTCTCCCTGTTTCCACACGGTTTGATTTCTTTCACTAAGATTCTCTATTGAGAGATCATTATTAATATTAGGCATATTAATCCACATAAAATTTCCGATGTTTCAATAGACGCTGCCATATCGAAAACTCACTATCTCCAAAATGCAAGAAATGAAATTATTATTGTTATTATCATCACAGAAAAAAATCATTCTTCTCATCTTGTTCTATACAGAATTAAAACAGAAACCATCTTGGGACAAGTCTGTGTAATTGTAGTGCTTTTGTATTGAACGTCATGTAGAATTCGCACAGAGGGATGAAATAACTGCTTTTGGTAGTTGAATACTTCCCCTCTTGGGGATGAAAAATGGAGGAGTTCTTTCTATAATTATGCCAGGTACAGTGAAGGTATCCTCTGTTTCCTGTTGCCTATGAAGACTCTCTTAATTGACTTCCAAGTCAGAACTTTATGGATATACTCAAGGGGCAATACCTGCTCCTTAGGCATGGAGATGGCTTGAATGTTTAAATACCTTTGGAAAAGGGATTGTCCCTGAAGGGTGGAAATCAACTCTGATTGGTTAACAATTAATAAGAAAATGAATATTACAATAGGAGGTGAGCTTTTTCTAGTGAGGAACTGGAGGATGTGACCCTATCGTGTTCAGCATTCTCCCAGTATTCTGCCTGCAGCAATCTATACAAAGGAATCCAGTCCTACCAGAGTTGGACAATGGTAGGGATACAGTAATCATTCCACCTAGATAAGAGAGTCTGAGTGGGATGAATTCTTTGGGCAAGGACAGAATTGTTCTTGAGAGATCAGGTTCTGAACATCTAAGCCAGATCCTGTGGCTCCATTCAATGGCTCCTGGATAGTCACTGGGCTAGGCAAGTATTACTCCTAAGTTCATCTTCTGTAGATATCCTGAAAGCATCTTAGCACAAATGCAGCAGCAGACAGTGACAAGGGCAATATGCTCCTTATTCACCTCCCATATTTTTCTTCTATTCTTCTGGGTCTCGGTATATTGAAAACTTTTACTTCCAAGAAGCCTGCAGATGATCAGTATTTGGTACAGTAATATCTATTTAAAAGGTTGTTCTTAAGGTTTTTTATGGGTCAGTGTCATACCTGGGTCATGGTGGGCAACAGATCAATTTTGAAAATGGACAATAGAGTTTATTGTTTATTGCTATTTGGGCTTTTTTGTTGCTCTCCAGGATATTTTGAGGTCTATATTGGTAGTATGTGGATTTGTCATTTGTCAGTCCATGAAAGACAGCAAGCTTCTCAAAAGTTAACTGTAGCCCCTAGATGTTCCTTGTTGTTACTGTTCAGTCATTTTTTCAGTTGTGTCTGACTCTCCAAGATCCCATTTGGGGTTTCTCTGCAGAGACAGCAAAATGACTTGCCATTTCCTTCTCCAGCTCATTTTTTTGTTGTTGTTCATTTATTTATTTTTTTTTATTTTTTTGAGTTACATATTTTCTCCCCGTCTTTCCCCCACCCACCGCCCCAAAACAGCCATCCCAGTGTTTACCCCCTCCCCCAGTCTATTCTCTCCTATGTCACTTTTTGGTAGGGCCGGATGGATCTCCCAAC
>CM053581.1:276332683-276384003 GCA_028627135.1 Pseudochirops cupreus
CGGGTGCAAAACCTTTGCCTTTTGCTTTTCAGCTCTGGAGGCCTTTCACTGGACTGCTTATCTCCCCCTTTCGCAATTCTCACTTGCAGCTGCTGCTAATCCACTCACCTGAGAGGCTCCTCTACTCCTCCTGTCCAGTCGCCCCCGGCTTCAGGGCAGGCTGGTTTTTGGTTCACAGTGCTGATATGGTTCCTCATAGCCGAGCTGACTTTAGTGGGAAGTATCTTTGTATGTGTTTTGGAGTTCTAGGATTGGTTTAGAGTCCTGTTTTATGGGTATTTTGGGGTGGCTATGTGAGAGCTGTGATATGTTGCTGCTGCTACGCTGCCATCTTGGCTCTGCCCCTCTCCAGCTCATTTTACAAATGAGACTATTGAGGCAAATAATCTTCAGTGACTTTCCCAGGGTCACACAGGTAGTAAGTGAGGCTAGATTTGAACTCAGGAAGATGAGTCATCTTTGTGATTTCAGGTCCAGTGTTCTATCCACTGTGTCACCTAGCAAGTTTTCCTGGGTAGATGTTAAAGTACTTCTAGCCTACAGTGATTACACAGTTTCTATGATCCCTTGAATTATCTGCATTAATCACTAAGTATGAGCTTGTTTAGGATAAACTTTAGTAATTTATGGTGGCAGTGATCTGGTCCTGAGTTACCACACAAAATTCCCTCAATTTTCACAAACAAATCTACATGATTCAGCCATTTATTCAATGCTCCTTTGTCAATGTATTGTTGATTGGTTTAATGAAGATATAATCTGTGGAGAGCCTTTTGATTCCACTCTTTCATCCTATCCACTCCATAGGGTCCACCTGGAGGTAAATCACATTCAGTTACATTTGACATTTCCATAATTTGTACCTGTCATCATCCTTCTGATTGGTGAAGCAATATCTACTTGTCCCAAAAATATGATAATGATAATGATGATGATGATGATGATGATGAATCTCATTTTCATATTTATGGATAGAGCTCAGACAGAATTGATTCTGAGACAAGCTGCTCTCTCACTATTTTTCTTTTATACCTAATGTTCTGTGGACTATTAGACAGATGGATAAAATAATTGCTTTCTGTAATTGAATAAAAGTATTAGGATGTAAGTCCATCCTCTGCCAGTTCAACAAAAGTATCTTCAGCACAATGAATGAAATTAAATGAAACATTATATACTAAGTGCTTACCATGTGGCAGGCTCCAATATGCACTGAGAATATAAATATATGTGTGTGTATATAAATACACACTAGATATATGTGAAGGCATATATATATATATATGTATATACACACACACATACATAAAGATAATGCTTGCCCTGAAAAATATTACATTCTGATAGAGAAAGAAAACACACTTGGGGAATAGGGGAACCTGGAAAATATATTGTTCTGAGGAGGTGGAAAGGAGGTAGGAAAGAGAAGGTGGCAACAGATGGTGAGATGGCCTGGGAAGATGGTTGGATGGGATATGAAGCTGAAGCATGATGTGATGTCTAGGGCCAGCCAGTAGACACTATGAGTTAACGGGTCTATTTTGTAAATACCAGCTTCAGTAGCAGACAGGATGACGGGAATGAGATGTACTTCATTATGCTTATACATGATTTTAATTTCTCCTACTAGGTCTCTGGTTTGTGAAAAAAATTTTATCCCATATAACTGCGAGATTAAGTGTTTAATATGGTGACATCTATTTTAAGTGTTCTTGAATTTTTATCAAATAATGTTTACTCCAGAACATTGTGGTCAACAGTTCCATTTGTGATAATGACCTGGTTCTAGTATAATTTACTTGTTGAATTCTTAAGGATATGTTGGGTTGGATTCTATATTCACAGAATGAGAATATGTTTCTTTTAGCTTATGAAAGATACCAAGACATATGATGTATAAATTGGCTATTAAGTCATGTCTTACTAAGTAAGCAACATGTGTTAAAGTTTTGCAGCTTGAAGCAATCATTTTGCATAGTTTCTCTCATTTCTTTCCATAATTTTCATTGATTAATAAATCCACAATCCTTAAGGATAATCCATCTATAATTTCTGGTGATGATGGCCTGATCCTGAATTGTCATGATCAGTCCCTCTGTTTCTATAAACAAAATCAAAGAACTCAATAATTTGTTCAACACTTTTTTTGGTGAACAAATGGTTAAGTCCCATGGATTTGTTTCCACTCAACATCCTGTTGAGTTTATAGATATGTCAGCTGTGGAGGGCCTGTTGATTCTATTCTTGGATCCTAACTATTTCATAGGCTCCATTTAAAAGTAAATTTCTATGGATTACAACGGATAGTTCCACTAACACTTAACCTTTTGTCAGCTTTATAAGGTAAAGCGTTACCAAAATGTTTCTGTATATATGTAACTTATGTATAATGTACTCTAATAACATCCACCAATTCTTTTTCTCCTTTTCAGCAAGAAAGTGTTAATTTTTCTATAGTTGTCTCGAGGTGAAAAGCTCTGTGTTTCATTAATACTGTGCACATTGTTTGGACACTTTCTAGATCCACTGTTATCCATTGTGTTGGCCAAAAGTATTCACTAAGACCAGGATTTGGGGTGGCTAGGTAGTGCAGTGAGTAGAGCACCGGCCCTGGAGTCAGGAGGACCTGAGTTGAAATCCAACCTCAGACACTTAACATTTACTAGCCTTGTGACCTCGGGCAAGTCACTTAACCCCAACTGCCCTGCCATCTCTCCTCCAAAAGAAAGCAAAAAAAAAGACCAGTATTTAGTTCTTACCTCCCTCTCCCACTCTTCACCTTTCCCCTTTTCTCCCTTCCTTGTCCCCTTCCCCTTCCCTCTTTCTTTCCCCCTCCCTCCTCCTCCCCTCCTTCCCTCCATCTTTCTTCCTTCCTCCCTTCCCCGGCCCAGACAATGCCATGGTGCAGACGTCCATGGTGGAGATGGCCATGGAGCCCACCAAGGCAGACATCACAGGGCTGTGCCAGGACATGTTCTCCAAAATGGCCCCATACCTGATGGGTAAGCTGACAGCCACCACTGAAGATTATAAACTTTTGGAAAATATGAACAAACTGACTGGCTTGAAGTATCTAGAAATGAAAGATATTGCAGTAAATATAAGTAGAAACCTAAAGGACTTAAACCAGAAATATGCAGCACTTCAGCCCTATCTGGATCAGATCACTTTAACTGAGGAGCAAGTAGCAGCTCTTGAGCAGGCAGCTTACAAGTTGGATGCATAGTCAAAGGAACTAAAAGCAAAGTACAAGAAGTTAAAGAGGCAATGAAAGAATTCTTTAGCACAAAGACTTCAACTACAAGAATGTTTTATAAGAAATATATGGGATGGAACTTAGCACTAGGGCTTCAGTTCCTAAAAGGAAGCAGTGCTGCTGATCCAAGGAGAATCCCAGCCCCCACCTCTGGCTGATGTGTAACTCTGGCCATCCCCAGCGTTTTCCTCAACCTGTACCCCTGGAACCTCATCTTATCATGTGTTTCCTTATGTGCACTGGACCAAGGCTCAGAAATCAGGATCAACCCCGTCTACAGCAAACACAGGTGAGAGGCTCTCATCTCCCTGTCTTCTCCCTGGCCTCCCACCCCCCCTCATAATCTGTTCTTCAATTTAAATAATAAATGCCAACATAAGACCCTCAAAAAAAAAAAGACCAGTATTTGGCAGGTGTTAATTGCTCTAAATGTGTTATTTCTCATAAAGTTTGACCTCAGGTTTTCAACATAGAGTGTGCAGTCTCAACTTCTTATTTAAGAGTCTTTTACTCAATGTGTCTTGCTTGGAGAAGATAAAGGTAACTTTAAGTATGACCTGCATGCACTAATTCAATTTGACCTTCAGATACAAGTTCAAAACTTCTTGATTCTTCCTTATGCACACATTAAGAAGTTTATGCTTACAGATATTTACACTTACATACTTATACATATATATTTACATATATACATATATATTTAAATAAGGTTCAAATGAAAAATTTTTTATATCAATGGAGAAAGTTCCCACAAGATAAAGTGGAATGTTAATGTGTTTTTCTGTGGAACCATATAATTTCATAGTATTCATCTAGGTCAAGTAAGGAACACAATGTGTTTCTCCCTTTGACTTGAAAGTTATACTCTTCCAGGGGTGGGGAGCCACATGTGGCCTCAAGGTCACAGGTGTCCCACTCCTGCATCTGTTCTATTCATCAGGAGTAATGACTTAAAATGAAGAACTGGAGTACACTGTAAAGTGCCAAGTTTTATATCAGTTGTTCTTGATGTTACTGGACTGATCACATGTTAAATAAAAATAGTTTTCCACAAAGACTTTTTTTTTAAATCAAGAATTCTCACCATACTTGGATGAGTCATCTTTGTGATTTTTCTTCATCTCTTGGAGTCTCAGTTGCTTTCTAGTATTATGTGAATACCTACCTCCCTGATTTATCATCAGAATCAAATGTAATAAGATGCATCAAAATTGTCTAGTTAAAAAGCATTTGTTAAGCACCTATTATGTATCAGGCATTATGCTAAGGGCTAGGGATTACAAAGAAAGTCAAAATACAGTCCCTGTTCTCAAGGAGCTTTAAGTCTTCTGACCAGAAAGACCCATAAAAAGATGCTTAGTCACGATAGTCATCATTGCAAAAATCCTTCCTGAGTACCTAACTCTAGGGAAGGTCTTGAATACAATTCATCAGGCATTATTATGCACCAGCTACATGCAAGGCCTCTGTGGGAGCAACCAGCCACTGCCCTTGAGAAGCTTATATTGTACCATGAGACGGAACATATAAACAGATGGAAAATACATGGTAGAGATCAAGAGAAACTTCCTGTAGGAAGCAGCCCCTGAGATAAGAAGGGGATATGAAAATGAATAAGACAGAACTTTCCTCATAATAATCCTGTGAAGCAGGAAGTATAAATAGTATTACCATTTCACCAATGACAGAATTGAGGCTCAGGAAAGTGACTCGCCATAGCCACATGAATGTAGTGCCAATGCAATATTTACAGTGCCCACAATCATGATTAAGACCGTGACTATAAGTATTGCATGATGTTCAATCGTAAAATATATCAAACTCTCCTGATAGATGATAGAACTGAAGCAATTATTTAGACACCAGAAAACCAAATCCCAAAACCAGTAAGCTGACTCCATCATAGTGCCAAAGATGTTCAGAAGCCATAATAATGCTGAGAGCCACAGCATCCTTCAGCCTTCCCACAAACCAATACAAGATCAATATTTACTCATAAACTTATCTATTGCTTTGCCTGAGTGTCCTCTCTTTCCCCCATTGTCTGGCTAGCTCTGGCTACCAGCTTCCTGTGGGCTCTGCTTCCCTGTAGCAGAGCCCACAGGAAGCTTCCCTGCTTTGAAGATAAACTCTGTCCCTTAATAGGCTGAATGTAGTCACGTGGTGCCTGTGGTTGGAGGAGTTTGCTTAAGGGAAGCAGAGCCCACAGGATGCCGGTATTCAGAGATAGCCAGACAGGGAGGAGAGAGAGGACACTCAGGCAAGGAGATAGAAAGGTTTGTGAGTAAATATTGATCTTGTTTTGGTTTGTGGGAAGACTAACGGATGCTGTGGCTCTCAGCACTATTATGGCTTCTGAATATCTTTGGTACTATGATGGAACTGGCTTACTGGTTTTGGGATTCAGTTTTCTGGTGTCTAAATAAATGCTTCAGTTCTATCCTCTATCTGGAGAGTTTGGTATATTTTGCAATAGAACGTCATGCGATACTTACAGTCATGGTCTTTATCATGGGTGCTGTAAATATTGCATTGGTGCTACAATGACCAATAGTTTGGTACAGACAGGACTCAAAGTCAGATCTTCTGACTTCAAGTTCACTGGTTTTTTCCTCCATGAGAGTAAGTATTCAGGTTTATATAGCTTTTTGCTTCAAGATTTGCAGGGTATTTTCCATAGATTAGTTTCTTTTATCCTCATAACAACCCAGTGGTTTTTACAGATGAAGAAACTGAGACTCAGGATGATTAAGTGACTAGTCCAGGGTCACGTAGCAGATAAGCATCTGGGGGCAAGATCAGAACTAGCACAATATTGTGCTGTGTGTGTGTGTGTGGTTTGTCCTTCATTCTCAAAGAACACCACGACATCAGGGAGGTGATACCATGACTTGTAATTGAATTGGATTTGAGTGAGGGAGGTCTGTGCAAAGACACCAGTTTCACTTTCTCCTCCAGAGCCAGTGGCCAGATATAGTTCAGGACAACTGGAGATGGCCCAGGCTTCAATGGGAGACCCCGGTCTTTTAAAGTTAAGGTCTTTTCACCTTCTCACTTTGAGAGGGGCAACATCCATTCAGTGAATAGGGCTCTTTAAGAACTGTGTCAAGGGCTGGCACAGTGAGTCACAGATCTAAAGTTAAAAGAGGTGGTCCAAACCCTTCATTTTGCTCAGCTCTTCCTAGCTCTAAATACAACATTCTATCCATTGTTCTATGCTGCCTATGTTGTACACATATAAAATAAAAGTCTGCCCAATAATGAGAAATAGCAAGATCTATAATGGTTTATACCACTTTGCTGCATGAGGCTATGAGTTTTTATGGTTTCCAGAGGTTTTACAAATTTATTTTTAATTCCTCTAGGCCAAATTGAATGAACTGTAGTATTTGCAACTGAGCCTGTGTTTTGAAAAGCAAAATTACATTTGATAAATAAAGGTATGAAAAAACGTGATCAAAGGTTTGATTGAAATGCAAACACAGAAGCTTGACTGGGCTCTGTTCTGCTTTTGATTTGTGGTTTCATTGAGAAAGTTGATCTAAATTTCCTGGTGGGACTTGTTTTCAATAAACCCCTTCCTGCTGGTTGTGGGTGATTCCTGGGTCGGCTCTATGTTTGTAGATTTCCTGCCAAGAGTTATTCCTTTATTAGGTAATTGCTTAAATTAGATTTATGGGGCAATAATTTCTGGGATCATTGCTCTACTTTTTTCCCAGATTGCACCATTCACTGCAGTCTTTGGATGGCTTCCCAAACCCTAGGTTTGGGGGTGTGTATGTTTCCTAAATGCTCTAAGTATTCTCTTAATCCATCCAACAAATTAACTAACAACAATAATAGCAGCTCATATGTATGTATTGCTTCATTATTTATTATGAACATTATTATTACTAATAATAATTACAGTAAGGCTTATTTCCATAGCTCTTAGAGGTTTGCAAAGTATTTTCTGCACAACAGCCCTGAGAGGTATTTCAAGTAATGCTATCTCCCCCTCTCCCCTGCCCTTTTCATAGTATCTTATTAGGGGGCCTGGAAGCTCACTGAAGTATCAGGAAAGTGAGCACAAGAGGTCTCAAAAAGTCTCTTATTATAATAGCATAAATATCAAAGAATTTAGAGCTGGAAGAAACCTTAGGGATCATCTATTCCAAAACCCCTCATTTTTTATAGATAGGGAAACTGAGGCCCAGCCAAAGTCACATAGGTAGATGAGCAGAGTCAGGATAGAGTCCCAGTCTTCTGACTCTAGTTCCAGCATTCTTCCCCCTCCACCATGAAGAATAAGCCAAGGTTCAAGGAGTAGGGAGTGACTTACCTAAGATAATACATCTAGTAAACTGTTAAGGCAAGACTTGAAAATTGGGGTCTTCCGACTCCAAGTCCAGGGCTATTTCCACAATACCCTCTGACCTCTAACAAACATTTGCTAAATATCTACCAAGTGCAAGGTCCTGTGTTGGGCACTGACAGACACACAATGATAAATAAAACAATCCTTGCATTTGAGACACTCAGAGTCTAATGGGAGATGGAATGCAAGAACATAGGATCATAACATAAAACAGAATACAAGTGAACAGAAAAGGTACCAGCCATGTCCAAAAATAAATCTAAAGAGAGAGTTCTCTTCTGACTAGGAGTACCAGGAAAGCCAGTGTCGGGGAAGTCTCAACAAAACCTTCAAACCCCTTGGGCCTGGGTGTGCTGCGTCAATGCCTTATTTGCCCACAGTTTGCTTTCAAAGCGAATATGCAGAATTGAGGGTAGAAGGAAGGAAACTATCCAGGAGCTCTGCCTTCCTAAGGTTTCAACAGCTCAGTTGATTCACTGCCATGATTGTCCATACATTTTCTGCAGGCTCTGTTTGTCTTCAGATGTATTTTGTATTTTGTTTTGCCCCTTTTGCAGGCATCATCTTTCCTGGCCTTTTCATTACCCTTATCTTCACACATGCTCTGACTGATATGCCAGAAAAATTTAGTTCCTTTGAGTTGCAAGTTTCTGTATTCAGAGTATGTGGTCTTTGTAAACTGCTATTTGGACTGGTCTGATTCTTTTTTTTACATGGTGAATATAAATGCAGAAATTAAATATGCATTTATAATAGGAATATAATTATTTAACTATAAATATCTTATAAATTTATTAACACATAATTACATACACACACAGATTAATAGATCTACAGACACAGAAATATAACTCTTCTGATGAGCGTGTCAGGCTTTTGTTCTTGTCCCAGTTTGAATGTCTCCTAATTGAATCCTTCACAGAACCACAGAAATTGAGAGTTGGATGAAATCTCATCAGTCATCTAGGTGAATCCCCACTACATCATACCTGACAGGTGACTGTCTAGTCTCTGCTTGAAAACACCCAGGGATGGGGAACTCACCACCTCTCCAGGCAATCCATCTCACTTTGGGACACCTCTAATTGTTTGAAAGGTTTTTGTTGTTGATGAAGATGTTTTTCTGACTTTAAATCTAAATTAGCTTCTTTGTAATTTCTACTCACTGTTCCTGGTGCTGCCTTCTGAGACCAAACAGAACCAGCTTAATCCCTGTTCCCAAAAATTGTGCTTTGACCACTTGAAAATGGTTAATACAGCCTTCCTTGAGCTGTCTCTTCTCCAAGGTAAAAGTCCTCAGTCACTTCAACTAATCTTCATGCGATATGGACAAAAAGCCCTTCACCAATCTAGCTGCCCTATAAGGACACTCGTAAGTTCATCAATATTCTTCTAAAATCCTGGCAATTAGATCTGAATTCAATACTCCACTTGACCTCTGATGGGAACAGAGCATATGAAAAAGGACATATCCCTGTTCCTAGATATTATGTGTCTACTACTCCAGTCCAATATCACATTAACTTTTTTGGTTGCCTCATTACAGTGCTAAGTCACATTAAGCTTGCATTCCACCAAAATCCTCTGGTGTAGAACCACTACTGTCTATATCTTCTCCATATTATACCTACAAAGTTGATTTTTTGGTAACCAAATGCAAGAGTATACCCTTATCCCTACTGAATTCCATCTTCTTCAATTTAGCCCAAAGATCTATTTTTGGATCCAGACTCTGTCATCCTCTTTTTAACTATCACTCTTTAGTTGGGCAAATCTGATGAGGAGCATCTATTCTTTAGCCACACACAGGTCCCTGGGATACTCCAGCGAAGACCTTTTGCCATATTAACATTGAACCATTAACCACTATTCACAAAGGCTGGTCATCCAACCAGTTCTTCATCCATCTGATTGCATTGCTGTCTAATCCATATCTCCCTATTTTCTCCATAAGAAGCGTACAAGATACTTTATCACAACTCTTAGTAAATCTAGATAAACTATATTCACAGTATTCCCCTTATCTACTAGTTTAGTTACCCTTAAAAAAAAAAAAAGGAATAAGATTACTCATACCAGACCTGTTCTTGATGAAACCATGTTAATTTTAGTTCTTTGTAATTTTTACTTCCTTTTCTAAAAGTTCAACAATCACTACTTGAACAATCCATTCTAGAATTTTCCCAGGAATCAAAGTCAAACTCGCTGGCCTATAATTTGCAGATTGTGTTCACTTCCTTTTTTTGAAAACTGGGATAGGTCCTTCTCTAATCTTGCAGCATTGTTGTTCAGTTATTTTTCAGTAATGTCTGACTCTTCAAGACCCCTTTTGGGGTTTTCTTGGCAAAGACACTAGAGTGGTTTGCCATCTCCTTCTCTAGCTCATTTTACAGATGAGAAAACTGAGGCAAATAGAGTTAAGTGATTTGCCTAGGGTCACATAACTAGAAAGTGTCTGGGGTTGGATCCGAACCCAGAAAGGTGACTTTTCCTGAATCCAGGTCTGGTGCTCCATCCACTGAAGCACCTGACTGCCCTAAGCTTGTGGTACTTCTACCATTTTCCCAGATTTCTCATATATTTGTGGCAATGGCTCAGCAATCACAACTGTCAGCTTTTTTAAGACCTGAGATGTAACTTATATGGGCCAGCTAACTTGAATTTATCAAGGGCAACTAGACTTATTCATTAAGAAATGGAGAAGGACAAATGACCATTGAGAGCCCTGGTTAAGAGTCAGAAGCAGGGCCAACAACCCATTTCCAACATTTATGATAGCCAGGCCTAAGAGATGGTGGATAAAGGTAATTGTGAAGGATTTATTTCTTTAATTAGTCCTGGTAACTTTAAAATCTTCAAATTGTAATTAAAATGTTAAAATAAAAACTTCCAAATAAAATAATAGAATAGTCTACTTTTCTATCTCTTGAAGATATTATAATTATTAAAACCATATTTCAATATTTTACCTATCAAAACATTTTTTACATTATAAACTGCAATAGAAGCCCTAATATCTTGGTACTAAAATGCACCAAAAGAATGTCAATTTTCCATTTTGTTCCAACCTGACAAAATTTCAGATGTGAAGGGCTTAGTCTTTGGTATCTTCAGGCCTCATACCCAGAGAGAGGGAGATATTGTCCTGGCCACAATATTTCTGAAATCTGGGATCTGTTCTGAGCGCTCCACTTTTTGAAGGACGTTTACAAACTAAGTGGAAGAGCATGCCCAGGGTGATTACGGGCTGGTTTTGTTGTTCTTGTTGTTCAGTTTTGAGTCCGACTCTTTGTGACTCTATTTGGGGCAAAGATCCTGGAGTAACTTGTCATTTCCTTCTCCAAATCATTTTACAGATGAGGAAACTGAGGTAAACAGTCAGGGTCACAAAGCTAGTAAGTGCCTGAGGTTGGATTTGAACTCAGGAAGATGAATCTTCCTGATTCCAAGACCTGGGCTCTATCTACTGTACCACATAGCTACCCCAGGAGGGGCTATAGAACATACCATAGGAAGAGGATGTGAAGGAGCTAGGTATGATTAACCTGGAAAAGAGAAGATTTGGGCATGACCACGGTTTTCAGGTGTTCAAAGGGCTATCATGGGAAATCAATAACAATCAACCATCTAGAACCATTTGTAAAGGTACTTATTATATGCTAGATAACAAGCTAAATACTGGAGATGTACAATTTATAAACAAAAAAACAGTCCCTGACCTCAAGGAGCTTATATTCTATGAATGTGAAGGAGAGCATTAGTACTAGGAGGGCTGAGGAAAGGCCTCCTATAGGAAGGAGGTAGCCCTCTGTCCCCTGAAGCAGTCTGGGGATTCCAAGAGATAGGAAGAAGGATATTCCAGGCCTAGCAGAACAGAAGATGGAGCATCCTGCAAAGGGAATTGCAGGGATTGAAATTAAAGAGGGATTGCAAAGGGGATTAGGTTTGTTGAACTTTGAGCCCAAGGGAAGAAGAAAAGCAAAGGCTAGAAGTTACAGAGAGAAAAGTTTCAGGTCAATATAAGGAAAAAGTTCCCGTTGATTAGAGTCATCCAAAAGTAGGATCTTCTGCCTTAGGATATATGGAGTCCTCCTTCACCCATTTAGTAAGCATGTGTTTTAACTACTTTGTGTCAGATATTCTGATAGTCACAAGAGATATGAAGATAAAAATGAAACACTCTCTGACTTCAAGGAGCTTACATTCTATTAATGGAAACAATATGTCCAATGTAAATTAAAACAAAATATACAAAAAAAAAGATACAAGGAAGTTCAGGGTAGGAGAGCTCAAAGACCTGGGAGGATCAAAAAAAGCTTAGGGGTCCACAGAAGAAGGGATGAGGAGGAAGCACATTCCAGGTACAGGTGACGGACAGAACAAGAACAAAGAGATGGGAGGAATATCCTAGGACAGTTCACCTGGAAAATAGATGGGGAAAGAAGAGTAATAAATAAGTCTAGAAGAGTTAGGTCTAGTTTGTAAAGTGTTTTAAATACAAAAGAAAAGAGTCCCATAGTTGTACTATGGGACATTTACCACGGATGGTCAGGACTACACTTCAGGTAGATTACTTTGGCAGGTGCATGGAAGACAGATTGGAAAGGGGAAAAGTTAACAGAGAAGCTGGGTGACCACTTGTCAGGAATGCTACGGAGGGGATTGTAGCTCCTCTAAGGTAAACAGTAGACTTTCTTCTAATCCTGAGATGTCAGGTCATGGAATTCTGTAACCTCCAAGACAAATGGAATGGTTTGGAGCACTGAGGTGGGCTGAGGTGAAGGGTGGGATATTCTGAACAAAGTGATGCAAAGAAAGCAAAAGAGAATGACATGTAAATCAGGTGACCTGCCAGTGCAGGTTAGTTCTCTGAATATTAAATCCCACTTCACTGTGGCCCTCAGAACTGTGCCAACAAGAGGCCTACTCCAATAAGGCAGGGCTCTGCCTCTGGTCCCTTGCAGAACAGCCCAGGGACTTGCTACCTTTTCTGTGACCCAGGAGGCCAGCAGAGCCTTGAGAGCACCAATGCAAGACCACCCTAGCTGGCAGGGCCTCACCTTTAAATGCTGCTTCTTGTCACATGGCCAGGGCTACTTGCTCCAGCTGTTTGCTTATTTCAAAAAGATCACACCACGAAACATATGCTGCTCAGAGGGAGGGAGGGAGACCATTAGAATGCATTGTACACAGTCTTTCATCTGAAAAGCCCCTCGAATGCATGGAATCCTGTTACTTTGCTTCATTTTTTAACATTCACAAGTGTAATTGCATTTATTTTCTAGTCAAGACTGCAAAAACAAGTGATAATTTACTCTATTACAGCCCATCTATACCCGGCTTATAGCCACAACACACAAAATGAACAAGGGGGTGGGAAGAAGAGAGGGCGGACAAGAGGGGATGTACCGGGCTGTGAATGAGCATATGGTTTATTGAGAGGATGCATGTTGGGGGGAGGCTGGTACAGGCTGGGGAGAGGAGGTATGCAATATGTGAAGGGTATATACAGGTTAATGGTGTGATACTTTGAGAGAATATTCAGTGTCCAGAGGGATGACATAGAGGCTAAGGGGAATAATATGAGGAGGGGGGTGTAAGTGGACCATAGGGGAAGATATATGTGGCTATGGAGAAGATATATGAGGCCATGGGGAAAAGAAACAGGGCATGAGAGGGGATATACAGTCTTTAGGAGAGATAAACATGTTATGAGGGAAGATAAACAATCAATGAGAGGATATAGCTTAGGAGAAGCGGATAAGGCAGCATACCACAGAGGAGAAAGCACTGGACCCAGAATCAGGAGACCAACCTAGGTTTAAATCTTGGCTCTGCAATTTACTATGTGACAAATTCCTTCCCCCCTCTGAGCCTCAGTTTCCTTTTCTGTGAAATAAAGGAGTTAATGTTTGACTAGAATTAAGGGATTTTTTTTTTTACCTGGGAGCAGAGTCCATGAACTTGGATGGGGGAAAAAAATCATCTTTACTTTCACTACACTCTTAACTTTTAGCATTTCTTTCATCTTTTTTTTTTTTGCAAAAAAGGCATCATCCCAAGAAAGAGACCCAAACAAAGGCTTCAGCAGACTACCAACAGAATTTGTGACACAGAAAAGGTTAAGAATCTGTGAATCAGATGATCTCTAAGGAGTCTCCCCATTTATTGAGGGCAGTCAGTGTCTTATTTATCCTTGTATTCCTTGAAACTGTGTGGGGGAGGAGTAAAAGAGGAGAAAGGGTGGGAGCAGAGCAGGAAGATACTAAATGTTTGTTTCATGAATGTATAATATTATATATGTATAATATATAATATATAATATTATATATGTATAATAATAAACATAATTCATATTTCCCTGAACAAGGGTAGTGACTGTTACTGACTCACAATAATATATCAATTATCATCAAAAAGATGAGGATAAGATATTACTACTGCTACTACTCCTCACTTCTGGAGGGTTTTACTGTTTCCAAAGACCTTTCCTCACAATAATGCAATGGAGTGAGCAGCAAACACATCCTTGTTCCTGATTCACAGAGGAGGAAGCAGGCACAGGGACATGATAATGTTGGCTGTGGACACACAGCTCAGTCTTTTTACTCTGTACCAAGCATTCACAGAGCTCCCCCCATCACATACCTGAGGTTTTCACTTTTCCCAGATAAACATCCCCCTGTTCCTCCAAATAATCCTTGTGTGATACAGTTTCTAGACCTCTCACCATCCTGTTCATTCTCCTCTAGATACATTCCATTTTGTAGATATCTGCACAAATTTTGACTAAAAATTAAAATTTTAAATTTAAAAACCATCTGCCAGAGAATATATGGGATGCTTGACAGCTCTAGATTATTAGCAAGATATGGGATCTAGATCTACACCTGAAGAGGGGGAGAGGAGAGTGAGGATGGTTTTGGTGAGAAAGCAGGACATCTTCAAGAAAAAGGAGTAGAGGAGGGAGGGCAGTCTTTCCCAGGAATAATAATGATTATTGTTATTATGCACTATTTTATAGTTTATCAAGTCCTTCAAAAGAACTGTTGACCAGGAAACACGGATTAAATACCTACTATGCCCCAGGCACCATGCTAAGTACAAAGAATAGCAAAAACAAAACAAAAGACCAGTCCCTGCTCTCAAGGAACTCCAAATCTAATAGAAGACAAAAAACAACTATGTGTAAACAAAACATATACAGGATAGACTTGATAACATTAGAGGGAAAAGGCATTAAAGAGAGATCAGGAAAGGCTCCTTGGAAAAGGTGGGATTTTAGCTGGGACCAGAAGAAAGCCAGACAGGTCAAGCAATAGAGAGGAGGAGCGACAGAATTCACGGTATGGGTGACAGCCAGTACAAAATGCATAGAATGGGGACATAGGGACATGGGGGTAGAGTCAGCTTGTATAAGGAACAGAAATGGAGCCTCAGAAAGACCTAAGAACCCCACAGCTAGTAAGTCTCAGAGTCTACATCTGAATCCAGATCTGCTGATACCAAGTCTTATAATCTTTGCATACCACTACAGGCACTAGTTTTGTTGTTGTTGCTGCTGCTGTTAAAGCCCAGACAGTCTCTGTAAGAAATAACAGGAGTAGAAGGCATAGCCTGAGGAAGAAAACAAGAATCCTCAGCAAGATAAGGAATGGAGCAGAAATTCAAGAAGGAAGGCAGTATGAGGATCCCAGAGTATGGAAAGGACACTTTCAACTGTTTCAAGCTTGAGCTCTTGGCTGGGGCCATTTTCTCTGATGGTCTTTGGTGCCTAGAATGCTCTCCTTCCTCTACTCTGACTACTGACCTCTCTGGCTTCCTGTAAATCCCAACTAAAACCCCACTTTCTACAGAAAGTCATCCCCAGCCCTTCTCTCTGTGGATTATTTCCTCTATATCCTGTATATAGCTTCCTGCGTTTGTTTGCATGTTGCCTCCCCCATTGTATTATAAACTCCTTGAGGGCAGGGAGTGTCTGTTGCCTCTTTTTGTAATCCCAGTATTTAGCACAGTGCCTGGCAGATAGTAGGTGCTTAATAAATGTTTATTCATTGATTACCTGCTCTACCATCTTTTAGGGTGGAAAAGCATAGCTCAGCACATATCACAAGCTCTGCTTACTGGCCAGGAGCTGTTGGACATCGGCAGGTCATGCCTCCAACTCCTCCTCATGTGTCCTTGACCGTCTTTTATATAACTAGGACAAGGGAAACTTCTCTATGGTGGCCATTTATCCCTAAATGGGTTGATGCCCCCCAAAACATTACATTGTAAAAATAACAACAACGATAACAACCAATATGTCACGTTAAAGCTTGCACAGCACTACATGATCTCATTATAGCTTCCCCATCCTGTGAGGTACATATTCTAAGTATTATTATTTATCCCCACTTTACAGGTAAGGGAGCTGAGGTTGACAAAGGTCAAATGCCCTAAGTATGATCCCAAAGGCAGTAAACTTCAGAGGTGGAATTTGAACTTGAATCTTCCAGATCCCAAGTCTGGCACACTGTCATCATGTCACAAAGGGCTAAAGCATCGTTTTTAACAAGCTTATTTGAAGAAGGACCTTGACCTAGTGACCTGCAAGCCCACAAACATACTCATGAAATGCCACTAGCATCTCTGCCAACCTCAGCCCCTGCCACTTGCTTCCTTCTGTGTTAAAGGAGGCAGACAAACCCCCTCACTGCCTTCCTCCCTTCCTTATCTCACTCTGGAGGCAGTGGGGAGTGAAGCTGGATTAGCTGTTGACTAGGAGGCACTTTGAAGTTGCAAATCTGCATTAGGCCTAAATCCCTTGTATTAATCCTTTAGAACAGCTTGGCATTGCTATCACCTGTTTTGCATTTATTCCTAGCATATTTTGATGGTGGTTCACTGACTACAAATGGTGCCTTATAGACCAAAAGTACAGTATTCATTTCCTAATGAGGAATAAAACACTTATGAAAGAAACAAATTAAAAGCCAGCATTGGACTGTGCAGGGAAACGTTAAAATAACATTTTTCTAAAATGGCTGTTGTGTTTCTAGAGATAAACTGTGATTTGGGGAGCACCAGGGACAGTGGCAGAGTTAAGTGGGTGAGGCAGAAAAAAACTGATTAGAGAAAGGGAAAGCTTCTATCAAGGCACGAATGTCTTAATGATCAGCAATTATGGAAAATAGAGAAAACATTGACAGTGAATTAATGGAGCTTTTGATAAAGTATCAGATTTTTTAAGTTATTTTTTTCCGTGAGTACAGGATGGGTCCTTTAAGGCACTTAAGCTCAAGGTGGGTGACTTTTTTTTTTAAAAGAAGTAACTCAGAGACTGATTATTTCTCAGGTATCTTATCTTTAGGAGTCAGCAAAGACAAATTCACCAAAGAGCCACAAGCAGCAGCTGCCTAGACCAATAAACAGACAGACTGGTATCCTGCTCATTGAGACTTTCAATTTGTACATTTCAATTTCTCAGATGACTTCTGTAATTCTGGGGGACTTATAAAAGCTGTCTGTAGAAGCCAATCCCTATGGGTGATGGCTACCCTCTGTCACAGTCTAAAAATGGGCAACCAAGATGGTAAGAAAACCAGAGAGCATTCCATGAAGTCTGGTTGAATAAAACCTACAGAAGACTAGGGAGAGAGCACAGAGGGCAGTTTAAGGCTTGTGTGACAATTGTAATTTTAAAAATATATTATTTGATGTTGTAGTGTAAGTGATGGGACTCCAATATGGGGTAAATGTATAAGCATAAGCATGTAAGTTCTTGTAGACAGCCTCTGCTTCTCCACTGTTCTGACTCAGTCTAACTCTACATCAAACTATGACTCCTGATTATGTGAGACTTTCAGCTGAGACCAACAGTGGCTGTGCACTAATATCAGTTTCTAGAATTCTTGATTATGGATTCAGACCCTTACCCAATTTCTAGTCCCCATTAGGAAACTCCCACACCTGAGTCTGATATCAGTAAGCAACATGGGGAATTTCCCTACCACATCAGAATCTGATTAGGAATGCCATATCTGGCATTAGTCAAGCCCATCTTGAAGGTACAAAACTTCCCTGATCAAACCCCATTCTGAACCTGTACCTCTAACCAAGATTTTGCCACTATACTGGTCTCCCTTTTATAAGTGACTCTGGTCCTGTGTGGCCAAATCTCTGTGTCGCCATGGAGAAACAGACAGAGAAAGAGAGACACAGTCAGAGAGAGACAGAAATAGAAAGAGACAGAGATAGAGACAGAGAGAGAGAGAGATTAAGAGAGAGAGAGAGACAGAGAGAGAGACAGAGATTAAGAGAGAGAGAGATGTATTCTTTTGTTTGCTTGGGCACTGCAAAATAATCACATGCTTGCACCAGGTGCACTAGGCAGCTAGGCGGCGCAAAGGATAGAGAGCTCAGGGCTTGGAGTCAGGAAGGCCTACATTCAAATACAGTCTCAGATACTTATTAGCTGTGTAATCTAGGGGAAGTCATTTAACCTCTGTTTGCCCCAGTTTCCTCATCTGTAAAATGGGGATAGTAACAGCACCTATTTCCCAGGTTGTTGTGAGGATCAAATGAGATAATAATTGTAAAGCACTTAGCCCAGTGCCTGGCACATTGTAAGTGCTATATAAATGCTGTTACTGCTGCTACTACTACTGCTACTACTGCTACTACTACACTAATTCCCTGAGCACCAATTTTCTATAAATCCTAGAGTCTGGGTCTTTTCTCTAACTGGAGTTGAAAGGTCAAATAGTTTTAGATCAGTTTACATATGTTTACTCCTTTGATTCTCACAATTCTGTGAGATAGGTGCTATTATTATCCCCATTTTATAGATGAAGAAACTAGGGTACAGAGAGATTAAGTAGCTTGCTCACAACAATCCAACTGGTAAATGAATGAATCAGGATTTGAACTCAGATCTTCATGATCTCCAAGGCCAGTACTTCATTATCTTCCATGCTGGTCAGCTGCCTCTTAAGTGAACAGAACTCCTCTAATGCTTACCTGCTACTCTCTTCCCCATGTCTAGATTTCTCTGGTCCCAGTTCCTAGCACGGATGCAGTTGGATCTCTCTTAGTAGACTTTGATTTGTCTGACCTTACTCTGGCTGCCCTGCAGAAGAGGATTCCCATCTTTGCTTGATTAGTTGGTGCACACACATGAACCCCTCCCCCCAAAATCCCAACACTCCCATATTCCCATCTGTAGCAGGAAGGGGAGAAAAAGCAGCAGCTGGTGCAGAAACATGAACACCCAGCTGTGGCAGCCATTTGTATGGATGTGACGTGCATGAATCAGAAGCTCATAATTTGTAGATGACCCATCATTACCTAGAAGGATGGCAAACTAGACCACCTTCTTGAAATCCTTAACTTGATGTAAAAGTCTTCTCCATCACAAAGAAACAGAGACGTCAGGTTTTCAAAATGAGACTTAACTCCCTAATACTGAAAAACCAAAAATTGAGCTGACCTGCACAGCCCATCTTCCTTTTCCTGGAATAACAGACCAGATATCATACAAACACACACATAGACACACACATACAACAAAACACATACAAACAACTGCAACAATCCCTGATAGAGAAGACAACCACCAGGTACATGTACACACACACACACACACACACACACGCGCGCGCACACGCGCACACGCGCACACACACACACACACACACACACACACACACACAGGCTCATGGCTTTTCACCAATCTGGGCCTGCCACTACTCTGGTGTGAGGCTCACTCTTACACAGAAAGGTGCCACGATGGACAGAGCATCAGACGTGGAAAATGAGTCCAAATCCAGCCTCCAAATCCAGCCTCAGACACTTTGCTAGCTGCGCTACTCTGGGCAAATTGCTTAACCTCTTTGTGCTTCGGTTTCCTCACTGGGAAATTCTCATTCCTAATCGGGGATAATAACAGCATGTACCTCGTAAGGCTATTGCAAGAATTAAATAACATATATAAGTTGTTCAGTCATTTTCAGTCATGTCTGACTCTTCATGACCCTATTTGGGGTTTTCTTGGCAGAGATACTGGAGTGGTTTACCATTTCCTTCTCCAGCTCATTTTACAGAGGAGGAAACTGAGGCAAACAGGGTTAAGTGACTTGCACAGGGTCCCACAGCTAGTAAGTGTTGGGGTGGGGGGAGATTCCGATTCGAATTTAGGAAGATGAGTCTTCCTGACTCCAGGACCAGCACTCTATCTACTGCACCACCCCCAACATAAGTAAAGTGCTATGAAAATCGTAAAGTATCATATAAATACCGGCCATTATTATTACTGTCATTACTACAAGCTGATTGAGTGCAGTTGTATATTTGTGTCCATGTGTATATTGTAGCTATAACACTATGGGGCTACACAAGATATGCCACGGGAAAAAAAGCATGTCGCTGGGACAGTGGGAGCTACATTTATACAGTCATCATGTACACACAGCTGGTAGATTGGTGGCTTGAAGAAATTACCCATTATAAGCCTTCAGAACATGCTCGTTTTAGGCGCTTAAAATAATGTCCCAGTAGGAAAAGCCCCCCCACGCCCTATCAGCTCTGGACTTAAAGCTTTTAGAGGGACTTTAATTACCACTGAAACTCTCACCAGCCCCCAGAATCCTGCTGGGCAAGGCTGCATCCCTGAAGTGCATGGGAATAATTCCATGAAGGAGCAGGGTTGGGTGGAGACCATTAGCAGCTGCTGTTACTAATTCCTGGGTAGGAAACAAGCCTGTAGGAAGACTGCTATATCTACCTTTCCTTTCCTCAGCCACACTAAATGCCCATTGTCTTTCACCACTGTTGGCAGAACTTCAGTGGCCAATGCCATATGACAATTCCCACCCATCAGTCTTCTTGATGGTTTCACATAAATAAGTATTCATAGAATCAGAACTCTAGAATGCCAGAGATTGAAGGACTAGCAGAAATCACCTAGTCAGGAGGTCCTTGATCTTTTGTGTGTGTGTGTCCCAGACTCCTCTGGCAGGCTGGTGAAGCCTATAACTCCCTCCTCAGAATAATGTTTTTAATAGTATAAAATAAAACATGGAGAATTACAAAGGAAACAATTCATATTAAAATAGCTCGCCAAAATCACAGAACACCAGAATGACAAAATTTTAGAAACTTGGGAGGAAGGGAAAAAGGGAAGAGGAAAAGGAAGGGATGGAGAAAGGAAGAGATGGAAGGAGGGAAGGAGAGATGGAAGAAGACAGGAAGGAAGGCAAGAGAGAAGGAGTGAGGGAAGAAGGAAAGCAAAAGGGAAAGGGGGAGTGAAGGAGGGAAGACCACCTAGTTGTAATGCCAAGCAAAGGCAACTTCCAAGGTTCAGATTACCAGCATAATAAACCCCATTCATTCAGCAAACATTCACAGAACAGTAAAAGTCAAAATACAGTGTAATTTGTTCCTTTAGCAAGTTCTCAATTCAATCCAGGTACTACTCCACCCCTAGACAGTACATTCATTTAATCAGTCAAAAGTCTCTCCTCAAATGGAGATTAGTCTCCAACCATAAACAAAGTACATCCATTTGGTCAATCACTCAAAGGCTTCCCACCCCTGAATCTCAAAAGGGGCAGGAGAGCACAAAAGGCCATCCACCCTTAAGTTACAAGGTTAAGCTCAGCATTGAATACCCAAGGAAAGGGACTTCTTTCATCTTCACTCCAGGCATGCCCTAAGAATCTCAGTTCCTGGGGAGACAAAGCTCAACAAAGCCTTAGCCAGTGTCCTCATCAAGGCACTCTCAGCCTGTAGAATAGTCCCAGAACCCCTGAAAACATCAGCAAGGCCCTCTTCCAGGATTTATGTGCAGATACCACAAGAAAATCCTCCTTTAGGGCTTCTGAACCAACAGCCAGGTTCCAGGACCTCTACAACAGCAGCACTGTCCTTCACCATTAGGGGAATCTGGCAAAACAACATCAAAATACCGGCATCACAGCCATACCTCCTCAGTTCTTGGCAGTTCCAGGTGGCAGTTCCCAAAAGTCCTAGGCAGTTCCAATGGGCTCTCAGCAGTCTTTATCTCTGCAAATCAAGGTCCACGATACTGGATACTGCTCTCCCAAAGTCCTTCTGGCTTCCTCTAGGCTTGGGCCTCTCTCTCAATTCATGGCTCCTCCAGTTCAGCTCTCTCTCTTTATGTCAACAAGTCCATCCCACAAGTGGGATTCACAAGCTCTGGGTTTTAACACTCAACCCAAAAAACCAAGCCAATACAGGGGCATCTCTAAATTCCATTACCAATATACTAGTCTAACATCCTCTTGTTACAAATTCAGAAATTAAGCCTTAAGGAAGGAAGGTATTTGTCCAGTTTGGTACATATATATGCAATCTTTCACAAAGGAAGAACTGTAGAATCTAAATAGTGTGTTAAAATGACAAGCATTTCTTAATTGCCTACTACATGCCCAGATCTTGTAGGTTACAAGGGTACAAAGGAAATAGTCCCTGGCCTCAAGAAGTTTACATTGAATGGGTGATAAGATGCATGTACCTAGAAATATACACAAAATAAATACAAAGACAACCCAATGGAGTAGATAACTTGCTTGGAGCCAGAAGGACCTAGCTTGAATCGCTGCCTCCAAAACATACTGAGTTAGATGTTGGCCAAGTTATTTAAACTCTCAGAATTCGAATCAACTTTCCAATACCATAAGTTGCTGAGAAGGTGCTGAAATGAATTGGTAGAGGGAATCTCCTCATCCAGGGAGCTTATTACACCAGTGAAATCACAAGTCCATTCTCTATTCCTATATATATATAATGAATACAAAGTATTGGAGAGGGGGAGCAGGGAATGCAAGCTGTGAAGACTCATTGATCCCAACCAGAACAGTTACAAATTATGTCAGCACTGATCTGCAGAACCTGTGGAATGGCGCAGGTCAAAAGGGACCAGGACCACCAGCAACTAAGTCACTGTAAATTCTTGAAAGATCAGTTTGTATGGGTGGGCTATGTGGTTACTGAGAGCAATGAGTACAAAGCCAAGAACCAAGTTCTGGATGCCAGTCCACACTGAAGGTATCCAGCGAACCTGGGAGTCAGAGAGGACATACAGTTTTGGGGCGTGATCAAGGAGTATAAGCAGAAGATTGGCATGCAGAGGCCTATTCCAGACAGTTCAGATGACAGTCAAAGCGTACCAAGCTAGAGTCAGGGTTTGGGAAATAGACAAGGAACCGAGTAAGACAGGATGGTCACAAACCAAAGTCTCAGCATACAGAATAGGGAGGGAAGGAGGGAAGGGAAGGAGAGAAAATGCATTTATCGAGGACCTACTATGGCCCAACACTCTATCCACTGCACCACCTAATTGCCTCTAGAGTAGGGTCTATAGGTCATATAGTCAGCATGTTTTCACTGCTCCTAGGACAGGAGCTATATGCCCTGTGCCCTGTTATGAAACAGCCATCTCTATATGAACAGATAGGTATGGCCTGCTCCCAAGAGCAATGCAGAGCTCTCTGCAGGTCTTGGCAGAGAATACAAGGTCCTGGGGATTCTTTACAATTCTGACAAGGGAAGGAAAATAAACTCTCATTCTTTTGCTCCCCAACAGACGTGTTGTGGTCATTGTTTGTCCTTCATCCATCAGGAACATGATGCCATGACATGCAAGTGAACTGTATTTAAGTGAGGTAGGGCTGTGCAGTTACCAACCTCACTTTCTCCTCCAGAGCCATCTGGATCCAGCAGTGAAATATACATCAGGACAATTGGAGATGGCCCTGGATGCAATGTAGGAGACCTTGGCCTTTTTACGTTAAGGTCTTTAACAGGTCTTAATTTGACTGAGGCAAGGTCCATTCGGTAATTAAGGCTCAACCAAGTATAAGATTAAGGAATGCGTCCATCCCTAGGTCAAAATTCTCAGGATTGGACGAAGGACCTGGATCTATATTCTGCCTTTGACCAGTGATGACTGTGTGAATATGGACAAGTGTCTTAACCTTCCTGGGCTCCATTTCTTCAAAAGGGGGTGTTGGATTAAATGGTCTGTAAAATACTTTCACACTCTAGGGAGTGAGTCCAGCCTCCATGGCAGGGGTTCTTCACCTACTTCTGTCTTTATCCCATCAGCAGTCTAGGAAAGCCCTTCTCAGCAAAATGTTCTAAAATGCATAAAATATAACTTTAGGATTACAAAGGAAAGTATTTTTGAAAAGCAGTTAACAAATTTTTTTTTGGAAAAACAAGTTTATGAACCCCAAATACTCCTAAAGTAGCTCAACCTCTCTCATTTCACAGAAAAGTGAAGCCCAGAGTGAAATGGTTCAGTGGAAAACAGCATCTGGCTTGTAATTCGCGGGCCTGGGTTTGGAATCCTAACTCTGCTTACCACCAGAAACCACAAATAAGTCAGAGGTATCCAACTCTCAGGATGAGTTGAGGGAATGAGATGGGAAATGTCTGATAAAGTGCATTTAAAAAACACAACACAACATAATGTAAAGTTGTGATCTTCTAAGTCAATACACATCCAGAAGGGATCCATTTCTATTTGAGTTTGACAACACTGGGCTAGACAACCTGTAAAATTCTCTCCATTTTAAAATCTATAGTAAATGACTTGTCCAAAGTCATACTGGAAATAGGAGCAGGCTTGTGATGTGAGCCCAGATTGTTAGATTCAAAATGCAGCTTTCTTCTCAATATGTCTTGTTATCACATGGGGAAAATTCTCAAGAGAAGAACATAGTGCTTGTAGTTTGGTGTAGAGATTAAAGAAACACAACTGTTGTCCCACTGGTACCCCAACAGGGTTGGAAAAACCACATTTATTAAGTACTTAATGTATGCAGAGCCTTATGTTTGGCATTGCAGAAACAGAGAAAGAAGGACCTGTATTTGCTTTCATGGAGCTCATCATGTAATAAGAGAATATAATGGGAAAAAATTATCATATAATTCTATGTGATAAGTACATAAGAGGGGCAAAAACCAACGCTATGGGAGGGATAAGGAGGAATATTTTATAGAGGAAGTGGCATTTGAGCTGGGCCCTAAAGGCTGGGTAGAATTTTAGAAGATAGAGATGAGATAGTGGTGAAAGAATTCTAAACATAGGGAACCATAGAAAAGAAGACCCAAAAGAAGAAAGGAAAGGATCACTGCCACATATGGTACACAGAGGACAGCTGTGTGAAACAAGACAGGCATGATAAGATGGTATCAATTTTCAGAGTGCTTTGAATACCAAAGTTAAGAAATTTGAATTTTATTTCTTAGGCAGTAGGGAGCCATCAAAGGTTTTTGAGCAGAGGAGTAATGTACACTAAATGGAAGATTTAGTAGTATTAACCTGGTAGAATATGAAAAATGGTTTATATCAAAAGAGAATGTAGAGGTGGAAAGACCTCCAAAGAAAGATTTTTAAAGGTCCAAGCGAAACATAAAAAGGGTGAGAAGTAACTCGGATATTGGCAGTGAAAAGAAAGAGGGCATGCCTGGGAGAGAGATGTATGGATACAAACATATGGGGAAAGATAAGTGAGGTAGAAGACTGGTCCATATAAAGAAATGTCAGCAGGAGCAAAGAATGGCTTTATTTATCATCCCTTTAATTTCCTCCTCTTGTACATCCATAATTGTCAGGGACAGGATCCAGAGACAGGGGAAAACGTGTGGAGTTTTCCTCAGATGTAACTATGGCTTCAGAATCAACAAGATTACAAATCACCCAAGAGGCAACAGAAAGACACACGGTAAGTCGTAGGCAGCAGCATATTGTCAGTGATGACTGGAGCACGAGAAACGCTATAAATGACACTATTGAGTACACGTACCATCTGAAAGGGAGACGTCTTTAAGCGACAGCACACGGGCAGCCTAAGTATTGCGCTGGTGCATAGCCTCCAGACATGAAAAGAACAAGAAGACCACTCCACCCTACCCCCATGTAGTGAATGATCCTTTATGGATGACTCACAGAAAATTATGGATGAAAAACTTAACAAAATGAGAATGTATAGAGGCTGCAATTTACCCATGGGTGGAAAAACCACATGAATTAGCTTATTGATACACCAGACATAAAAAATATACTGCTACACCCAAATATTTCCATAATACTTTATTTTTTAGTGTATTAAATTCTTTGGGCTTTTTTTGCATTAACTTCATCTCTTAATATATCCCTCCCCAAGTGAGGCACCTTTAGGCAGCTGGGTGGTACAGTAGATGGAGTACTGGAGTCAGGAAGTTCCGAGGTCAAATCTCACCTGAGACAGTTACTCTCTGTACCCACTGAGCAAGTTGAAAATGATCTCAGTTCCCTTACATATAAAATAAGGGTCATTATAGCACCTACTTCCCAGGGTGGTTGTGAGGATAAACTGAGATAATATTTGTAAATAAAGTGCTTTGCAAACCATAAAGCACTATATGAAGGCCAGCTATTATTATTATTATTAGATATTATGTCTGTAACAAAAATTTTAAAATATAAAAATGTTCATAAAAACTAATCACAACAAACAAGTATGACAGCAGATGAGATGTTCTACATCCATAACCCCTCACCTTTGCAAAGGGAAGGATGTGCATATCTCTTGGTCATTATACTTACAAAGCATCCAATTTGGGGTTTCATTCTTTTTCCATTTACATTGTTGTAGCCATTAGGTATACTGCTTTCTCAATTCTGCTTACTTCATTAGCAATCAGTTCATTTAAGGTTTCTCACGCTTCTCTGAATTCTTCTTGTTTATTATTTCTGATGGTACAGTTATATTCCATTATGCTGATGTACAGCTATTTGGGGCAGCTAGGTGGTGCAGTGGATAGAGCACTGGGTCTGGAGTCAGGAATATTCATCTTGAGTTCAAATCTGATCTCAGACACTTACTAGCTGTATGACCCTGGGCAAGTCACTGAAACCTGTTGGCTTCAGTTTCCTCATCTGTAAAATGAGCTAGAGAAGGAAATGACAAATTGCACTAGTATCTCTGCCAAGAAAACCCTACCATAGGGTCACAAAGAGTCAGACATGACTAAAATGGCTGAACAACAATAACAAAGACAACTATTTGCTTAGCCATTACCCCAATCAACGGGTATCTACTTTATTTTCAGTACTTTACTATTGCAAAAAGTGTTGCAACAAATAGTTTGCTGTTTTTAGGACCTTTCTTTCTTTGAAACCCTAGAAATATCCTACCCGTTTTAAAAATTAGTAAATTGAAAGGTTTTTTTTAATGTAGATTCTGAAAATGTTCTTTAAAAACAAAACAAAGCTTTTTGTCCTACAGTCTATAAACGATAGACTGAAGAACTTCCAGGGTGTCATGATACAGCCCACTCTTAGAACCACGGTACTAACCTTTTGATCTATGTGTGCCTTTCTGTCTTCCAATTTCTTTCTCTCTCACTTCTCTCAATTTCTCCTTCCCCATCTCTTCTTCCTCTCTTCCCTCTTTCACCCTCTCTATCTCCCACATACATAAACAGTAGCCTTTCCTTCTTTCTCCAGCTAATACAATGCAGTCTTATGTTTAACAAAAGGAACTTTAAGGAAACATCTGAGATTTAGCTCAGAAAAGTAGTACCTCACACTCAGAATGTTTTTTCTTCCCAGGGGTTTCACATTAAACTCGTGATATTAACTGAATAAATATGCTTGATATGGCTGAAAGTATTTTTCCTTGGTCCCCGAAGTAGAGGGAACACAGGCACTGGGAAGCTGTAGAGACACACAAAGCCTGGGGTAGAGAGGACCTTGAAGAAAAAACACTCCCTGGTATAAAAGAGGGGAAGGGCAGCCAGGGCTCAAATGAATCAGAGACAGCTAGGGAGATTGATTCAACTCAAGGCTAGTCTGGTTTTGATGCTTTATTGCCAGACCATAAATCAACTTGCCAAGTTGGAAAAGCATTTGTTTCTCCCAATGTCTTTCAAAATGGATATAGGGGTAGCTAGGTGGCACAGTGAATAGAGAACTGACCCTGGAGTCAGGAGGACCTGAGTTCAAATTTGACCTCAGACACTTAACACTTACTAGCTGTGTGACCTTAGGCAAGTTACTTAACCCCAATTGCCTTGCCTTCCCCCCCCCAAAAAAAGACAAAACAAACAAACAAAATGGACATAAATACACACAGGCAGACACACACATACACATGAACACATGCATGTTCTGAAAGTTTAGCATAAGGGCTGTTGCACATGGGAAAGGAGTTTCTAACAGAGAAGAGCACAAGATTCACGATTCATCCTAAATGGTCAGACTCTGATTTATTCCTCTAACAAGTCTGTCTGTGTATTCCTTGCAGACAGGAATATAAGGGGATGTGAGGGGGAAAAAATAGAAAACTGCTAATTATATTTATTACATTATCTTGATAGATTCCCTAAAATCCTTCACCAATACTTCTTCACCAATACAATCCCCCTACTTAGCACAGTGCCCTGCGCATAGGATGAACTTAATTAATGCTTGTTGACTGACTACTGACTGGGGTGGAATGGACCTGGAGTCCTCAAAAATTAAGTCAGGGAAATGCAAGCTCTCACAGCCCTGGTCAGCTGACAAGGCCTCAAGCACAAGTTAGGGGACAAAGCTCTATGACTGTTATCTAAACACCAGCCTGACCAAAATTTGGGGAAGCTTATCACCAAGTTGGAAAGAAGGTCATGAATTTTTCAACCACAGCTACTATAAGAGATCATTCACCAATTCACACATGAGTTAGAAATCTTGAAATATTAAAATAAGCATCCCAGGATCTCAGAGCAGCAAAGGACCATGCAGATCATCAAATTCAACTCATATCTGAACAATAATTCCCTCTGCAACATACCCAAGTTGTCCCCCCCCAGGCTCTGAAGAACTCCAATGAGGGGGAGCCCATAGGGTAAGGCATTCTGCTTCTGGAGAATTACTGGAAGCTTTAGATCAAGCTTAAATGTTTCACCCTTTGACTTCCCCTGGCTGCTCCTAATTCTGCCCTCTGGCACCGAGGGGGATAAGACTAATCCCTCTTCCAGTTGTGTGTGGTCTGTCCTTCATTCTTGAATAGGATCATGACATCAGGGGGATGATGGCATGACTTGCAATTGACTTTTATTTGAGTGAGGGAGGGATATGAATGAACTTTAATTAAGGATTTACTAGGCACCAAGCACTGTGCTAAGCATTGAAGATACAAAAACAAATTCAAAAGCAGTCCTTGACCTCAAGAGTTGATCTTCCATTATGGGAGAAAACATCCCAGCAGTGACCAGGGAGAGGCTGGGAGTTACAGAGATGGTGAGTGGGGAAGGTGGGATGTAGACCAATATCTCCTTCATCCAGGAACAATGGCAGAGTTGACATGACCATGGTTCCTTGTGCCAGGACTGCAGCAGAGATCGGGAGGTAGAAAAGGTACCTGCACTAGAACAAGGCAGACAACAAGGTTGTGGAGGAGATGGCTAGAGAGCCAGGAGTGATGGGACCCAGAGCTGAAACTTTGCCTGAAATAGTGGTCTAGGAGAAGCCATCACCAAGAAGGAGAGCAGGCCCCCAGGCACAGGTTTCAGTCATGCCCTTCCCATGCTTCTTTTCTCTAGGTAGATACTTCAATTTCCTTTAGTCATGCTCAATGAAGTGAAGCTGAGGGCAGGGCCATTTTTCACTTTTTATCTTGTATTCTCAGTGACAAGAACCTTGTAGATACTCAACCAGTATTTGTTGAATTGGATTCAGAACATGAGCTCATTAGTCTCCTCTCCATCCGAGTCACCCTGCTCTGGTCACTCTCCATCTAATAAAGGTTCTTCCTAAAATGTGAAACCAACAACTGAATCTATTACTCAAGAGATGGACTGACCAGAACAGAGTATACTGAGAATATCACCACCTGAGGCATGGACACAATGCAGCTTATGCCCAAATTATCTTAGCTGCCATATATTAAAAGAGAAAGAGCCTGGGGGGAGGGGGAGATGAATAAGTGCTAGCCCTAGAGTCAGGAACACCGAAGTTCAAGTCCAGCCTCAAATACTTGCTATCTGTGTTACCCTGGACAAGTCACAGCCTCTGTTTGCGTCAGTATCCTCAAGTATAAAATGTGGATAACAACAGTATCTACCTCACACAGTTATTGTGAGGATCAAATGAGATGATATTTGTAAAAGGTACTTAGGACAGTGCCTGGCACATAGTAAGACACCATATAAATGTGCATTTCCTTCTCTCCCATATATCACCTTAGATCATATTAAGTTTACAATCCACTAAAAACTCAAAATCTTTTGTAGACAAACTACTGTCTAGCCATGCTCATCTTGCTGAATTTAATCCAAGTGTAGTATTACCTTTATCTGTGTTAAATATCATCTTACATTCAGCCCAGGGAAATATATGTATGTGTGTATACGTATATGCATACACATATATACATATGTGTATAAATATGTATATTTTTTCATTCATTCACTTATATGGTACCAAACTTGGATAAAACCCTAGGTGAAGAGAGAAAAATTTTCTGGCAGGGACTTTGTACCCACAGACACAAAATACATCTAATCAAATGATTCACAACAGTCTAAGCCACTTCTCTTAACACAAAAACTCCAGGATTTTGCTGCTTTTCTTCTCATCTATAAACATCAATTTCCTATTTTTCAGCACTAACAAGACTAAGTATTAGACCCTGATGAGGAAGATGAGGGACTAGAATACAAAAAAAAAAAAAACCCAACGGGGCAAGGAAATAACCTAATGATGGTTGGAAGGAGAGCCAGGAAATGCTGTCATGAGTACCCGAGGAGTGGCAAATACATTGGACCTTTGGGCACCATGGACTGGTGGTACCTTTCAAAGGCAGGCACAAAACCTACTTTATGATAACTCTGAGAACCATAGAAAGGAGGGACGTGAAGTGTGGTAGACTAGAAATAAAACCCTGGATTTGAAGTCAAAAGATTTAGATTCACATGCTGGTCTGGCCGCTATATGTACCTTGGGTGAGTCAGTGAATTTCCATGGGCTTCAGTTTTCTCATCAATGAAATGAGGGCACTGGACCATATCTCAAAGGTCCCTTCTGGTTCTAAAACTCTGGTCCTACTCATAATTAGTCTATTTCAAGTACATTGCAATGAGACAGACTCATCAATGCATGGTACTAGAAGTTTCTCTATATGAATTTCTGTCATGTTGGAGAATAGTGCCTAAGAGTCAGCTAAAGAGGAATAATTTGCTGTTAATTCAAAACTTTAACACTGATTTTTATTTTAAAAGAGGTTTAATTATCAATTGAAAATCCTAAACATTTTAACTGTTGACAGGGAGAGTAGCAAGTTCGCCAAATTGGGCAAAGGCAGGTGGTGCAACACCTACTTTGGAACCAAGTTTCATTTTCCTTAAAATAAGGTAGTTGGACATGATGAACCCAAAGGCCCCTTCCAAGTCTGACATTTTGTGACATAGAACCATCTCCCACCTTCACCTGACGCCACAACCTCCAACAGCTGCTATAATTCACAAGCTGTATCACATACTGTGTTTCGCAAGTCATTTTTTTCAAATGTTATTGTTATCTTTTGTTTTTACATCACCAACATTACTCAGTTTAACTCCTTTCCTCCCACAGACTTATCCTTTATTACAAAGAATTTTTTTTTAAAGAAGAGGGAAAAGTAGGATATTTGTTTAGCAAAATTAGCCAGCATGTCAACTAAGTCTAATATTGTATGTACTGTTCCTCACCCATAGTTATATATCTTTGCAAAGAAGGGAGGGGGTCATGTACATTCTCCTAGCTCTTCTCTGGGGCTATGCTTGGTTATTATAATAACAAGTCTGCTTTTCTTATGTTGCTGCTCTTTCTGTTTATGTTGTTGTGCTCATCGTTTATGTTATTTTCATGTTTCTACTTCCTTGACTCTGAATCATTTAATAGGTCTTCCCATTCTTCCCTGTATTCTTCATCTTCCTCATTTCTTAAAACAAAATAATATTCTACTATTCTCCCTGTATTGCAATTCATTTAACCATTTCTCAAGCAATGGGTATCTGTTTTCTTTCCAGTTCTTGGTTACCATGGAATAGCAGCTAGGGGGCGTCCTAGTGCACAGAGTTCTGGGCCTGGAGTCAGGAAGATTCCTTGTCCTGAGTTCAGATTTGATCTCAGACACTTATCAGCTTTTTGACCCTGGACAAGTCACTTAAGCCTGTTTGGGTCAGTTACTCATCTGTAAAGTGAGCTAGAAAAGGAAATGGCAAACCACTCCAGTATCTGCCAAGAAAACCCCAAACGGAGGTCCAAAGAGTCAGACATGACTGAACAACAACACTATTATGAAACATGATGCTATAAACATGTTAGCATATGTGGGAACTGTCTTTCTATCTTTGACCTCTTTGGGGAATATACCTCATATTGCTTATCTCTGGGTGCCGAGGCATGTGGACATTGTAGTCACTTTCTTTGAATAATTCCAAATTTCCTTCCAGACTGGTTGGACCAATTTACAGCTCCCCCAACAGCACAGAAGTGAGATTCTGGCAGGGGGAGCCCCAGATTTGGAGCTGGTGGGCATTGTGCATGTCTTCCTACCATCCTTCTCACACTGACTCTTTTTCTGTAGTGAAAAACACTAGTACATTTTATTTCTTCATTTAAAAAATTTTTTCAATTAACAAGCATTTTTTTGTCACTTCTCCCTCCACAGGAAAAGAAAAAAAGAAAAACAAAACCTCTGTAACAAAAATGCTTTTCCCTCTTCTTTTGTGGTCTTTGTCAATGTGCTGGGTGTGAAATGAAACCTCAGAGTTGTTTCGATTTGCATTTCTCTTATTACTTAGGTATGATTCAAAGCAATCTTTCATAAGACTTCTGATAGTTTGTAAGTCTTTTGAGAAGTCTGTTCATATCATTTGACCATTTATCCTTTTGGGGAATCTAGAGCTTTTTTCTAAAGAGTCCTATATCCTTTAAAAAAAAATGAATCCTTTTAATATTTAAGGGGGCCCTAAAGAGATTTAAGCTGGCTTCATTAGAGAGGGACCAGAAAGTTTCCTCCCCCATACACATGGCTTCTGATAAGAACAAATAATTCAAACTAGTTCGAATTAATTCTCTTTTTTCTTTGCATAAACAGAATTCCCAGCTGCTGTGATCCACAGGACAGAATAATTTAATGATCGTTATCAAATGCCTCTGTTTAGCAAAAACTCAGAAGATCGCATTAGGGCAAAACAGTATTTATGAAATGTCACTTTTATATAATAAAGGACTTAGATAATTAAGGCTGGAATCAAGAATTAATTCTCTCTGCAAGGGGTTATTATTAGTCAAACCTACAGAAAGCAGAGGATGGATTCTATATATATGTTTTTGTTCTTGTGTTCTACCACTCTCCTCCCCAACTATCCCATGCTGACTCCCTTTCCCTGGCCAAAGCACAGGGTTTCTTCTGTGTGAGTCCCACCAGCCAACCGAGCCAGCTGAGGATTACAGTCTCAAGGTCGCTCTTCTGGGTCAATCAGTATGATAAAGAAGTATGGATTACTCAGTGGTCAAACTACAAGGAAGTTTTGCCTCTTGCCTAAGAGTCTGAATGAGGGCCTAAGGACCAAGAAAGGTCTTTTGCAATAGTTATTCTGACAGTCACTCAAGGACATGATTACCTCTCCCTGTTAAACTCCCTATTCAACAGCTTTCAATTTAAAGGAGTCTTACTGATCTCTGATCATGACCTACTGACAGTAACCTGGGAACAGCATGATATAGTGGAAAGGTGCAGTAGGCTTAGCGTCAGAGGCCGAGGATTCAAATTCTGTCTCTGTCACTTACTATCTGTGGGACCTTGAGCAAGGAGCTAAACCTCTCTGCATCTCAGTTCCCTCATCTGTAAAATGAGGAGCTAGGTTTCTAAGGCCCCTTCCAGGTCTAAATCTATGACCTTCCTTGGGCAGATGGAGGCACGCAGATAGGTATCCAAAACCCCTGAGTTTCAGATCCCCATCCTTGTAGCCTTTGCCACTCTCCATGGCTTGGCCAGATGCCTTAACCACAGGAACTCTGATAAAACTAGATTTGGGAACATCTTCTACAAGAACCCTCAGCAAGAAGGCCACCATTCTTTGAACTCCTGATAATCACCATCACCTGGGGCCTTTCCAGAGCTTCTCACCTCATTCTGGCATTCCTCCTCCTGCAGTTGTGAAAATATCCCCAAGGAAAACAGAAGCATCCTGTAATCACCTCCTGGGTAACTCAACAGGCTTCTTTTGGCTTCAACCAGGCTTTCCACCTGGTTTCCTCATCACATTCCTAATCAGTTCTGCCTAAGAAACCCTAAGAAACTGTTATCTAGTTCCAACCTCCTTAAAAACTCTCCCTTTGCACTAAGCCTCAGGCAGGAAATAGTTAGCAGCAGAATGCCAATACCAAGAGGAGAATGAGATGGAAAATGCCAGACAATGCCCTTCAGAATGTGGTACCATAAAGACCAACATAAACTAACTGGAATGGCATTGGTCTCTACAAAGGCTGAAAAATAATTCTGATGCCATATAAAGCAGCCAAGGACATATAAGTTCCTCCAACAGGAAAGCCTTAATACTACTTTAGAGTGGGCTGCTGGGGATGAAAACAGGATAATTTGATGGGAAGCTTGGGGATATTTCAAGGAGAGGGAAAGATCCAGGATGACTGCTCCCATAAGCTGAAGGAATAAAGATCAGCAAAGCATCCACCTCTGAGAGGGTGATGCACATTGTCTTTTTCCTGCAATTTAATACAAGAACTTGAGTAGTAAATCTCACGTTGTAGTAAGCTCCTTGTCATTGTCAGCATCTACGCAAAGGCTGGATGACCATTTGACAAGGAGGACCATAGAGGGGGATTCATGCTTCAGGAAGGGATTGTAATGCATGATAAATAACATGGATATAGTTTTGACCTCTTTTCCCTCTGCACTCACAAAATCATAGTACTCTAGAGCTGGAAGAAGCCATAGCAGTTATTTATTAGAAATTCCAATACAATAAAAGGACTTCCTCTAAAGCAGCCCTGACAGCGTGGCCTGCAGTTTCTACTTGGACACCTCCAGGGAGGGTAATTTCCCCTCCTCCCGAGGCAACTCATTCTATTATTAGACAGTTAGAAAAGTCTTTCTAAAATTAAGATATATTTTGCCTTCTTATAATTTTGACAACCAGGGGTGGCCATAGGGTTGTAAGTGGAAGGGACATTAGAGGTTTTCTAGTCAAACCCCATTATTTTACAGGTGAGGAAACAGACTCACAGAATGACTTGCCTAGGGTGCCATTTGTTGTTTTTGTTGAGTCTTTGTGACCCCATTTTGGGTTTTCATGGCACAGATACTAGTGTGGTTTGTCATTTCTTTCTCCAGCTCATTTTACAGATGAGAAAACTGAGGCAAAAAGGGATAAGTGATTTGTCCAGCATTATTAAGTGTTTGAGGTAGGATTTGAACTCTGGTCTTCCTAATTCCAGGCCCAGCACTCTGTTCACTGTGCCACCTGCTTGTACAAGGAGCTACAGATAATATATAAGTGGCAAAGAGGAGATCTGAACTCAGGTCCTCCAACTCCAAGTCCAGAGCTTTTCATAATGCTACCAGAGCAATGACCTGTGTCTAACCCCCCAAAACCAAACCAAAGCCCCTCCTTTATTTGAGTAAGTGGCTGCCCTCCAAGACTGTCATTAGTATCGTCTTAGCCATGTTTGCTCAGGGAGAGGATCCAGGGGCACTCCACAGTCTGGGCACGCAGCCAGGCAGACACCTGGGTCTTTAGCCTCAGAGGCTGAGCTCAGCATTTAGGAAGACAGGACCAGGCAGTATTCCTTTGCCACAACCATGGCAGGGCTGGCGGACATTCGCCTTGGCAGTATGCTCCCAGTCAGAGTAACAATCACTACATAAGATAAATGGACAGCTGTTTGGGGAGTTTTGCCAGAGAGCTGGGGGAAACCTTGCATGACCTCAGAAATCCTTTCCCTTCCTTGTGGTTCCACTCTTATCAGAGTTCCTATATCCTGCAACTCTGTACCATTGTCTATAGCCACACCACAATGAACAGCAGGTTTGTCCTTTTGCCTGCTCACATACATACCTGTGGGCACAGCAGGATCCAGCATGGGCTTTTCCCAAGTATTAATTTGCTCCCAGGTAAATCCATTGGTCCCCAGAGCGACACTGTATCCACAGCTGCTGTAGTGTTCATCAAATGAGCAACCGCCTGAGCACAAAAGAAATAGGAATAAATATATCAATGATTCTCTTCATTACTTCTGTCTCCTTGTTACCTTATCTGCCAAGCAAAGCATCTGAAATTCTGGGAAAGGAAAAAAAAATACAGGCAAATGAGGTTTTTAAATTTGCTCTGGATGCAATTGGGAAAGGCACTGGGAGCTAAAGTCTCCTTGTTTTAAAACTTTTATTTTTTTTAATAACAGTGTTGTCATTAATAAGACAAGTCCCATTGATTTCAATTTTGGTTCTTGGGAAACTAAGCAGGAATCACTCATTCTAAGCATGAGCAATGAATGCAGGTATGGACATCATAATTGCTTCTTGCAATATGGCCCTGGCGAAACAGATGCTTACAAAGGACTGTTTTCTGAGGGGAATTATGTTTAAAATGAATTTAAATGACTTATAACCAACATATAAGATAGCTTGTTCATTTCTCTCCTAAGTTTTAAAACCTCTGCCTTAATGATGGGAGACATCAGGGCAGAGCAGATGGGGGCCAGTCTAAGAGTCAGGAAACCTGGTTTCAAACTCTACCTCTCCCAGATACGCGGCCGTGGCAAGTCACTAAGAGGCAGCTAACTGGCATAGAGGAGAAAGAGAAAGTCTTGGATCTGAATTCAAATCCTGCCTCAAGCACTCACTAGCTATATGACCCTGGGTAAGTCACATAAGCACTCTGTGCCTCAGTTTCCTTATTTGTAGGATGGAGATAATAATAGAACCTACCACATGGGGTTGTGTGAGGTTTAAATGAGATGCTATTTGTAATGTTTCATAGACTTTAAAGAAATTTTTAAATACTACTACTGCTGCTGCTGCTGCTGTTGCTGTTGGTGGTGGCATTGCTGTCATCTTGGACTTCCAGATAGTTCTCTAAGACTGTAAGTTACATTCAGGGCATCATTCGTGCAGATCTGCATTGGTGGAGACAGTTTCCATACCCAGAGTTCCCTGTATCCATGAAATCACAGGTCCAGACTCTTTCACTGAATTTTAAATCCCTTATAATGTATGCATTTGCAATAATTAAGTTAGTTCTGACAAGTTCTTATTAAGCATATACTTTCTGCCTAACACTACGAGAGGCACCATGAGAAATACAACAATAATGATAAACACAGCTAACATATATATAAAGTGCTTGCTATGTGTCAGGTGCTATGCTAAATTATTATCTCCTTTGCTCCTCACATTAACCCCAGGAGGCAGGTACTATTATTACCCTCATTTCACAGATGAGGAAACCAAGACAAAAAGAAATTATGTGACTTGCCTGGGGTCACACAGTTAGTAAGTATTGGAAGCCAGATTTGATCTCAGGTTATCCAGACTCTAACACTCTATCCAAAGCATCACCTAACTGTTAAAGGTTCAGATGGAGTGGCTAAGAAAGGGTCCATGAAAGAAATGATACTTGGACCAAGGCTTGTAGTAGGCTAAGGATTCTAAGGTGTGCAGGTAAGGAAGGAGTGCATTCAAAGTAAGGTAAACAGCCTTTGCAAAGTCTGAAAAAACATCTCCTAGGGCAGTTCTTCTGCAACAGAGCATGTATAAAGGGGAATTTGATGATCTTCCAGCTATCTGAGAAAAGCACTTCAGTAGTAGGACATGTCAGTGCTGAGAAAATTCAGGCTGGCCTATTTTCTTGATCAATAAGGGCCAAAAAAATAAATAAATAAAGACCCAGTCATTCAATGTGTCAAGAGGATTTTGGGGAAAATAATGGCTATGGGGAGCTGGGAGGAGAGCAGATGGGAGGAAGACTTGATGAACAAAAAGCCTACTCAAAAGAAACTTCTCCTTGAGGGTGATGAACCAAAAGTGGGATCAAAACTAGTCATATCAATTGAGCAAAAGCTCACATTCATGACTCGTACAGATGAAACCTGAGGAGAAGGAAGTTTGGCAGAAGGAGTAAGTTACAAAATGAACACGTTCTTTCTCTCTGTGCACCTGTGATAATCCAAAGCAGAAGCATCAAGCAAGGATAACAGAAAGCACTTGGGCTTTTCAGAGTACAGAGGGGTTAACTCCTCTCAAAATGAGAACAGAGCCACAAGTACAAGTGATAAATTAACACAATGCTTCAGAATCCACAGACTAAAGGCAGTTGTCTAGACATGGCAGAATGAAGGCAGTGTGGCCCTGGAGTCGGGACTTCATACCTGTATGACCTTAAGTAAGCTGTTTGACTTCCTTGGGTCTCATCTGCAAAATGAAAGAATTGCACTAGCTGGCCTCTCAGGTCCCTCTCTGCTCTCACTCTATGAACCTATGATAAAATTCGCCCTAAAAGAGAAGGGGTATGGAAACAGGCCTGGGTTCTATTTCCTATGAAAACCTATGTTCTGACAGGGTCTGAAGCTGCTACATCCAGAAAACACATGTACCCAACAGTGAAGGACTTTACTCCTTGGCTACTGAACCTGGAAGAATAGCCCACTGTCTATACCTGGCCACTTCTGGCACCTTCCCTCCCTCCTCACCAAAGTCCCAGGGAGAGAAAGCTCCACACTACTTGATTCAGAGGGAAGGAATAGAGCACCAGAAATGTAAGTCAGTCCTTCTAAAATTGGAATGGACAGCACCTTCTGGTTCAGCAGTGAATCTTCCCTGACACAGGTCTGGGGCACTGTCATGGGTGGACATGTAGAAGGCAAAGGAATGTAGAGGATTTGCTGCATCATTCCAAAGTGCCAAATCTTGTCCCAGAAGGTCAGGTCCTGCATTCCATGGGAAGTGCTCCAGGCATAACACATTTCTCTAGAACAGCAGCTCTCAATCTGTGGGTCACGACTCCTTTTGGGGTCTAACGACCCTTTCACAGGGGTTGCCTAAGACCATCGGAAACACATATTTCCGATGGTCTTAGGAACCAAGACACCGCTCTTCTATCTGTCTCCAGGTGCGTCTGGCCACATGCAGATACACCCACATATGAGTATTAAAGGGTCACAGCATTAGGAAGGTTGAGAACCACTGCTCTAGAAGAAGTTGACAGGGCCTGGATCTGTTGCCAAACATGCTCCATGGGCTGGCCTCTGTTACATTATAATTCCCTGAATACATCTGTATAAGTCTAGCCCTAGAGGTACAAGAAGAGGGGAACAATGTCTGAATTCAATATCATTCACTAGAATGTAACCAAAACAGAAAACAGTTTACTTTCTCCCTATTTTTGTCTCCCTCAAGTTCTGTCAACACTATTTAACAAAAATATAATCATTAAAATGATAATAATTTACATTTTTATTGTGTTTTAACATTCACAAAGTGATTTGCACATTAAATCACTGGATCCTGATAACAACTATATGAGGGAGGTTCTAGAGATATTTTAATCCTCATGTGTCATATAAGAAAACTGAGACCCCAGCAGGTTAAGTAACTTCTTTGATGTAACATAGGTCACAGGTATCAGAGGTGGGATTTAAACTCGTGTCCCCTGACTCCAAATCCTGTATCCTTCCTGCAATATCACAGGCTTCTTTCTAATGTTCGTTTCCCCAAAATAATGAGGCTTGATAAAGAGGACCTGATGTTGGTTAATGATGTTTTCAGCAGCCCTCTATATCCTGACCTTTCTTTATTCAAGTCACTGAGCAATCCGCCCTTTCAGTGCCAAGAGATGGAGTTGAAAGACTCTGGATTTGGAGTTGGACGACCTGGGTTTGAATCTTGATTTTGTTATATCCTGTTTATATAACTTTGAGTGAGTTCTTTTTCTGGACCATGGCTTTCTCATTCTGTAAAACAAGAAGGTTAGATCTTATGATATCTGAGGTTCCTTCCAGCTCTAAATTCTACACACCTACGAAGGTAAATGTTAATCTCTTCTTCAAGGTTGAGATCCTAGATTCTGGCTAATATCAATCTCTTTGCTCTCATATGCTTAAAGACACATTCCTTGACCATGTCAACTACCTGTTGAACTATTCTCTGACTTACTGGTAAAGCTGTAAGGCTGACACAGTAATTCCATCAGAAAATAGGTGTAACATTTTGCCCTAGTAGTAAGTTCATTCTGGAGGAATGAATTTAAGAGTCCACATTATCAATTAAAAGTACTCTGCTATTACTATTGGTGGAAATGGACTGTATAAAATATTTTTTTCATGCTACAAAATTGTAATGATGAGATCTTTGGAAGGATCTTTCTATAAAGGGAGTGAGGAAAGGTGGGGCACCTGATTGAGGGGGCAAAGAGAACCGGAGGACATAAGCTGATAATCTGAGCAAAGGAAAATGAGATCAGTCACTGGGCTCTGGGTATGTCCCAAATATCCATGCTCTGCAAGTGAGTCAAACACCATGAAGATAAATTGATATTCCCCCAAACCATATGCTTTTATCTCCTCCCCTAAAGCCGTTCTTTCTGATTACTATTTCTGCCATAGGCACCAGCATTCAACCCTTTCTCCCACGTTAGAAATCTTGTAGTCATCCTTGACTCTTCCCTCTCCATTACTTCTCAAATCTAATTAGTTAGAACTCCTATTGATTCAACTTCCAACAACATTTCTCACACTCCCTATCCCTCTTGCCTGGACTTCTGTGAGAATTTCCTAAGAGATCTTTCCACTTCTACTTTTTCCTAGCTACAATCAAAACTGCATGCCAATGCAAAAAAAAAAACTTTCTAAAATATCTGGTCGTCATTCCTCTGCTCAAAAACTTTCAGTGACTCCCTACTAACTAATAAGTAAAATTCAAACTATTCTGTCTAGAATTCAAGGCCCTTTGGAATGTCATGATCTTACCTTTCTACCCTTATCTTGTACTACTACCCTTTAAGCTCTCTATCCTCCAGCCAAACTGGTTTTCACTTTGTCTGTCAAACATGACTAACTTCCCATACCTCTATTTAGACTGTTGCTTATGCATGGCAAGTTCTGCCTGTTCCTGCTTACCTATTTTATTCCTACTCATCATTTTTTTATTTGTTTGTTTGTTTATTGGATGTAACTCAAATTCTACTACCTTCTTCATGAAGCAAGCCTTTCCTGGTTACCCCAGCTCTCCCCAAATTACTAACAACCTTCCTCCTCAAACAAAAATAATAGGATTCCAAAGTAGGGGGATCTCAGAGACCACTGTGTTCAACTTGAATGCCTTCCATACTATTTCTTTTTTTTTTTTTGGAGGGGGAGGGCAGGATAATTGGTGTTAAGTGACTTGCCCAAAGTCACAGGGCTAGTAAGTGTTAAGTGTCTGAGGTCACATTTGAACTCAGGTCCTCCTGACTCCAGGGCCAGTGCTCTATTCACTGCGCCACCTAGCACCCCCTTCCACACTATTTCTGATAACTTCTCATCCAACCTTTGTTTGAGACTCTCCATGAGAAGAAGGGAGTGTAAGATCTCTTGAGGAGCCAGACCTTTCCACTATGAGGCGACTCTACATGTAAAGATTCTCCTTCTATCCAATCTAAACATGCTGACCAGGAGCAAATCATGAAAGCAATGGACTGAAGGGTGCAGGAATTATGATCTGCTCTAGAGGAGGGAGCAGCTAATATTGATCAAAGAGTCGCAGAACAGGGGAGATGGAAGGAACTAGTAGCCACTTAATCCCATCCCAATCAGCAAACTTCAATGGCTCCCTATTCCAGAATGAAATAGAAAATCCTGTTTGGCTTTTAAAGATCTTCACAACCTGGCTCCTTTCTACCTTTTTTCATCTTTTTATACTCTCCTTTATGCTTGGATAGGTATCTACAATCTAGTTTCACAGGCTGACATTCTAGCTCTTGACTCCACGCATTTGCACTGAGGTTGCTAGGTGATACAATGCTGGACATAGAAGTCAGGAAGTTCTAAGGTCAAATCTGTCCTCAGACACTTACAAGCTTTTTGATCCTGAAAAAATTACTTAACCTCTCTATGACTCAGTTTCCTCATCTGCAAAAAAGGATAATAATAATAATACACACCTCCCAGGGTTGTTGTGAGAATAAAGAAAATGAGAGAATATTTGTAAAGCATTTTGGGAACCTTAGAGTGATACCTATAAATGCTCATTGTGAACATTATTATCATAAAAAGGTGGCATAGTATAGTGGAAACGTCACTGGAATTGGAAATAGAAGATAATAACTGATAACATGTATGTAAATTTTACAAAATGCTTTATTACATATTTAAAGAGGTTAGCACATAGTAGGTACTTAATGCATGCCTAATAACTGTTCCTTAACTGCTTAGCACATATTAGGTGCTTAATAAATCCTTGTTTCCTTCCTTCTCCCACCTTCATCCCTTTATCTTCACCTCTCTCACATATTTTCATCTGATCTTCATTACAGTCCTATAAGGTAGGTACCATCTTCGTTTTATAGATAAGAAAACCAGGGGCAGCTGGGTGGCACAGTAAATAGAGTACCAGCCCTAGAGTCAGGAGAATGTAAGTTCAAATCCAGCCTCAGACACTTGACACACTTATTAGCTCTATGAGTTTAGGCAAGTCACTTAACCCCAATTGCCTTGCCTTCCCCTCTCCCCTAAAAAATAAAAAAAGAAAACCAGGAGAGGGGCAGGGCAGTGAAGTGGCACAGTGGATAGAGCAGCAGTCCTAGAGTCAGGGGGACCGGACTTCAAATTCAGCCTTAGACACTTACTAGCAGTGAGACCCTGCACCAGTGACTTAACCTTGACTGCAAAAGAAAAGAAAGGAAAGGAAAACAAACGAAGAGAAGGAGCAGTGAGTGACTCATGCATGCTCACATTGCCCATGCACTTCTGAGGCAGAATTCAAGTGCGGATCTACCTGAAGCTATCCACCACACCACGGGCTGTCCACCTAGGCTATGCATATACCACAAAAGACACTGGAAGCTTGACAAGGGGGTAAAGGGAATAATTGATAAATAACTATATTATTCCATTGAAATATTGCAAAAGTACTCATGCTAAGTGAAGAAAAAATATGGATTGGGATGAAAACAACTTTATCATGCTAAAAATGTCACATATATCAAATTAGGTTTTCTCTAAGAAAATTAATCTCCTTATTTTATTTCTTATAGAGTTTGCATGGCAAACTCTGTAATTCATTTTCTTTCAATAAATTACTGAAAGCAAAGTATATGAGGACCAAAAAGAAGTGGGGGCCTCCAGTGCTACAATATTCCTGTTCCAGCACTCACTCTTAGCTACCTGGACAAGAACTTTTTCCTTTCCTGAGCCTCCATTTCCTCCTCTGTCAAATGGGGATAATTTTTCAAGGTCCTTCTTTCAAGGCTTGTTTGAGGAAAATGCCATATTTGCCTCAAAGCACTATAGAAAGAAAAGTTATTTTTGCTTGAGCCTCAGTCTGATTTCTACTACACAAATGTCTAAATTTGAAAAAGAAGATTACAGGACCTTTTATAAGGTCAGGAAATTGCCTCTAGAAAAGCCCTGCCCAATCTGACCTTCAGACTGTTCTTTGGAGACATTTCTCCCAAGAGAAATGATGACTTGGCTTGATGCCACAGCAGTCAGTTGGCTCAGTAGAGCCACACTGCTTCCTGTCCAAAGGGAGGGCTCTTCTAGGCATTCACACATACTGAGCTCTGCCAGGAGCTATCCATGATTCCAGGAGACCCTTCGCCTGGCCCAGGAGGGATTGGAAGGCACCATTATTATCTGCCGCTTAGACAATGCTTCCATTCCACACCCTCCACACCCCAGTGTCAGGCAAATGAAAGTTTCTGTCATTGTTGGGAGGAAAAAAGGGTGAGAGAGGATAGGTAAGGCTTCCCTTAAGAACCAGAACTTTGAGATCTGGATCAGGACCTTCCTTCAGTTCTCCTCAAGATACAGACTGAGTTCTTAGCCACTTTGGTACCATGAAGAAGCTAGGTGGCACCATGGACAGAGCACTGGGGCTGCAGTCAGGAAGACGTGAACTCCAACCAGCCTCAGACATTTCCTAGCTGAGTGACCCAGGGCAAATCATTTACCTTCTGTTTGCCTCAGCTTCCTCAACTGTGAAATATGGTAATAATAGCACTTGCCTACTGTGAGGACCTAATGAAAAGACTTTTGTAAAGCACATGTTTTAATATAGATCAGGAACTTAATAAATGCTTGAGAAATTGTCTATCATACGTGTTAGTGTCCTGGGTCTTCTTTCTTTTGCTTTCATTCATTCATTATGATAATATTAGCTCATGTTTCTATAATAATTCACATTTGTCAAGTGCTTGAAGTAAGCACATTCCACATAATAGCCCCAAGGATGGGTAAGGCCAATGTTTTTATCTGTTTTACAGATAATGAAACTGAGACTCAGAAGGGTAAGATATGCTTGCAGGGTTTCACTACTACTATTAGGGTCCAGATGTAAAATCAGGTCTCTCCTGACTCCACGTCTGTCACTCTTTCTACTAGGCCCCATTTCCTTATCAAAGTGAGATAGGGACAGGACCTTTTCTACCAAGGTAGGGTGACAATATCTGCTCAACTTAGAGTCTTGGAAGGGCAAGCACAGGTCACATGGTCAATATACACCAAAGTCAGGACTTGAACTCAGATATTTGGACTCTAGCCTTCATTCCACTCCATCATGTGACTTTCCATCTCTTTCCAACTTAATGAACATTTATCAAACACTTACTCTGTACAGAACACAATGCTAGGCGCTAAGGGAGATACACAGACAACTAAAACCTCATAGTCCCTGACTTCAAGGAGATTGTAATCTAATACAAGGACATATTTTGTTCAGTCATTTTTCAATTGTGTCTGACTTTTTGTGACCCCATTAATAGTTTTTGTGGCAAAGATATTGCAGTAATTTGCCATTTCCTTCTCCAATTCATTTTACAGATGAGGAAACTGAGATAAACAGGGTTGAGTGACTTGCCTAGGGTCACACAGCTAGTAAGTGTCTGAGGCCCGATTTTAACTTGGGTGTTTCTGATACCAGGCCCAGTACTCTATCCACTGCCACCACTTACCTGCACTTTAGAGACATATTGAATATATATAAATACTGAATAATTCATATAATTATGGGTCATGCAGCCTTTGCCTGCAGACCTCAAATGAAGGAGAACCCTCCACTCCCCTCGGCTGTTCATTCTACTTTAGGACCACTCTATTAGGAAGTTTCTTTCTTGTCCTCATGCCTAGATTTGCTTCCTTTCATCTTCAGTCCATCATTCCCAGTTCTGCCCAATGGGGCCAGATACAACAAGCCTAACCCCTCTTCCTCTGAGTCACTATCCCAACCACCCTCACCTCAATCTTCTCTTCTTCAAGTCCTCCTACTGATAATTGCACAGCATGGCCTTATGGCCCTGCACAATCCTGGCTGCCTTTCCTTAGACACCCCCTCTAGCTTACCCATGTCATTTTTAAACTGGCATACTGAGAACTGAACATGGTGCTTTAGATGTGATCTGAACAGAGGAGAGCAGAAAGGGACAATGATGTGTCTATTTCTGAAAGCTAGACTTCTCAGTGTAACCCAAGATTGCTTTTTTGTCGTTGCTTTTGCTGTTGTTGAGTTGTTTTGGGCATGTCTGACTCTTTATGACCTGATCTGGGGTTTTCTTGGCAAAGATACTGGAGTGGTTTGCCATTTCCTTCTCTGATTCATTTTACAGATGAAGAAACTGAGGCAAACAGCATTAAGTGACTTGCCCAGGGTCACACAGCTAGAAAGTGTCTAACGCTAAATTTGAACTCAGGCCTGACTCTAGGCCCAACACTCTCTGCACTATGGCACCACCTACCTGCCCAAGAATACATTTTAGCTTTTCTCTGCCTTCTGCAGCACCCTGATGAATCATCAAGCTTGCAGTCCACTAAAAATCCCAATAATTTTTTTAAACAATAAACTTATTTATAACCATGTCTCCTCATCCTGTACTTCTGAAGCTGATTTTCAGAACACCAGCATCAGACTTTACTTCTATCCCTAATGAATTCTATCTTAATAGATTCAGCTCAGTGTTCTAGCCTGGAAAGATCTTTTGTGATCCTGATTCTAATATCCCATATGTTAGCTAACCTTCCAAGTTTTATGTAATCTGCATATTTTATGAACATGTCATCTATGCCTTTATCCAAGTCATTAATAAAGATATTCAACAGATTCCTGGGGCATTCCACTGGAGACCTCCTGCCAAGCTGACAGAGCTATCAATGACTGCTTTCAGTCCAGCCATTCAACCTGTTACAAATTCACTTAATTCCTATTATCTGCTAGTCTACATTTCTCCAAATTTTCTAAGAAAAGTATAAAATGTGTTATCAAATGCCTTGCTAAAACCTAAGGCATCTCTTACCTCTGGTATTCCCCCTGATCTTCTAGTTTAGTAACCCTGTCAAAAAAAAGCAGAAATAAGACTCATACAGCCATGACCCATTCTGAACGATGCCTTGTTAGCTCTTTGGAATCACTGCTTCTTTTTCCAGATGTTCACTAACCACCTCTTTAATGTTCCATTCACAAATTTCCAAGGGATTAAAGAAGATCTTAATGGTCAATTCCTTCACTTTTGCAGAACTTGAGACAACTCTCCAGTCCTATGTTGTCCCACAGTCCTTCACAAATCACTGATAGAAATTAAATTTTAAAAATAATCTTAATAAGGCTATTGATGTATCTATTCCTGACTAAGAATTGGGAATCAAATCTGCCTTTTATCTTAGTACTTGAGGACATATAGAGTTAGTTCCTCAGGACCAGGTGATTGAATTTATCCAAGGCAACTGGGCACTCCCTTGCCATAACTCCTTCCCTATCTTGGTTACCAAATCCCTCTCAGCCATTTTCATTCTATCATATCTATTACAAAGGTCATCCACCTTGACAGAAGAAACAGAAGCAAAATGTGATCGGAGCAGCTGCACCTGCTCTCTGCTGTCAGTTATCCTCCTGCTATCCAGCTGAAGTAGCAGTCCTGTCCCCACTTTGATCTTTCTCTTTCTCTCAATGCAACTTGAAAAAACATCTTTTGATTGTCCTTCCTTTCCCTCACCAGCATCTGTTTAGTCCAAGCTTTGGCCCTCCTGACACCATTTTTACAGGACTCTGCCAGGGTTTTCTATTCCTTCTCTGATACCTGGCCTTTGCCTGCCTTTTCCATATCTTTTTAAAATCTAAATTGATTGGTGAGGTCTCTGAGCATCTATTTCATCTCTTCAGACAATTGCTATTCTTTTTCCTCTTTGGGGGATCTGTTTCCCTTTGCATCTGAAGGTTTTTCATTCGTGAAGGTTTTCCCAGCCCTTTTGAGCTAACTTCCCCTGTGGAATTTTAGTCCAAAATTAACAAGGCAGTAATACTAGGACCTATCTGTAACAGAAAGTAAGTCAACATAAGGGAGATCTGTTAGAAGGTTATTGCAATAGTTCAGGCCGGTGATGATAAGGGTCTGTCTTAGTGTAGGCAGCTATGTGGTGTAGTGGATGGAGTACTGGACCTAGAGTCAGGAAGACATCTTCCAAATCTGGCCTCAGCCACTTACTAGCTATATGACCCTGGGTAAGTCACTTAACCCTGTTTCCTCATCTATAAAATGAGCTGGAGAAAGAAATGGCAAAACACTCCAGTATCTTTGCAAAAACAAACCACTAACAACAACAAACAAACCAAGAGGGGTCACAAAGAATCAGACATGACTTAAAAACAAATTAGTATAGTCACAGTCAGAATAGAGAGGAGAGGAGCTGAGTTTTCAATCAAGTTTCCCAAAACCAGAGAAATCTCCACTCTGATTACTCTTGACAATACCATATAGAGAAAGAGTGTTGAATTTGGAGTAAGAGGATCTGGATTTGAATCCCAGGTCTTTCAGAGTGCAGGGGAGGGAGAGGGTGCATGGGACCTTCTGTGATTTTAGGCAAGTCTCTTGACCTCTCTGGGCCTCAGTTTCCCTGTCTGTAAAATAAAAGGGCTGGACTTAATGACTTCTGAGGTGATTTACAGTTCTAAAATCATGAACCAATGACCACAGGCAGTCACTGCTCTCCAGTGACTATTTAGCTCTTTAAAGGAGCTAAAAAATAATTCATTTCAGTGCCTCTAACATGACTATATCTCTCCCTCAAGACCAGTGAGTCAGACAACAATCATTTATTAAGTACTCACTATGTGCCAGGTTCTGTACTGAGAAATGGGGACATAAAAATAAGCAAAAATAGTCCCTCCCCTCATGGAACACACCTCTAATGGGGGAGACAATGTGTAAATAAACATGTGCATGCAGAATATATATGGAGCAGATGGCAGATAAGCTCAGAGGGAGAGTACTTGCAGCTAGAGGAATTAGTATAATAAAAAGAAAGTAGGAGGTTAAAGTTCAGGAATCCTTCCCTTGCAGAACTCCACGTGAAGTCACCAAGTCAGATTATGTTGGAGCAGGAACAGCAAGGGACCCCTGGATTGCCTGCTCCAGTCCCCTAACAATGGACAGAGCCACAGACTGGGAGTCAGGAAGCCAGAGTATGAAACCTGGTTCTGCTACCATTTCACCCTGGACAGGTCCCTTTCCCTTTCTGGGCTTCAGTTTACCCACCAACCAAATGAGGGGGCTAGACTGGATGACCTCCAAGGTCTCTTCCAGCTTGGATATTTTACATGCTCAGGCCTGTCCCAGTTCTGATATTCTGTGATTCAAAATCCTTTCCTCTCCTTAGTATCATGTTTCTCCTACATAAAATGAGGAGGGTGGGTTCCATAGCCTAAGGCCTCTTCTAGCTGCAACGCTTATGATCCCCCTCTTCCTTGCCCAGCTGGAACATGAACAATGATGACCTCTCCCTCCAAAAACCACAGGCAGCAGGGCATGGGGCCAGCCCTGTGGACTTGCAGTGGGTCATAGCCACATGACTAATGGCTTATGGAAGAAAGAGGAAATAACAATGCCACTGCTCATTGGAGTAAGGCTAATTAATTTTGATTGCAGCCTATCATCATAGCCTAGACTTGCCCCCAGATTAAATGTAAACCAGCCTTGCATAAATTGAATGACTTCTTTGAATATATAATTGAATTCGCAGAAGTGTGTGCCAGGGGGGCGTTTAAATAAGTGCACAAATATGATAAAAAGGACTTCACGCCATTATAGCTAACTCAGTAAGCAAAAATAATGGCGAGGCGCGTTCCAATTAGCGTTTGATTTATTTACTTTAACAAATCCAATTAGGAGGATGTTTTATAAAGTCATCCAATGTCAAATACCCTGAACTCGCCAGATAGGAACAATGTTTCTGATCAGCAAATAAAATTAAAAATAAAAGCGCTTCAAGCGGAGGATAGTTCATAATAAATAAAGTCTTGGCTCAATGTCATCTCCAGCATTCCCTAAAGGCTAAAGAAAGTGAGCATCCACTGCAACTCTTCCCTTTGGAGAGGAATAGAATTCCAGTCCAAAAGAATCCAACAAGCATTTTAGAACCCATTGTGGGGCCACACACTAGAGACACAAAGACAAAAATAAAAAAATAGAGCCTGCCCTAAAGGAGCTAAAATATTCTGGAGAGGGGTTGGTTAGAGACAATGCAACATGAAAACAGATAAATATATTTATAATTATTTGAGCAGGGAGAGAGTACTAACATCTGGCGAAATCAGAAAAGTCTTCACGTAGGAGCTAGCAAAAAGCAAATTTATCTTATGGTATGTAATTTTTTTTAAATGGAAGTAAAGTTTGAAATGATGAGAATGATGCTCAAGCAGAGAGATGTACATGTCCTAGTGAGGTTTTCTCAAACTGGCTTTTTTTAGGGTTTTTTAAAATCTATTTTGATTTATTTAAAGACAGGGAAGCAAGGTGGCATGTTGGGAAAAGATTTAGCCTGGGACTTAGGAAATGTGGGCTCTAGTACCAGCTCTGCCACTTATTGGATGTGTGACCTTGAGCGAGTAATATTCATTCATTCATATTCTCATTCATTCTCTCTCTCTGCCCACCCCCTCTCTCAACTTCAGTTTTATTTCATTTCCTTCCTGAGAAAGTGAGACTAGATGATCTCGTTGGCCCCTTCCCAGTTAAGACTGTACACTATTCATGGAATCACTGACTCTCAAAGTCACCTCTATAATCTTATGAAGAAAAAACTGTGCTTTCACACCACTGAGGGCAAAGAATTCACTGGAACTGAGGAAAGACAGAGATGTAAATACACTCTTCCACATCACCCAAACATGGCCCTGACCCGAAAAGGGGGCTAAGACCCTAACAGTCCTCACTTCAAATCAAAATGATTTTCTTCTATTTCTTACAAACTGGCAAAGATGAAAAAAGGGGACAGTGATTAGCAGAGTTGTGGAAAGATGGGCACACTGATGACGGAACTGTGAAGTTCATTCAACTATTCTGAAAAGCAATTTGGGATTATTCCAAGAAAGCAACGAAAATGTTCATACCCTCAGACCCAGAGATTTCACTGCTGGGCATATACCCCCCAAAGATATTAACAACAAAAATCAAAGACTCACAAACACCAACATATTTATAGCATTGCTTTTTTATCCTTGTGTCCCCCATACCTAGGACAGTGTCTGGCAGCAGGTGCTGATCAATACTTGATTAATTCTTAGCAAAGAACTGGGATGACAAAACTAATTGTGATATGTGAATTTCATGTAACTAATTGCACGAAGAAACCTTAAATGCGAATATAAAGAAGCACAAGAAGACAAATAAACATGCCAGGAGGAAGAAAGCAGATGAGGAAAACAACATATACACCGCAACAAGGTGAATGCGAAGAACACCAACAAACAATCAAAACAGGATGTTGTGAAATTCTACCGACCAAGCTTGACCCCAACAGAGAGAAAGAAGAAGGAATCTCCTCCATTCTTTGTAGAAACAGAGGACAAAATGTAACCAAGATTAAGAGGGAAGTGGGAAACTGGGAAAGAATGTTTACAACCAGTGTCTCTGATAAAGGCCTCATTTCTAAAATATACAGGGAATTAAGTCAAATCTATAAGAATACAAGTCATTCCTCAATTGATAAATGGTCAAAGGATATGAACAGGCAATTTGCAGAGGTAGAAATTAAAGATATCTATAAGCATATGAAAAAATGCTCTAAATAACTATTGATTCAAGAAATGGAAATCAAAACAACTTTGAGGAATCACATCTCACCAGTCAGGTTGGGTAAGATGACAAAACAGGAAAATGACAAATGCTGGAGAAGATGTGGAAAAATTGGAACACTAATGCATTGTTGGTGGAGTTGTGAACTGATTCAACCATTCTGGAGAGCAATCTGGAACTATGCCCAAAGGGCTATAAATAATTACATACCCTTTGACCCAGTAATACTACTTTTGGGGTTATATACTAAAGAAATCATAGAAGTGGGAGGAAGATCCATATGTACAAAAATATTTATTGCAGCTCTCTTTGTGGTCTTCATGTAGGTGGCAAAAAACTGGTAATTAAGGGAATGCCCATCAATTGGGGAATGGCTAAACAAGTTGTGGTGTATGAATGTAATGGAATACTATTTGC
>CM053581.1:276384503-276403898 GCA_028627135.1 Pseudochirops cupreus
CAATGTGAAAGTATTTGCAGATCCTATACTTGATTGCAAACGCCATGGGGGGGGGGGGGGCGAGGGAGAGGAGAAAATTTGAAACTCAAGGGATTGTGGAACTGAATCTTGTGAACTATAAGTAAATAAACAAACCAATTTTTAAAAATTTAAAAAAAAGAAATAGAGGACAAGAGGTGTGGGATATTTCTTATAGTGTTGGCCTCAGATGAGATAATATCTGTAGAGTGCCTAGCACACAGAAAATGCATAATACATGCTTATTTCCTTCCTACCTTGCTCAAAACCAGGAAAGCCTGTGCTCCAGTCCCAACTCAAAGACAATCTGGCTATGTGACCCTGGGCAACTCATTTAATTTCTCAAGGAAGTTTCCTCACCTGAGAATTATCCATACTATTGAAATCATAGATCTAGATCCTACCCCTATAAAAACAAAATCTGTTCATAAAAACTGAAATTGAAAAAAGAAAAAAAAAACAGAAATCAATTCTTTAAGTCTATAGAGGACCAGGTGGGGTGAGCCTAAAACATGGAGGGGGGGGAGGAGAGAGGTTAGGAGTCGCCACTCAACCTTCACTAAGGCAAAATGAGCCTTTGAAGCCCAAGCTGGGCTTGAGAGAGCTCTCAGTGACAGATTCCTATTTGTTCAATGCTGGTCACATTTTGGCCCCACAGAAAATAAATAAATAAAAATCTGGCCTCCATTAGAAAGAGCAACTTCCATCCCAGTTTTAAATGACCCTGCCCTACATCTGTTTCAGCTGTTTCCCAGGGATGGCGGGGGACCTTTTCCTGGCTCTCAGGCAATAGCCCATCATTCTCCAAATGGCAGATGACACTTTGAAGCCAGGCTAAGTGGCCAGACTCATTCCTTTCACATGGCACAGCATTCCCTACCTCAAGGCCATGGGCCAATCTAGAGGGGAGAGGGAGGGAAGAAGAGATCAGACTGCCGAGGAAAATGAGATTTCAGGCCAGAGGCAGATGTTATGGTTCACCCTGGCAAGTAGGGGAAGATGATGAAGGAGCTTGTCTGTAAGATCAGGAAAGAGCTCTCTGCTTGTCCAGCAGGGAGACACAAAACAACGTGGCTAATGAGGGAAGGGAGGTGGTGTGGCAAAGAGATAGATTCACTTTTAGCTGCAGCCATCTGATAGCAGCTACAGCTAGAGGTAAGCTACCCCCCCTCCTCCCCACCCCTGGGACTGGTATGATCCATCATCACCCATAGCAGCCTTTCCCCGCCCCCTTTAGACAGCTGGGGAGAAAGTGACATTCCAAAAGTATACCTAATCAAGAAAATCCATACTCCTCTCCCCACTCCACCCATCTCCTGACTTCTCTCTCAGTGATAGTTTAATTTTGGTTTTGATTTGGGGACCAGACCTGGGATTTCACTAGTATACAAAACCGCTATGGAAAAAATTCCCTCTACCAATGCAGATCAAGGAGATGCCTGGGGGCATTAGCAGGTTAAGTGATTTGTCCAAGATCACACATCCAGAAAGTTTCAGAGACAGGATTTAAACTCAGTTCTTCCTGACTCTGAGTTCAGTCAGCTCTCTATTTTAAATGCCAAGGGGTTTATTAATGGTTAATGTTCAAATTCCCATTTTGCATTTAAAGCCCTTTATAATCTGGCTCCAACCAATCCTTCCTGGCTGATTATACATTATTCCTCTTTGTACATTCTATTTTCAAGACAAACTGGCCTACATTCTGCATACATGACACTTCATCTACCACACTGAGCCTTCGCACAGAATTTTTCTCATGCCTTCACTCCTTATTTCCACCTCTCAGAACCCCTGATTTCAAGGTTCAGCTCAAGTACCACCTTCTACAGAAGTATGTTCCTGATTCCTCACTTGATAATAAACACCCTGCTCCATACACAAGTAGTTTATACTGACTTAGCATGTATTTCTCATTTCCTTATATGTGTATATATTGTCTCCACCCCCAGCAGAACACAAACTACACAGCTAAGTGGCACAGTGGATAGAGTGCTAGACCTAGAACTAGGAAGACCTGAGTTCAAATCTAGCCTCGGACACTGCACAATCACTTAACCACTGTCTACCTCAGTTTCCTCACGTATAAAATGAAAATACTAAGAGTATCTACCTACCAGGGCTATCATAAGGATAAAATCAGGCAATATTTGTAAAGCATTCTGCAAGCATTATAATGCTGTATAAATGCTGGATATTACAACCTATTATATTCATATCTTATGTTATTACATGATAGTGGAAATTGCTTTTTTAATTTTTGTAACTATCATGTAGCCCAGTGCCTGGTAGATAGTAAATGTATAATAAATGCTTATTTAATTGAACTAAATTTGAAGTCGCCTTGTTCAGGGGAAAACGCTGGGCTAGGAGGCAGATCTAGGACTCAGACCTGCCTCTGGCATTTACTAGCAGTGAGTCCTGTTGGCCTGATTTCCTCAGCTATTTTGATATCAGTATAAGGTCTCTATGTTACCTTTTAAGTCTGAGATTCTGTAACTCCATGAGATAATAATCTTGGCTTTACTCATCTCACAGAGCTGTTGTAAGCACCAAATGACAGAGTATGCATGAAAGGGTTTAGTAAACTCTACAAAATTTTATACTATTATAACAAATTATTATCATCACAGAAAGAGAGAGAGAGAGGAAGGAAGGAAGGAAGGAAGAAAGAAAAAAGGAAGGAAGGAAAAAGGAAGGAAGGAAGGAGGAAGGAAGAAAAGAAGGAAGGAAGGAAGGAAGAAAAGAAGGAAGGAAGGAAGGAGGGAGGGAGGAAGAGAAGGAGGAAGTTCAGAATATAAGGAAAGGCTGAGTCTCTGTCTTCCCACTAGAAGATTGGCTCAAACCAGTATGAAATGGGAATTCAGTTCCTAGGATTCCAGGATGCTGTGAGCCATCCTGGACACACAATTCTGAAGGCTTCAGACCACTATATATTTCCTGACTGGTTTCATTGACCTGGGGATCACCACAGACACAGTATACCTGTATTTTAAGTGAAGCATTTGAAAAAGTCCTATTCTATCTTTGTGGATGAGGGGAAGAGAAGGGAACTAGTTAGTACAGTTCAGTTACTTCAGAGCTTTTTGGATGACCAGACCCAAAGAGGAGTCACTGACAGATCAATATTAATCTGGAGGGAAGTATGATCTCGGGCCTGAACTGTCCAAAATTTTAAATCAGTGTCTGAGATGAGAGGTGATGTAGAGTCTCAATGTGTCCTTGAAGCTAGGAAGACAAGAGTATAAGTGCTACTTCTGACACATGTTGACTTTATGACCCTCAGCAACTCAATTACCATCTCAGCTTTAGGCAATTTAAGACTATAAGACTTAGAATAAATACCTTAATTAGTAGAGGGAGTTTCCTAACCCAGAAATTCCTTGTAGCAATAAAATCCCATATGGGGTCAGTCTCTATCTTCTACCTTCTATAAATGCATAGATTTTTTGCATAAATTTACAGATGACAAAAAAAGTAGGAGAGATGGCTAATATATTGGATAACAGAATCAGAATCTAAAAATATTTTCATAGTCAGGAACATTACAAATCTAGTAAGATGTAATGAGAGAGCTAAGTCTCACACTCGAGTAAAAAAAATTCTGCTTCAAAAATTCAAAATGGGGAAGATACAACTAATATTTTGATGAAAATGATTTGAGGGTTTAGTAGGCTTCAAGGGCTACAAGCTCAACAGAAATAGAACATGGCAGACAAAAAAAGTGAATGCAACCCTGAGCTGCATTAATAGCAGAAGAGTGTTCAAGTTTAAGAGAGTTGATGGTCCTGTTGTCATTCCTAGTCAGACTATTTCTGTTCTAGACACCACATTTTATGAAAAAAGATAAATGGCTAAAGTGCCCCAAGAGTAACTAAAATGATGAAGGAACTCAAAGTCATGCCATATGAGGATTGTTTGAAGGCTCTGGGAACTTTTAGCTTAGACAATGGAAGACTGGGGGTTGGGGGAGAGAGAAAGGAGCTGAAATCCTCTGCTATTTCAATGACAGTATTTCAAAGAAGGACCACACTTGTTCTGCTTATCCCCAGAGAGCTAAAATGGAAAGCAAAGAGTCAAAGGTGCAGAGAGGAAAATTCCAAATTGACAAAAATAAAAAACCTTCCTAACAATCAAAGCTATTCCAAAGGGTCATGGATGACCTAGATCAGGCGTGAGGAACCTACGGCCTTGAGGCCACATGTGGCCCTGTAGGTCCTCAAGTGTGGCCCTTTGACCCTTTGACGGATTCCAAATTTCACAGAACAAATTCCCCTAATAAAAGGATTTGTTCTGGAAAATTTGGACTGAGTCAAAAGGCTGCACCTGAGGACCTAGAAGGCCACACGTGGCCTTAAGACTGCAGGTTCCCCACCCCTGGCAGATCATGAGGGAGTGAGTTCTCCATCATAAGAGATCTTCAAGCAAAGATGAGATGACTATCTGTTAGGGATGTTGCTCAAATATGAGTTGAACACAATGGCCCTTAAGTTCCCTTATAGGGCTGACCTTGTATGTAGGTATGAGAACTAAAGCAATCTATCTCAAAGGCATAAGACGTAGGAAAACACAGGACAGCTTTTGCCCATGAAGAGGACAAAGACCCCTACTACTAAGGTTAGTTTTTCTAAAGGTTTCTAAAATAGACCAGTAATAGCATGGGGCAGTACTAGATGGCAAGAGAGGGGGAAATGTCATTTCAGTAAGCCCTAGAGTCACAAAGAAAAAAAATTAAAAATATACCCTTTTCTAAGACAAGGCACTCAGAGAAAACACATTATCTTAGAACTTATTATCAGGGCAACATGGCATAGTGGTTAAAGTGCTGAACTTAGAGTCAGAGAGACGTAGGTTCAGGTCATGCCAGTAACACTTACTAACTGTCTGATCATATTAAGAGCCCCTAGATTCTCCTATCCTCAAGTTTTCTAATCTCTAAAGTAGGGCTAATAAGTACCTGCCTCAGAGTGCTCTTAGGTCGTTCAAATGAGATTGGGACCGGACCTGGGATTTTGCTGGTTATAGGAAATTCCCAGGTGAAGAAATTCCTTCTATCAATTCGAGTTGGTAGCTTTTCTGCAACTTATATAGTATTTGAGAGGTGCCTAGAGCACTTAGAGATTTTATGAGCTGCCCACAGTCTCATAACCAGGACCAGACAGAGAGCTACTTTTAGCATCAGGATGACCTAGGTTCAAGTGTTGCCTTTGATGCATACTGATTTTTGTGTCCCTAGGCAGATCACTTAAGCTGTCAGTGGCCCAAGAAACTTTCTAAGGCTATAAACTTCAGCACAGTAGCCTTTCTGCATTAGTAGAGGGTAATTCCTCACAGTGAATCCCTTACACTGATGAATCACAGGTCCAGTTAAAAAAAAAAACTCATTATTGTTAAGATCATTATTGGGAAATGCAGTCAATTTGGATCTGAATTTGAGTCCTGACTCTCACTCAAAATCCCCGGATATAGAACAAGTCTTTGAAATTCCATAGGCCTCAGAATCATAAAAGTGAAGAGATGGAAGAGGCCATCCATCATCCTCATCTGCAAAATGGGGGCAATAATACCCATAATACCTATAGTATACAGGATGGTTGTGCAGAAAGGATTTTACAAACTTGAAATTGTGATACAGAGTAAACTAATATCAAAAGTATTACTCTTATTATCCAAGGAAGCCCCTTGAAAGCTATAGTATTCTGAGGTGTCTGGATAGGGAAGAGGAAAGGAAAGGGTTGAAGAGAAAAGCCAGAATTTATCAAGTGAGAAAGCTTATGAGGCATACTTAAGAGAATTCTAAGGCATATACTGATTCTGGGAATATCTTTGGGCCTTACTAAAAAAGTATAGAGGCTATCAGAGGTGATCAAAATAGCTTCCTTTCTCTGTAATCCTTATGCCTTTTTTAAGACACTTACTCAGACTAATCTATTGCATGGGACAAACAAGGAAATAATCACACAGGCTAATTGTAAGCCCTTGACGGTTTCCCGTCAATAGCAGAACAAAGATGGTACCCTTGGTGAGAACAGAGGCTATTTTTACATGGCTTAGAGCCGGCACTTTTGGAAACCATGGATTTTTATAAAATAGTTTCTCAAAGGACAGAAACTCATGGCAATTGGGGTTGGAATTTTCAAGTCCAAAGCTGCAGAAATCTGAAGAGCTCTGAAGAAGAAGGCATCCCTTTGTAATTCATATGGACCTCTCCAATGTGAGACTATCTCTGATGGACTCCCAAGGCCCCATCAGTCAGATTAAGAATAACTCGCTTATACAACATTTTCTGATTATGAAACACTTCATGTACAAAATCCTGTAAGGTAGATAGGATAAGAATTGTTTCTATTTTTCAATGAGGAAACTAAAGCAAAGAAAACTTAGTCATAGCTCTAAATAAACAAGGGCCTAGATTCAAATCTAGTTGTTTATATATATATAGCTACTTTATTTTCACATCACTTTATCTTTGAATGTATCCTTCCCCCTTCCTTCAACCAGAGAACCCTCCCTTGTAACAAATATTTCAAAGTGAGGGGTGGGGGAGCTGTTTGCAAAACTCTACACTCAGTTGGCAAGCATTTATTAAGCACTTACCATCCTCTGGGCACTGCTCTAAGCCCTGAGGATACAAAGAAAGAGTGAAACTGCTTCCATGGTCCAGAAACCTACACACTGTAATGGCAGACAACCGCAGGTAAATGAGTAGGCACATCTGAGATACATACGGACACACAGGGAGATCATCCAACTATCAGTGGGAGGGGGGGGCCAAGAAAAGACCCCTGGAACAATATGGACGGTTTGGCAGGATGGGGTCTATGCTACTGTGATTGATCAGGACCTGTGACTGACGGCCACTGGCAAGAACTCGATATGAGAGACTTGATCCGGAAAAGTCCTCCCTGTACTCATGGCCTCCATGCCATGACAAGTGGCAATGTGGTATGGTGGGAAGAAGGCTAGAATGGAATTAGAATACTTGGTTCTGCCATTTATCTGGGTGACTTTAGGCAAATCATATACCCTCCCTCTCAGAGCTTCACTTTCTTCACCTATAAATTGAGGAGTGGAGTGTGACACATGCTGTCAGATGCAGCCAGTATGTTGGTTGGTCATATTTATCTCTTTTTCTTTGGCAAAAGGCTAAGAAATATATCAATTGAGTCCTACATTATATGCAGTGTTCCAATCTTAGAGTCTTCCACTTTTGCAAAGAGGGCAAAAAGATACATTTTTTTCATCTCTTCTTCAGGGTCAAATTATATGTCCCTTATAATTAGATTTCTGCTTGATTTATTTTTGCCCTCCCTTGTGTTATATTTCTTTCTTGGTCCTGCTTACTGTACTGTGCCTCAGCTCATGTAAGTACAGTGCATGTAAGTCTTCCCATGTTTCTCTGACAGTCATCATTTTTTAAGACTCGAAGGCATCTTTTTTATGATTCCAAATCCAACATCATGTCTACTATACTAAACAATCTATCTCTTGTCTAGATCTGGCTACCATACCACCCCCCCTTTTGGTTCTACAGAAGCAAACTATACTTCCTACAAGAATTCATCTTGGAGATAAATTCTTGTAGCACCCCTTATCAAGTCATCAAGAAACAGGCTTAGCAGTTTTCAGAGGAAGAAATCAAAGCTATCAGTAGTTAAGTGGGAAAGATTGTTCTAAATCACTACTGATTAAAGAAATGTAAATTAAAACAACTCTGAGTTACCAACTCACACTTACTGGATTGGCCAACATGACAAAAAAGGAAAAGGAAAAATGCTAGAGGAGATGTGGCAAAATAGAGACACTAGTACATTGCTGGTGGAGTTGTTTACTAGTCAAATCTTTCTAGAGAACAATTTGCAACAAGAGCTAAAAGGACTAGAAAACCCTTTGAATCATTAATGCCACTATTAGATCTTCATCCCAAAGAGATCAAAGGAAAAGGACCTATTCATACAAAAATATTTACATCAGCTCTTTTTGTGGTGGTAAAGAACCGGAAGTTGAAAGGATGTGCCCATCAATTGGAGGATTGCTGAATAAGTTGTGGTATATAACTGTGATGGGATACTATTGTGCTATTAAAAATGACAAGCAGGATGATTTCCGAAAAGCCTGGAAGAGCTTATATGAACTGATGCAAAATGAAGAGAGCAGAACCAGGAGAACACTGTACACAGTAACAGCAATATTGTGAGGATGATCAACTGTGAAAGACTTAGCTACACTGATCAAGACAATTCCAAATGACCCATAATGAAAAATGCTGTCCACCTCCACAGAGAGAACTGACGAACTCTGAATGCAAAACAAAGCATGCTTTTTTTTAATTGTATTTTTGTTTTATTTTGTTTGTGTTTTCTTTTGCAACACGGCAAATATAGAAAAACATTTGGCATGACCTCACATATACAATCAAAAGCAAAGTGCTTGCTTTCTCAGTGAGGGCATAGGGGCAAGAGAGAGGGTAAGAATTTGGAACTTATTTTTTTTTAATGTGTCATTAAAAATTCTTTGACATGAAATCGGAAAATATTTAACAAAATTTTTTTTCCTTTTTGGAGGGGGAAGGCAGGGCAATTGGGGTTAAGTAACTTACCCAAGGTCACATGGCTAGTAAGTGTTCAGTGTCTGAGGCTGGATTTGAACTCAGGTCCTCCTGACTCCAGGGCCGGTGCTCTATTCATTGCACCACCTAGCCGCCCTCTAACAAAATAAATTTTTAAAAAAGTTTTCGAAAAATAAATGGGCTTGGAATACAATAAGTTTAACAAATGTTTGTTGACTGACTAATCATTCTCCTAAGAACTCTAAAAGAAATTGCTCAAGCCATTTAAAATTATGTGTTCCTTCTTTAAGGAACTGTTACCACGGCAGCTAAGTAACACAACATATAAAGCACTGGGCCTGGATGCAGGAAGACTTTGAGTTCAAAGCTGGCTTTAGACACTTAGTAGCTGTGTGACACTGGGCAAGTCACTTAACCCTGTTTGCTTCAGTTTTCTCATCTGTAAAATGAGTTGGAGAAGGAAATGGCAAACCTCTTCAGCATTTCTGCTAACAAAACACTAAAAGGGACCACAAAAGAGTTGAATACAAGTGAAAAAAAAACTTAAAAATCCCTAATACCTTGAAAAAGCAATGATGCTCCTTCCCCCATTTTCTTCCCCACTAAAGCTTACATTTTAGAATTAGAAATACAGTGATTCCTGAAACGGGGTAATTATGATCCCTTTACCACTTTGCTTGCTGAGACTAACAAAAAAAGAGACCATGTTAAGTCACTAGGTATGTATCAGATTGTGTTTGGTTCCAGGTAACCTAGATTGGCTGAACAATATTTACCATTTGCCAACCACACTGAGGCAGTGCACTTTAAGAAGGACATTAATGAGCAAGATCCTGTCCAAAAATAGGTAACCAGGAAGATAAACTCAACACCATGTCATAAAATAAAAAGAATGTCTTAATCAATTAGGGCTGGTTTGCCTGGAGACTTGGGAGGGGAGAACTCTACAACAGGACTCCACTATCTGAAGGGTCCTCATATAAAAGAAGAGTTAGGTTATTCTGCTTGGCCTTGGAGGGCAGTAGTGGGCAAAAGCTGCAAAGGCCAAACAGCAACTCCATGTAAGGAAAAACTTCACAATTAGCACTGTCCTCTAATCAAGTTAACAAGCATTTACCCACTGCCCACTATGTGCTAGGCATTGTTCTAAATATTGGAGATGCAAAGAAAGGCAAGAATGAAAGAAAGTCAAAAAAAGATGGAGGGGGGGAGAAGTAAGATGAGGGAAAGGGAGAGAGGGAGGGAGAGAGAACACAAAACTCAGTCCCTGCTTTCAAGGAACTCTAATAAGGAGATGCATCCAAATAAATACATAGAAACAAGATATACAAAATAAACTGGAGATAATCCCATAGGTCAGGTGCTGATAGAAACCTAGAAAGGCTTCCTGTAGGAGATGGATATTTACTGGAGAGCTGATGGAAGCCAGGGAACCCAATGACAGAGATGAGGAGGAAGGGAGCTCTAGACATGAAGGGGCAGCCAGTGAAAATGCCCAGTTGGAAGACAGTGTCTTATATGAGAGAGTGGTAAGAAATAATAAGGAGATTAGAAATGAAAGAAGGGGCTAGGTTGTGAAGGCACTTAAAAGACAAACAAAAAGGGGCTGCCTCCTAAGGTAATCATCACCCTACCACCAGAGGCCTTTCAAAGAGAGGTTGGACGAGAATTCTTCTGAAGTTTCTTGTTCATTTACAGGTCAGCCTAGAGGCCCTCTCAAATTTTCTCCACCTATGAGATCCTCTGATTCTATAAATATGGAAGCCAAAGAAATACGTAATACTAACTGATGAACATTGACATACACAATTTCTATTAGTAAATTAACTTCTAATTACGTACAATAAAGACTATGATTCAGTAATATCCTATTAAATTGCACAGCACTAGCACCACTGGTTTCCATAAATACCAAGTGGCAACTGTTCATGAAAGATATTTATCGACTTTTTATCTTATCATAACTACAGTCTGTAATGGGTAACCATTATAAAGTGTTTAAGCTTTGGTAAATATCCCTTTAATTGTAAGCTGGCAGCTCTGAACAGAGGCCTACTCAATGTACATTAACTAGGGAGTTCAGGGTATTTAAGGACATACAATAAAAAGAAAGACAGCTAAAGCTGTTCAGCCTGAATGCTAACACTAAGTTGATCTTGAAAGAATGACAGATTTCTCCCTGGGGCTTTTGTGTGCATGGGGCTTCAAGAATGACAGTGGTGCTACTGGGTCATTGTGATTAGAGAGGAAAAAATTCAGCCCCATTAAACCATCAAGCCCCTCAATATTTGGGCAGGAGGAGAGAGGGCCAATCAATTGATTTCTACTCACACTCAGAAGTGAACATGCAATCTCTGGAACAGATAAAAGGTTCAACTGTAGAAGACATATACAAATGGGCCATGTTCTTATGGCACTTAGAGAAGTCCCTTTGACAGGCACATCAAAGTATAATCCAAGGGACGTTGCCAGGGTTACTAAACTTTTCTACCAGTCTCACCACCTCAATTGCTGTCTCCTTTAGTGGCAATAAGTGATAAGTGATAAGTATTCACAACTAAGACTTGCATTCATTCATTTAGCCTCCTGGAAATTCAACCAGTAACCCTACAACAAGCCCACTGTATATTAGAAACATTTGCAATTTAGCAACCGTACCATCTTCCAGACGAATTCTCCTCCTGTTTTGAATTTTCCCTTTGGAAAAGTCATGAGCCCCTAGCAGACTCCTCATTTACTCACATGCTGCCAACGCCAGTTGTAATTGACCAAGGACAGATGGAAACATGTTAAAGAATTAGTAATACCATTAGACAGTAAGGTTTTTTTGAAGGCCAGGACTGCATCTGCTAATGGCCTTACTAATGGAGACTCAGTAACAACCACTGAAGGGCAGACAGGAAAGTTTGGTGGGAAAAAGCACCGGTCTTACAGTAAGACCTGAGGGTGAGCCTCTATTTCTTCATCTGTAAAATGACGCAACAATAACAATAATAATAATTGGAATATCTATTTCACAAGGTTGTTGTGAGGAAAGCACTTTGTGGAACAGTGAAAAGAGCTCCAGTTTTGGAATAAGAAGACCTGGGTTCAAATTTCTGTTCTTCCCTTTAATTTCTGTGTGATCTTTAGCAAGGTAACCTCTCCAGGCTTCAATTTTCTCCCTTGGAAAGTCAGTATTTGGAGCAGATGACCTCATGTCCTCTTTCAATATGGCTTTATAACAATGTGAATTATTCCTGTTGCATCAGAAGTTAGCATCCCACACGTGTGCAACCCTGAAAAAATCCTATAACCTCCCTGGGCCTCATCTTTCTCCTCTGGAAAATAAGAATTTGGACAACATGGGCTCTGAGGCCCCTTCTAGCTCTAGAAGTACAAAGCTACCATCCTATGTATATTGCTCCATGAGAGACAATCTCGTCTATCCAATGATATGGAAAGGTCTTAGAGCACAGAGACCTTGCCTTATACCTTCATTGTGTCTTTTTGCTTTTCCCAGCTCCATGTTGAGTACACAGTAGGCAACTAGTGCCTATTTAGGATCATACATACTTTTACAAACCTAGAGAAATCTTACTGTTGATAATTCAATACCTACAGGCTCCTGGAGTTCAAAAATAGAGACAACAAATGCTACAAAAATTTTAAATCTGATTCCAGCTATTAGACTCACTCTCTCTTCCATCTATCACTCAGCAACACTGACTCCTCTGAAAAGATTTAGCTCTCCAAAGAGAAAGGCTGAATGGTCCTGTCAGGTACACTGAAGAAGGAATGTTTTAGATGCACATTAGACTTGATTAACTTCTTAAGTCTGTTCTACTCCTGAGAGTCTATGACCTTATGAAGACACAATTATAGGCTTGGAAATAGAAGAGATCCTGTAGCCCAATGCCTTCGTTGTGCAGAGGAGGAAATCGAAGCCTAGGAAGGTGATGTTACCTGCCCAAACACATGAAAAGTAAGTACCTGGGCAAGAATTTGAACGCAGGACCTCTGATTCTAAATCTAATGCTCTTTCTTTTGAACTTTTTCAGCCTTTAACTCCCATTTCTAAGATTGTAGCCAGATGATATTACTAAAAAGAACAAAAAAGCAATCTATACAGAAACATTCATAGGCCTTATTCATTATAACAAAACAACTAGAAACAATTGATCTGTCTAAAGATTGCGTAATGGCCAAAGAAACACTGGTGTATCAACATCACATACTATTACTGCACCATGTAAAATGACAAATATGAAGAATAATAAGAAATACTCAAAGATTCATTCAAAATAATCCAAAAACACACGCACTACCACAAGATAAAAGCATAATAAGGGCAACAGAATCTTCCAAATACACAGAAGATAAAGATCATAAAGAGACATAGAAGGGAATAAGATGCAATTGCTATTATGTGGTTACAGATTATATACTTGTGCTCTTTAAAAAAAACAAACTTTAAATAGTTTGGAGTTAATGAGTTCCTATAGGATTTAATTTCTAATTCTGTTTCTATATTTGTTTTTTTTATTGAAGGTTAGCAAGTCTAAAACCAAAATGAACATTTTTAAGAGGCTCAAAGCTCTCAAGTATGAGCTCTCACATTTTCATAGAATCAGAAAATGTAAAAGTTGGAAGGACCTCAGAAGCTTGACCAACTTATACACAAAAAGAAATTCCCAACATGATATAACCAACAAATGACTTTTCCTTCCCTTCATTGTGTTCAATGCAGATTACTGTTAAAGCAGGCAGTATAGGTCTAGTGAGGGGTGGGGAACTTGCGGACCTTAAACCACATGTGGCATTCTAAATCCTTAAGTGTGGCCTTTTGACTGATTCCAGATTTTTACAGAACAAATCCTTTAATTAGTGTAAAAGTCTCTTAATGTACAATGAGGGCTTCAAATCCCAACTCTACTACTTACTACCTCTGTGACAAGTTTTGTCCCCTCTCTGTGACCTCTAAGGTTCCTTCCAAATCTGAATTTCTTATGAGATTTAAGGTAGGAGGTGGAGATATTTAAGCAACAATGAAGTTGATCCATTGCTGTCTTCTGGAAGCTTCTCTCATTAACAACTGAACCTTGGCTGGGTAAAGGACTTTAACAAATGGTATTGATTTATCCCCCTTTAATCAAAAAATCTGCATGCCAAATGTCCACAGTGATATTTCCCCACAGGTAAGTGGGTTATTTTTTTAGACAGTAGTACCAAACATGAAACAATAATAATCACTGATAAAATGCCCTGAGATCTCAAGGAAAGAATTTGAGAGCCCATATAGGGAAATAAACAAAAAATTAAACCATGTGGGCACAATGCCTGGAAAAGCAGCCAAGTACCAAACACTGGACTAAAATAATAATGAAGAGAATAATAATGGGCACATCTAAATGATCCTCCCCAGACTTCAAAATGCCTACCTTAGAGACTTCAACCATTAGTGAGGAAAAAAACCACACCTTGATTCTTCGTCTGAGAATCATTTTCAGAGCTGGGGAGTCCTCTAATGGAGCAGTCACTCAGTGGCAGGCACTAAGGGATTCACCTCAACTCAATTCCACAAACATCTGCCAAGAGCTTACTATGTGCCATGGAATCAAAGAGAAATGTTTCTTAATAAAAGTTTAGGCTTGAAAGGAAACTGAAGCTCTAAATAATACAGCTGATGCCCCTTCCTTCCAGAATCATAGAATTATTTGCTTTAGAGCTGAAAAAAGGCATTCAACATTATCTCTCCCATTCTCTCCACAACCACTCCATCAGGTCCTCCATCACCCAGGCCTTGATCATCTGTCCTTTCTAATTTCATAGACCATTGATTTAAAGCTGGAAGGGACCTTCAAGATTATCTGGCCCAACTCCCTCACAGACTAAGAAAGGTTAAGTTCAATTGAGGTCATCCACAGAGGAAGCATCAGAGTTAGGATTTGAATTCTGGTCCTCTGGTTCCAAGCTCGGTGTTCTTTTTGCCACACTGCAAGTTCTAGCGAAAGACAATTCCATCCTTTTCAAAGCTTATCTTCTGGTCCCTCCTAAAAGGAACTACACCTTTCCTCTAAAAACTGCTACAGAAAGTCTGGAATCAGGGCGGCTAGGTGGTGTAGTGAATAGAGCACTGGCCCTGGAGTCAGGAGGACCTGAGTTCAAATCTGACCTCAGACACTTAACACTTACTAGCCATGTGACCCCGGGCAAGTCACTTAACCCCAATTACCCCCCCAAAAAGTGAAAACAAAACAAAACAAAAGTCTAGAATCAGATGTAGAAGGATCTATCTTTTAGGACTCTTTGGGGGTTTGGGAGGTCCTAAGAGATAACTCCAACCTACATCTGATTCCAGAGTTTCTATAGCCCCTAATTTGAGAACAGTAACAAAGGGCTGTTCATTAGAAAGATCAGTTTTCTATCTGAGATGCTGAGGATAGAACGATTTCCTCCAGTTGAGTGTGGAAGGGTAGGGGTGTCAAGGAAAGCTTCGGGGAGAGTAAACTGAACCTCAAAGAAAGGGAAGGATTACAGTAGATGGAGATGGGACATAAATGCTTAGAGACAAGAGAAGACAAGGCAGAATGAAACAGAGGGACCATAAAGCCATGGAAGAAAAAGCAGCTAAGTTATACAAAAGGACAAGAGCAGAAGCATGGCCTCCTCAGGGGTCTATTTCCTGGTGATACTACATCACTCCACACAGATAACCCCTCTTTTCCCCTCTTCCTTTCTTCTTCTATTCTCTCACCCTCTTTTCTCATTTCCCCCTACCCCATCTCACTCTTTTGCTGAGTCCTGAAACCACGGAAATGTTCATTGCTATTAACATCAGCTAGACTCACCATAAGAGTTTCTGGCTCCATCCCACCCTTGCTTAGACTGGAAGAATTTAGAGTAAGTCTGGTGCCACAGAAAGAGAACTAAACCAGGCATTTGGAGACCAGGGTTCTATTAATAACTAGCTCCTTGGACTAGGTCTTTGGACTCCTCTTTGGATAGGCCTCAGTTTCATCATCCATGAAAAAAGGTTGCTTCCAGCTTTAACACTCCATGAGCGTGACTCTACAAAAGAACCTATTTTTTCCCTCCAGACTTCCTGTTTCACATCTGTTTCTGGGGAAAACAAGCACACATTAGATGTTATATCTCAGATAAGGGCACTAATCACTACAGAGCACCAGCCTGGGTAACTCTTAAGATCAAGAGTGATTAATTAAAGTGAGTAATCATTAAACTGGATTTGAGTGAGCCTGTGTTTTCAAAACAACAAAAATATTTACAGACATTTCCTCCTATTCCCTGGTTAGCTTCAGACTAAGCAGGAAATCTCGGGTTTGGGAGACCAGATTAAACACTGTGCTAATGAGATCACGCCTTTTTAATGATCAAGTTTCCCAGCAGTATTTGCATAATACAAAACTGGCAAAGGGGGGAGGAAGAGGGGTGGGGGCAAAGCTGGGAGGGAGGGGGGCTAGAAGGGGAGATCTGGAAAGCATGAATTAATTCCCTCTACAACATACCCAAGTGTGCATCCAGCCTCTGCCAGAATGTATCCAGTAATGGGGAGTCACTCACCCTTGCAGCTTCATCTTTTTAAGGAGGGAGGGAGGAAAAGAGGGAGAGAAGAAGAGAAGAAAAGGAAGGAAGACATTTGACTATGCACTATCCCCTGTACAGTTGGGGATATAAATAAAAAAGGAACAGTCCTGCCCTCAAGGAGCTCCCATGTTAATACGGGGAGAACACATACATAAGGTAATAGTGGCAAAGAGGGGTGATATAGACTAAGGAAGTCAGGGTTAGTGAAAGGAACCAGAGGGCAGCTGGCTGACAAATCCTGTCCAGGAATGCCAGGGTTGATCTGATTATTGTTCCTAGGTCTAGAATTGAGGGGGGGTCTGGGGATACTGTGGGTTGTGGCCTGGCATGAAGGATCAGTGCATCTGGCTCAGGTTTGTTTTGGTGAAAGCTCACCAATCAAAAGCAAGTAGGGCCTGAGGGACAAAGCAGGAAGGCACTGATCTGCATGTGGTGAAGTTTTCAACTAGAGAAAGAATAAAGTCTTATCAGGGATGTTTTAGTAGGGGCCTTCTCTGACTGGTTGCAAGAAGTACTCCCTAAGATCCTCTCAACTCCATTACTATCAAATCTGCCTCTTTGTAGCTTCCAGCCATTCTTAGCTTTGCCTTCTAGGGCTCAGAAAAACAGTTTTAATCATAGGGTTTAGATCAGGAAGGGGCTGTGAGATCATCTAGTCCAAATCTTTCATTTTTACAGATGAGAAAACTGAGGCCAACATAAGCGAAGTAACTTTCCAAAGGTCATTCAGGGAACAAGGAGCCAAGATTTGAACACAGACCCTCTGACTCCAAATCCAATCTTCTTTCTACTACATCACATGTGTTCTATTTTTACTGTGACAGGCTGGAACCATACTGGATCGTGGATAATGTGACAGTGTTGTAGATCCTCAGTCTCTATGGGTCAAAGTATTGCAAAGGTGATGGGTGTGAGGCATCATTAAGCAAGAATGTTAACAGCCCTGACAATGATACAAGGGAGAGAATGGCAACAAGGGAAAGATGGGGAAAAAAACACGAAAGCATGGTATTGGTGATATCTATCCAAAGCAGATTGGGGTTGCTAACTGTACAGCCAGGACCTGAGAAAGAGAGACCAAAAACCTGCCAGACATCTTTTGGTGTTCCTTCTGCTTATGATGAGGGTTATGCGCTTGCAGAGAGACTTTGGTGCCAAGTGTACTGGAGCTTCCTTCCCATGCTCCCTTTCCTGCCTGATTTCTTAGCTGAGATAAAGCCAAGAACAGGATGCAAAATTCAGTCTGCACAGTCCTAATTTTTTACCTGCCAACAGGAAGAAAAATATGACGCCAGAGCTGGGGAACCAGCTTTGAGGATCCAGAGCTCCAATGAGGCTGTCGTGTGTATTGTTTGTAAGAATGCACACAGACATCCACACCATCCTGCCCAGGATTCCAAGAACACTGACTTCTGCAGGATCAAGGAGGACCCTGGAATATCCACTAATGATCTGGGGTGGGAGGAGGGAGGAAAAGGACATCACATTAACAGTCTTTGAAATGATTATAAAAACAAAGTTATTTCAACATTAGCCCAAAACTAATTAAACTAGAACCTCAAAGAGTCCATTTTATCAACCTGAAATTCAACTCAAACAGTATTTTTAGAGTGTTCTACACATTCTGCATAGTGCCAAGCACTGAAGGAAAATAGAGAGGAAGAGAGAGGGAGAGAGACAGAGAGAAACAGAGAGAGACTAAGAGAGGGATCAGTCCCTACCTTTAAAGAGCTCACAGACTAGAAGGAAGTCTAAGACATGAGCACTGATGATGACAAGGAAGAATATATGTACCTATAAAGGGTGAAAATAAAGTATACAGTTTTCAATACTGACTCAATAGAATTGAACTGAAAAGGAGTTCAGTAAAATAGTGGTATTCGATGAAGATGCCTGTACCTTTATATCTGTGACAACAGAAGGTCAGACACAGATATCACAAGATCACAGATTTACAACTCAAAAGTCATCAAGTAAGGGAAAAAACTATTATTTTCACAGATAGGGAAACTGATGCCTAGAGAGTAGAAGTGACTTTCCCAAGGTCACACAACTAGTAATTGACAGGATTCAAACCAAGATGCTTTGACTCCAAAATCCCAGGTTCTTTACTCTTTATGATTACTGACTCCCATATACTAGCAAATCCTCCTTATCAATATAATTTAGTAGGAAGCATACTAGACCAAGAGCCAGGAGGCCTAAGTCCTAGTCCTGGTTCACTGTCTGAACCCTAGTGAAAAGACTTAGAAAAGTCATCACTTCACCTCCCTAGGCCTCAGTTTCCCTATACATATGGGGGTTGCATTAAATGGTATCCAAGGTATTCTCCAGTTCTTATTTTCTACTTGACTAATTGGATGATATTTGTCTAATGATAACATGAAGAAGAGTCAGCCTTTTCTGGGACAGCATGATATTAGGAACCCACCCACAGAGTGGATAATGGCATTAACAATGGATGATGATCCACCCAACAGGAAACTAATCCTTCCCTCAATGGTCATATTCTAGATTCATGAAACAACCAATCAATGGACATTTATTAAGCACATATTATATGCTGTACTGTACTAAGCTTAGGAATATAAAAAAGAAGCATAAGGCAGTTCCTGAGCTCAAGTAACTTACAATGTAATGGGAGAGATCACATGCCAACAAATACATACAGAGCAAATTATATACAGTATAAATAAGAAATGATTTTAAAAGAGAAAGCACTAGAATTAAGGAACGTTTTCTGGGAAAGGTAGGATTTTAGTTGGGACTTCACGGAAGATAAAGAGGTCAGTAGCCAGAGGGAAAGAGGAGAGAGCATTCCAGGCATGGCGGACAGTCTGAGAAAAGGCTGGAAGCCAAGAGATGGAGTGTCTTGTTTGTGGAACAGTCAGGAGACCAGTGTCACTCGAGTAAAGAGTATGAATTTGGGAGTAAGATATAAGAAGACTGGAAAAGTAGGAAGGTAGTAAAGGGCTTTGAATGTTAAGCAGAGCATTCTGTATTTGTTCTTGGAGGCAAAAGGAAGCCACCAGGATTTATGGAGTAACCTGATCTACCTGATCTGACCTGTATTTTTGGAAAATCACTTTCGTGACTGACTGGAGGATGGAATGGAGTGGGGAGAGACCTGAGGCAGGCTGCCCCACCAGCAGGCTACTGAGGTGATGAGGTCCTGCACCAGGGTAAAAGCAGTGTCAGGGAAGAGAAGGGGGCATATTGGTGAG
>CM053581.1:276411164-276435306 GCA_028627135.1 Pseudochirops cupreus
TATAAAAAAGAGGCTCAATAAAACATTTTAAAAAGAAAAGGTACTTTGTCCAAGAAGCCTTCCCTGTTCTCCCAGCAGGAAAGGATTTTTCTTCCCTGAAACCTCATATAACCATACACTATAAACCACATAGTACTTTGTATCTCCATTGCATACTTATCACATCTTATTTGGTAATAGCATTATCTGTTTTCACATTTTATCTTTCCTACAAGAGTTCAGTTCTAGGTGCTGAACCCTAGATTGGTCAAAATATATAAATGATAAGGTAGAGTCTTGGCAGGCTAGATAGAAGGGGCAGAGGCAACAGTCTGGCCATACATTGGGTGTTAAGATTTGTGAACGCTAGGGGTGGCTAGGTGGCTCAGTGAATAGAGCACCAGCCCTGGAGTCAGGAGGACCTGAGTTCAAATCCAGCCTCAGACACTTAACACAAAAAACTAGCCGTGTGACCTTGGGCAAGTCACTTAACCCCAACTGCCCTACCTTCCCTCCTCCAAAAAGCAAAAAAAAAAATTGTTAATGCTGGACCAGGTAGAGTAACTGCTATTAGAACTCATGTCCTCAAAGAAGATCACAAGGCTAAAGTTACTTAGCTGACATACTACTTACCTGTCAGAAGTAATAGCAGCATGCTTTCACAGATATATCAATGTTCAATATGTATATATATATGTGTGTGCATGTAGACATACATATATCTACACACATACATGTATATAGATATACCTACATATATGTATATATACACACATCTATATAGATATACATATATCTGTATACACAGATATACATACATATATGTATATATACACGTGTGTATAGAGATATACATACATATATCTATACACATATCCATACATATACATGCACAAACACATATATATACATATACATCCATGTATGCACAAGGCACATGTAAATATATCCATACCCATATACAAACTAAAGGATACAATGCAGCGGTATCAAATTCTAACAGACACAGAACCCTGTGGACTACACATTCACTTAGAAAACCACAAATTAACATTATCTATGCATGTGTTTATATATTTGTATTTATTTTGTTAAACCTCTCCCAGGGGCATTTTGATCTAGTTCAGTCCTACTTGGGAATTTTGTGGGTTCCTTTCAGCGTAGTCAGGAGTTCAACACCTCTGTTGTAGATGAAAGTCTCCTTAGAGTCAAGGAGACTTAAGCTAAAATTCTGCCTCGTACACTTTCTATCTGTGTGACCCTAGGCAAATCACTGAAATGCTGTCTGCCTCAGTATTCTGAGCTGTAAAATGAGGGTAATAACAGCATCGACCTCCCTGAGTGGTTGTGAGGAGAAAATTACATTATGTATGTAAAGCACTCTGAAACCTTAAAATACTATATAAATGTTAGTTGTTGCTGTTATAATACACATGAAATCACACAGCCACACATGTTCATTTTTTACATTTATTCCTTTCCTCTCTCTCTCCCCTTTTCTCCTCTGTCAGCAGTTAATAAAATAATGGCAATAATAAACTCTAAGGATTAGGTTCCATGGAACTAAGGAAACCCAGAGGGAAGGGTGATCACAGCCTTTGGCTGCCTTTCAAGGGACTATATACCAGGACCCTGAGGCCAGTTTTAGTGATTCTTTGTCAGTTTTCTAGATGAAGCTATAACTTGCCTGTATGTACGATGTTAAACAGTGTTTGTGATTCAAACATAATGAAGCAAACCCCCTGGGACAGGGATGCTGACCGTGGTTTTAAGAGCAGCAAAAACACCCCCTCTACAGCTATGTCCACTTAAGACTGCTGTCACTGCACTAAAGCACTAATTCATTCATTCATTTTAAGAAGGATTTATTAAAACTTATGTTAAGGGTCAGGCACTGCTCAATAAAATGTTTTACTGAGCCTCTTTTTTATATTACTTTCATTTTCCTGTGACTCACCCCTCTCCTCATAGTACCCACTTTGTTTTTTAACAATTCAATATAAAGCAAAAGAAAAGGTGCTGAGGACTCAGAGATGTAAACATAATAGTGCTTGCCTACAAGGGGCTTACCTTCTATTGGATTCTACAAAATTGGAATACTCCTCCTTCCTTTCCCGACTCCTTCCACTGTCTTTCCAACTCCCCAGGGCATTATTTCATGCCTAAAATGCTGAATAACAGAACCAGAGTCTCATATAGAGCCTCAGAAATTGTTGAGTCCAAACTCTTCTCAAGGATCCACTCTACAATGTCCTTGACAAATGGTCATCTACCCTTTACCTTAACACTTCTAAGGAAAGCTCTGTCTCAAGAATTAATCCAGGCTATTGAGGGACATCTCTCATTCTTAGAAAGTCTTTTATACTGAAATGAAATTGGTCTCCCTGGAACTAAGAGGATGGTCTTCAACTGGAAAATGGCTGAATACTTTATGGTACATGAAACGTAATGGAATACTAATGTGACATGAGTCTGTGAACTGATGCAGAGTGAAGTGAGCAAAACCAGGAAAATAATTTATACAAAGGTAACAACACCACAGAAAAAAGAACAGCTTTGAAACCCATAAGAACTCATCAACTAAGTTAGATCAACCATGACTGCAGAAGACTGATGATGAAACATTCTATTCATTTTCTGATAGAGAGGTCATGATGGACTCAGGGTACAGAACGAGACATATTTTTTGGATATGGCCAATGCAAGAATTTGCTTTGCTTGACTGCTTATGTTTATTCCAAGGGCTTTGTTGTTCTTTGTTGTTTGGAAGTTTTTTGTTCACTTTCTTTCTTGGGAGGAGGGAGGAGAGAAAATAAACACATGTAGACTGAGAAATAGTTAAAGTTTTTAAAAGAAATCAGTTTCTCTGAATCATAGGGCAAGCTGGCCCCCCTCAAGATGTGAAGACGCCCCCTTTGGCAACCTGGAAGCCAACACAAAGGGGGAAAAAGCGTCCCATTTGGCAAAACGAAAGAGAAGAACCTAATGGGATATGCCTGGAATACTCTCTTTTCTCCTTTTTTCTTCCTTCTCTTGGAATTCTACAGTACATTCAGGTCTCAGATCCAGTGTCACCCACTATGCAAGCCTTTCCTGACTACTCTCCCAATTGTTATTATTCCCCTTCTTGTATATATGTTGCTGGTCCCTTTCAGAATATAAGTTCTTTTGATTAATGGCTTTGTGTCCTCAAAATCTAGCCCAAGGACTGGCACATAGTAGGCTCCTGATAAATGTTTGCTGAATTGAATTGAATTCTCATGGACAATTTTATAATGAAGCATAGATTTAAGAATGTCTATTTTGTGTATTTTGGGAGGTTCCCCCCACTTAATAGTATTTTATTTTTTCCAATTACATGTAAAGACAATTTTCAATATTCACTTTTATAAGATTTTGAGCTCCAGATATTTTCTCCCTCCTTCTCCTCCTTCCCCAAGATGGCAAGCAATCTGATATAGGCTATACACATACAATCATATTTTCACATTAGTCATGTTGTGAAAGAAGAATCAGAACTAAAGGGAAAAACCATGAGAAAGAAAAAGAGAGAGAGAAAATAGTGTGCTTCAATCTGAATTCAGACTTCAGTTCTTTCTCTGGACTGGATAGCATTTTCCATCATGGGTCTTTTGGAATTGTCTTAGATCGCTGTAATGCTGAGAAGAACTAAGTCTGTCAAAGTTGGTCATCGCACAATGTTGCTGTTACTGTGTACAATGCTCTTCTGGTTCTGCTTATTTCAAGAGTGTCTAGTTCAAATAAGGAATCAATTTAGAGAAGCAATCCAAAACCTCATTATTGAAAATTTTAAAATAAAACCAACACAGCCTTGATATCACAAAAGAACTACTGAATATCCATGGCTTTAAAAAAAAAATCTGGAAGCAGAAATAAATGGTACCAATATTTAAAAAAAAAAACAACAGTGAGGCATATGAATGACAGAGCTAAGAATTAAATGGTGCTTAGTCAAACACTAGCCAAGTTGCTCCAAAAACTTTTAGTATTTTTTAAAATAAATCCATTTAGATTTGAATGGAAATAGAGGTCATTCTGGCTAGACCATTAGCTGCCTTGGGGCAAGGGGTTGTCTTATTGATCTGTCTTCCTTTTAGAGGCCATAATGGAGAGCCAAGCAAAATGGGTTGAATTTTAGTAAATGTACCCCCTTACTAAATTAATACTGAGTCTCTGGGAAGAAAAAATAGAAGGTAGAAAAACAAAATAGCTAAAGAAGTCAAAAATGGTACAGTTAAGTCAAATCAAAAAGCATTTCTTTAGAGTATGTGTCAGGAACTCTGCTAAGCTTCAGGAATACAAAGAAAAGCAAATAAACCAACAAATGAATAAATAAATATATGAGTGACTGGCAGAATGAACTGATGAAATAACTAAACAGATGGGTGGATAGATAAATCAATCAATCAATCAATCAATCAATTACTACTTTCAAGGAATTCAGAATTAAAAAAACCCTGGATTCTGGTCCCAGTTCAGCCATTAGCTCACTTTAATACCTTGGCCTAATGTTCCCCACTTTCTAGACTCTAACTTCCTCCTCTGTAAAATAAGGGAGACTGCTGAGGTTCACTGCTAGGCTCCCCCCAAATCTAAAAGTCTAGGAACTTTTAATACTGAAGAGGAACCAGTTCCCTCTCTTACTTCTACATACCCCACCACCACCCTAGTTCAATTATCTTCCTTAGAAGCCTACACTCCTATAATATATTTCAGAATCCAGAATCATTATCTTCCACCTATCATTGGAATAGCTGCTAAAATAATATTCCTAAGCCTAGACCCAATCAATCCATTCTCCTTCCCAAAAGCCTTCAGTGACTCCCTATTGCCTATAGGGACCTCAATGGAGGTCTTCAGTTAAAGGCTAGATGACTACTTTCAGGGAATATTTTAGAAAAAGGTACTTTTTCAGGGATACATCAGATTAGATGACCTTTAGGCTACCTTCCAATGTTGAAATTTTGTGATTCTGATGAGAACTAATTAGTCTGATATTTAAAGATATGACATTTATAAGGCACATACTATGTGTCCAGCCCCACCATCATCTGCCCTTAATCCTACATTTTTAGTCTCATTTCACATTGCTCTCCTGTTGTACTATGATCCATGGAGTCACACAGAGTCACATATGAATGAATGACTGAACAATGACAATAGAAAATGGAAGAATATGATTGTGGTTGTTTGGTCATTCAGTCATGTCTGATTCTTTGTGACCCTATGGCCCATAGCACTCCAGGCCCTTCTGTCCTCTACTATCTCCTGAAGTCTTTCCAAGCTCATGTTCATTGTATCCACGACACTGTCTCTCCATCTCATCCTCTGCCATCCTCTTCTCCTTTTGCCTTCAATCTTTCCCAACATCAGGGTCTTCTCCAATGAGTCCTGTCTTCTCATTATGTGGCCAAAGTATTTAAGCTTCAGCTTCAACAGTTGACCTTTCCAGGAAATAGTATAGATTAATTGCTTTAAATAGTGACTGACTTGACATCCTTGTAGTCTAAGGAACCCTCAAAGGTCTTCTGCCTCTGCAGTTTCCTACCTCCAGACATTCTCAAGACCATCCTTCAAGTCTTAAATATACTTCCTCATCATCTTTACCTGTTAGGATCTTTATCTTCCTTCAAGGACCAACTCAGATGTCACCTCTTCCAAGACCTCCTCCTCACATCCTGCCCCACCCTTAGCAAAGTATTCTCTCCTTCCTAAAATCTCCTAAAGCCATTCTCCTTGGTTCTTATCACATCCTACCTCATATTATGATTAGCTTTGTGTATGTCATGTCTCACTTAGCAGAATATAAGTTACTTGAAGGCAAGGACTGCATTCTGTTTCAACTTCGTATCTTTGTATCTTCAGTTCTTAGCGTAAGGCTAAGTACATATAGTCACTTTAAGAAAGCTTGTTTTGAAATTGAAATGAATCTGGTTTCTTTGGGTCTCCAAACCTTGATCAGAAAATAGCATCAGGGCTAAAACAGTGGGATTTTTTTTCTTTCACTTTAATTCCCCAGAATAACATTTAGACTCTGTCATTTGTTCTAACAGAAATAGTGGCAAGCTTCTCCTACCTCATCTTGTTCATCTGCACTGCAGGGGCTTTGGAAAGATTCTCAAGGAACCAGCCCTGAAGGAAACTAAGAGATGCTGTTGCTATAGAAACATGTTAGCAAACAATTTGTTAAATACTTGAAATTTCCCCGGCAATATTGATTATTAAATTGATATCGACAACGCACAACATAACTCATCACCCCTGGATTCTATGTCTCCATCGGTGTGCATGTTCTGGCTGTAAATGATTGCTCAGTTATAAATTCCTGCTGCAGGCCGGCATCCAGAACTGGGACAGAGAACTCATGTTGGAATGCTTGCTGACTGTCCAAGAATAAATTCATTTTGGAAAAGTTTGAGCAAAATTGCTCCAGTTGGTTTTTTCCAATAGAGTTGAGGGGAGGGGGAAGAGAGAGAGAGACAATGCCTGGTTTTGTTTGTTAATCATGAGGCTGCTTTGGCTCAAATATTGCTCAGAAAACGGGTCCATTCAAGAGTGGAAACTTTCCAGTACCTCGTCTTTGCCAAAGAAGAAGCAGCTTTGATCACCATCACTGTCACCACCAACAAGCAATTTCTGGTGGAGACAGGACTGGAAGTCAGGAAATCTGGAATTTTACCCTGGCTTTGCCACTAACCAGCTGAGTGACCTTGAGCAAGTCCCCTCCATTCTCTGAGTCTCAATTTTCTCATCTTTAAACTGTGAGGAACTAGACTGGATAATCTACAAGTACCCTTTCTGGCTCTAGAGTCTTTTTTTTTTGGAGGGGGGAGGACAGGGCAATTGGGGTTAAGTGACTTGCCCAAGGTCACACAGCTAGTAAGTGTTAAGTGTCTAAGGCTGGATTTGAACTCAGGTCCTCTTGACTCCATGGCCGGTACTCTATTAACTGCACCACCTAGCTATCCCACCTAGCTCTAGAGTCAATGAAATCTTACTCTATTTACTAATCCACATGGGGCCCTCTAAACTCAAACTCAGCTATCTTTCTAGCCCTATTTAACTCAATCTAAAGCACCCCAGGTGTCTTTCCTATCAGAAAGCTTACACTTTAGCAAGGGGGGCAAAATCTACATAAAACTGCACATAACTATTGCAAATATTTATGTATCACCTACTACATACCAAGCTAAATGAGTGCTTTATAATTGTTATGCCATTTAATCCTCACATCAACCTGAGAAAGAGATGTTATTTTTTATCCCCATATTACAGATGAGGAAACCGAGGCAAACAGCGGCTAAGTGATTTGCCCAGAGTCGTACAGCCACTGTATGAGGCTGAATTTGACCTCAGGTCTTCCTGACTCCAGGTCTAGAATTCTATCCACACAGTAGGTAGCAAAAGATACATAGATATATACATATGTGTGTGTATGTATGTGTAAATATATATAACATACATACATAGTAGGTATTTTAGGGTCTCAGAATATAGCTGAAGGAATAGGACAATCATTAGAAGTTTTGTGGAGGAACTGAAAATAATTTTAGTAGAAATCCTGGTTTTTTTTTTCTTAATTAAAAAAAATTGAAATTGTTCTTCATAGGCATTGAGAACAACCACATCAAAATTACTCAGCTATATGCTCTTAGAAGGCAGGGGCTATACTTTGTTTGTTGTTACATCTATTTATAACCCAATGAACTCATACATAAAGTAAATAGAACAAAGAGACTATAGCTCTGGAGAACAAAGACACAGACTGCTCAACTGTGTTTTTTTTCTTTCCTCTTAGAATCCAAATATGTGAAGGGACCTCTGAGGCCCTATCACGTCTAAATCAGACAACACTGCAAACAAGCAGACATCTAGTCTCTGTTTGAAGACACACTGAGGCAAAACCCAGTATTCTTTGGATAACCCAGTCTACTCTGGGATAGCTCTAATTGTGAGAAAGTTTTCTCTTTATACCAGTGGTTCTCAACCTTCCTTTAATACTCATATGTGGGAGCATTTGCATGTGGGTGGACCCCCTGGAGACGGATAGAGGAGCGGTGTCTCGGTTCCTAAGACCATAGGAAATATGTGTTTTCCTGTGGTCTTGGGCGACCCTGTGACCCCTGTGAAAGGATCGTTTGACCCCCAAAGGGGTCGCGACCCACAAGTTCAGAACTGCTGCTTTATACTAAGCCTAGATCTTTCCCTCTGTAATATCTACGCATTATTTCCAGTTCTGCCCTTTTGGGGTCCAACAGAAAAAGATCAATCCCTTTGTCACACAACAACTCTTCAAATCCTTGTTTTGTCCAAGACATTTTCTAGTCCACGTGGAAAGAACAAGGGATTTGAGTCATGAAATTAGGTTTTAAAACCCATCTATCACAGTTGCTAGCTACATGTCCCTGAGCAAATTAGCTTCCCCTCTCTGAGACTTGGTTTCTTCATCTGTAAAATAAGGCTAATTATATTTTAATTCCCTATTTACAGGGTTATTACAAAGAAAAAGTTTTGTAGGCCTTAAAGTATTCTAGAAATATGAGCTGTGAACTGTGTGGGCCCCAAGCAGAGGGCACATTACAGGACTCCCACATCGCCACCATTCACAAATTTTAGAGACTAACTGAACAGCAATGACCCAAAGGAAGTGTAGCACACAGCAGGGGGGATACTCAAGAAAGGTGTAACAGTGGCAAGATACAACAGAAAGAGGACCGGAGTTAGAGTCAGGACTCAAATGTTATTTCTATCACTAACATGTTCTGAGACCTTAGGATAATTATAGAATCATAAAGATCACAAATCTAGTATTGGAAAGGACTTCAAAAGGCATCTAGTCTTTTTACAGATGAGGAAACTAAGGTGTAAATGGGAAATGACTTGCCCAAGGTCATACAGGTAGGAAACAGCAGAATTCAAACTTGAACTCAGATCCTTTGACTTGAAATGAAGGGCTTTTTCCATTACATTATGCTACCTTCCACAACCTCTCTCAGGACCACAGGTTTCTCCTCTGCAAAATGAAGATAACCATACTTATAATGCTGACGTCAGTTTTGTGAAGATCAAATGAAAACTGTACGAGCAGTACTATGTAAACTGAAAGAGCTCCATAAATATAAGCTGAAAAAGAGCAAAATAATACACTCCTGGTAGAGCTTTGAATTAGTCCCACAATTCCGGAAAGCAATTTGGAAGTAGGCTCCAAACGTTATTAAATCATGCATATGTACCCTTTGTCCTAGTGATGCCACTTCTAGGCCTATATTCCATAGACACAAAAGAGAGAAAAAAATTAACCTATATGCACAAAAAAACAGCTTTAGCAACTCTTTTGTAGTAGCAAAGAGCTGGGAAATTAAGGAGCTGCCCATTAGTTGGGAAATAGCTAAACAAGCTATAGTATATGAATATAAGAGAATACTGTTTTGCCATAAGAAATGATTGAAAGAGACAGTTTCAAAGAAACCTGGGAAGAGTTTCATGAACTGATGAAGTAAAGTGAGTGAAACCAGGAGAACCATTTACATAATAACAATGTTGTAAAACTATGAAAGCCATAAGAATTCTAATCAATGCAATGACTCTGATTCCTGAGGCCTAATGATAAAACCTGCTACCAATCTTCTGACAGAGGAGATGAACTGAGGGTGCAGAATGAGGAATATATATATATATATATATATATATTTTAGACATGGGCAATGCAGTTGGTTTTGCTTGGTATGTAGATTTATTAGATAGGTTTTTTGTTTTGTTTTGTTTTCAATAGTAAGAGGAGCGGGAGAGTGAAAAATCTAGTTTTATGAAATGAAAAAAATTGAACTGAAAAAATAAACATATCATACTATTATTTTATGGATCAAATTTAAGGAAAAGAGATGTCCCAGTTGACAGGAATTAGGGGAGGAGTTCTGCCAGACGATAGAGAATGAGGGTGGGGGTGGGTTGGAGGAGAGGACTTGGAGTAGGGGAGCTACCAAGATGAAAATTGTATAAGGCAGGGCAGGGCAGGGCTGTCTCAGACTGTAGGGACTGTGAGCCTGAGATCCATTCATTACAGCTGTCACTTTCAAGTTCTTAAGTGGTTTCCCCCTCTACAACAACACAACAACTCTGTTCCCTGTATTTGGAAAAGGGGATGACAGCAAGATACGCAAGCTGCTCCCATATGATAAGCTCAAGTGGCGCAACTGTACGTAGGCAGGCCAGAAGGAATATTTTTCTAACATAATGAAGAACAGCTTCAGAGGAAGCCACAGCCCTAAGCTGCAGAGAACGGCCACACCTGGCGAGGTTGCAGCCAGTGGTGTCAAGAGCAGCCGCAGGAGCTTGGGCAGGTCTGCTAAGAGAGACAAACAGCAGCACATCACTTGGACTGACTGAGGCAAATCAGCCTTCCCTTCCCTGCGCTGTGCAGAGGAGGGTGTGAGTCTTCAGGACATGCTGAAATTTTATGAACAATATCAGCTTGAGGGTAGGGGTGGTGGAAACAAGAGATTTGTATACACAGGTCTTTCCGTAGCATTGGGCAGATAGAAGGGTTTGCTTTTTTTTTTCCCCCTTTCTATAATGGGAAAGTGGAAATCAAAGGTGTCAGGAAGCTGCTTTCTTTTGCTAAAGGAGTACCTGAGATGCCACAGGGGAAGAGGCTTCTCCAGAGTCAAAAAGCAAAAAAGCCTTGAGGCTCAAATTGATAGCTCCATGTTTATCAATAAAGCCAGTTCTTGAAATACTCTAATAATCAAGTAGGCTTCATCCCTGTTCTGAGGTCCTATAAGAAGCGGATGGTCCAATCCTCTAAACCTCAAAATTACCCATCTTGTCCAACTACCCCATTTGTTTACTTGTTTCTCCATGTAGAGGTGATGGTTTGTTCTGAGCCATCTACACTCTCACCCAGGTGACACATACAACATCTATAACATAAAACATATGTGACCCAGGTCACATGTATAACATAAAACATAACATATAAAATAAACTACTACTACCAGCGAGGGGCAGCATGATTGTGTGGTTAGCCTGTCAGTCTAAGAGTCAGGATTGCCTGCGTTCAAGTCCTTGCTCTCACACAAACTGGTTGTGTGACCCTGAGTAAGGTGCTCCACCTCTCAGGGCCCCCAGGAAGTTCTTGAAGACTACAAGTTGCAGAAGCAGGTATTGATTTATACTGGTACAAGAAGTTTCATAAATGGGAGTTCTTCAATTAAAAAAAACTCTACTACTATTACTAATCTTTACATTTTTATGTAACTCTATTTGCCTAAGTGGTTCAGTGGATAGAGTGTTGGGACTGGAAGACCTGAGTTAAAATTCAGCCTCAGAGATTCACTAGCTGTGTTACCCTGGACAAGTCAATTAACCTCCATTTGCCTTAATCCACCGCAGAAGAAAATGGCAAACCACTCCATGATCTTTGCCAAGAAAACACCAAAAGCGGTCATGGAGAATCAGACACAACTGAACAACAATCTTCACAACAACCCCATGAGGTAAGCAGTAAAAGAATCATTATCCCACCTTGCAGATGGGGAAGGTGGTGAACTGACTTACCTGAAATCACACCACTATTCAGCTAAGTCTCAGAAAGTGCTGGAACCCATACAGGTTTCAGTTCCTTTTCTAGTAGCCTATTTTAAACAGACTGTCTGTCCTCAGTAGCTGGAGATAACATTCCTTGTCTACCTATATATACTTTAAGTTTTTCATCCAAGTGGTAATGATGGTTTGCCCCGAAGCATGCACAATCTCACCAAGCCAGTCTTTGAACAAGGGAAACCAAATCATTAATAATAATAACTCATTTATAAAGTGCCTTAAGGTTTACAAACTGCTTTCTTCACAATATCCCTATGAAGTAGGTAGTACAAATATTATTAACCCCAATTTCTGAAACTTCAGTGTTTCCCCTTGCCTTTAGGATTCAATACCAATACCCACTGTTTTGGCATTTAAAATCCCTCACAAATGCAAATCAAATTAGTTCTGAGATTTTAACTATACTGGGAGAATTGGAAAAGACAACAAAAGGTGGAAACAGTCCATTCTGAAGGAAGTATTGAAGAGGAAAGACAGGCACACTGTTGTATTGTTGGCAGAGTTCTGGATCAGTATAACCATTCTGGAAACCAATTTGGAGTTATGCAAATTATTTCTAACCATATACTCAGTGGAGGTCACTGACAAAAAGAAAAGTTCTATAAATGCCCAACATATTTATAATAGCACTCTGAATGGTGGTAAAGAAGTAGAAAGAAAGTAGATACCCCATGGCTTGAAAATGGCACAGTTATGCAATGGAATAGAACTTTGCTTTAAGAGACAACAAACATAACCATAGAGAAGCACGGAAAGATTTAGATGAACTGATGCAAAAGTGAAGTAAGTAGTACCAGTAAAACAATATGCTCAGTGAATACAGTAGGAAAGAACACTAAGACCCAGGAAAATCAGGAAGATCTCTTGAAAGAGGTGGCACATAAGCCAAGCCCTGAAAGTAGCCAACGGTACCAAGAGGCATAGGTAAGGAAAAAATGCCTGGATACAGGCACAGAGCCCAGAGATAGAGTCCTATCTGGGAAAGAGTAAATGGGCTAATTCAGCTAGAACATACATTGTATTAGGAGAAGTAATGTCTAAGGAGAAGCAATGTCTCTGGAAGTATTGACCAGATTGTGAGTATTATTTAAAATAAATTTCCATTAATATCAGTTATTTTTTACATGATCTAAATTTCTCCATGTATCCATTCCCCTTCTTCCTCTCAGAGAACATTTCCATATAACAAAGAATTTTTTAAAAAAGCAAGAAAAACAGGAAGAGAGAAATTATTTTGACTATTAAAAATACCCAAATTAACTATAAAGGACATCGGAAGAAAGATGCAATCTGCATTCAGAGAAAGAACTGATAAATAGAAGTATATAAAAATAATTATATATATATATATATACCCACACACACACACATACACACACACACACACACACACACATATATATATATATATATATTTGTGTCTAATGGTGGCCATCTTGGAGGAGAGGGGAGGCGGGAAGAAAAAAAAGGAAAAAAATTACATAATAACTTCATCATATGTTTAAAAGGAATAGCAAGTTGTATACAGTAGATTCAGTTTCATATGCAATCATCTTTTTTATTATACTATTACAGAAATGCTTATTTTATTCCATAAATTAAAAATAAATTTTTTTAAATCTGAAAAAAGTAATATTTCACACCCATGGATCTCCCACTTCTGCAACATAGAGGAGTGGGGGGTTACTCAACGAGCAGCCACCTATTCTTTCCTTGAAAAGCTCCATCAAAGGAGCTTCCTGAGGTGGCCTTTTCCACTGTTAGTTTTGTAAGGAAGTTTTTCCTGACATCAAGCTTCAATTTGCCTTTTTGCAACTTCTCCCCCACTGCACCTAGTCTGTCCATATGGGGTCAAGTCAAACAAGCCCACTCTCTCTTCCATATGACAAGCCTTCAAATATTAGAAAATTTATCATAATCCCCCTCTTTTCTTCTTCATGGTGAACATCCCTAGTTCTTTCAAAGATGAACTTGAGACCCTTCTGAAAAATCTCCAGCTTATCAATGACCTTCTTCAAATGCATCTATAACTGAACCCAACCCTCCAAAAGTGGCCTCAGAGCAAGGTTAAAACACTATCTGTATTTTCATCTCTCTAGGTCTGGACATCATGCTTTAAGAGTATAATAGTTTTCTTGATTGCTCCCTCACCAATGACTCAATTAAGCTTAAGGTCCTCTAAAAACCTCAAACCATCTTCAGATGAAAAGTTATTTGTCTGTGCCTCCCAATTTTAGGCTTATTAAAATTATTTTACTGAGTCCCAAAATCAGACATTATATTTATCCCCATTAGATTTTCTTCACTTCACTCCATTCAGACCCCAATGTTCCAACTTGAAAAAATCTTTTTGAATCCCAACTCTGTCTTCTAACATGTTAGCTATCTCTTCCAGGCATGTGTTCTTTCGAAATTTGATAAGCATAATTCTACCCAAGTTAGTAATAAAAGTCTCAAGGATCACAGCAATAAGTACAGATTCTTAGGGCATTCCACTGGAGGCCTCCTTGTAAACTAACATCAACCAATAACAATTACTCATTTAACCTATATGAAATCCGTCGAATGGAATGCAGTCTATATCTCTCCCTCTGTCTTTTCCACAATTGCATGATGTACTTTGTCAAATGCTTTCCTGACATCTAATCTACTTCATAAAAAGGGTTTCAACATGACCAGTGAACATAGACGCCTTGACATGGAATTATTTGCTGCACAGTGAATATTAGAAAAAGATGGGACCATGTTGAGCCAGATATCAGGAAGTTTAGTTCCTGAAATGCTAGTTCTGCATACAAGGTGGTCGCCCATTTGTAACTCAAAGACATTAGCCCAGTATGCATAAACATATTGGTTAGGGAAGAATGTATTTGATTTAACAAACATTTGCTAAGCACTTAACAGAGCAGCAGCACAAGGAAGGAAATCATGCATTGTACTTGAAAAAATACAATTAAGAATCAGAAATCATGGCTTTGCTACTTATAAACTGCTTGCCTTGGGCAAGTCACTTTCCTTCCTTAGCCTTCAATTTCCTCATCTGTAAAATAAAGGAATTGGAGTAGATGGTCCTTCTAGCTCTGACACTCCATGATTTTTATTTAGATATGGAAGTAGTCAGGAGAGGTATGAGGAACACACAATATTTCCTATCTAATATAGTCTTCCTTGAAGATGCCCAGCCTGACTTTCCAATTATCAGAGGTGAAGCACTATCAGAAGTCCCTCATGAGCTATTAATTGTCTGAGCTTGGTCAAAAGTATACAAGACACTGAGTGAGAAACTGCAGCTTGCTTTGTCCAAATAACTCAGCACCAGGCCAATACCTCCAATAAACTACCAAAGAGTCTGAAAAGATGTGAGACCACATACTGGTGTCTATTGGGTAGAAATCCAGCTGGAGCTTTGGATTTTCCCTAAAGACCTAGAATTGGAAATTGACCCAGATTCTTCTTTACTGTCAAACAACCCACTGACATACAAAGGAATAGAAGACTAGACTTAGAAAGCCAGCAAATAAAGCCTGGGAGCTACTGCAAAAGTAGCGGATGTGACACCTTCATAGATAATATTCCCTAAACAATTTGCCAATATGTAAGTATAACATCTCTACCCACACAAATTGGACAGGTTTTCTGAGGGTCGGCCCTGTGGCTCTGAATTTGTATTGGGAGGGAGATATTACTCCTGACTGACAGAGATCACCAAGCCTCAATGAGGAGATTGTTGGAGAGCACTTCAGAAAAGATGTGCAAAAGGGATGAGTTAAGGAAGGAGAATTGTGATCTTTTGAATAACTGGCTACGGGTAGTCCAAGGAGTCACAGAAGTGTAAGGAAAGCTACCCTTGACTTCCAGTTCCTACAACCCTACGGACTGCTGAAAGAGTATTTTTTCCTGGTGAAGCTGTTACCTCTCCTGGTTTGAACTAGGATCTTACCTTTCTTTCAAGTTAAGAGTTCATTTACCTTTATGTCTCCTTTGGTCTACTCAAATCTGTATAACTTTTTCAATTTCTCTTTACTATTAATTTAGATGAAGAGGTTTACTAGTTAAATACATTTTAGCTTCTTGTGTAACCAGTATTTGGTAAATTTGTTAGGTATGACCCATCTTCCCTTTGAGCACAACTGAAGAAAGGACTATTGATCCTAGGTACCCCAAAGCATTGAACTCCTATATTAGCATTGTTTGAGTTATGGTGGACAGATATAATTTTATACGATATTTTTGTAATTATTTTGTAATTTTATATAATAATAATAAAATATAATTTTGGCCCAATATCCTTCGTGGAGATAGACAAGAAAAGTAGCAAGTATCTAGGCATAGCCTTTCTTCTGCTCCCCACAAATAAAGAAATCAGACCCCTTGGAGAGGGATAGGCCACACCTCAGACATGTATGATCAAATGTGATCCAAATATCTTCAGATATATTTAGAGAGCGACTCCACATATATGCAAGTCAGCATACATGACATGTTTCTATCCTCCATGCCTTCATTCAGACTGGCCCTTCTCCAAACCTAGAATGCTGTTTCTCCTTATCTCTACCTTTTTGGAATTCCTGGATCCCCTGAAGGCTCTGGGGCTACCTCATGCATGAGGCATTTCTGGATCTCACCCACCCTTAGTTGTTAGTGCCCTCTATTTTCATCCCAAAAATTACTTCACATTTCCTTTTTCTATAATTCATAATTACATATATGTCTCCATATAGTTTGTCCCCACCCCCAATTGTAGAATGCAAGGTTCTTGAGGGTCAGTATTATTTTATTTTTGTATTTCTATCTCTAGTACCAGTCACATGAGAGATGCTTACAGAATACTTGAGCAGAGTTCATATGAAGTTGACAAGGGTATTTAGAGGACTGCAAACTATATGAATGAACTGTGTGATGACAGCAATCCAAAAAAGCTAAGACCCTTTCAAGTTATGCATTAATATAAGAGTAAAGCTAGGACACAGGAGGTGAAAGCCCCATAGGACTTAGCCCTGTTCAGACTACATTTTGAACAACTGGATTCAATTCCGGGATTCACATTTTAGTAAGGATATTGACAAGCTCATGCATATTCAGGGGAGGAGAACCAGAACAGTAACAGTACTGGAGAATATGCTGTATGAGTGTCAAACTGGGAACATATAGACCAGAAAAGAGGAGGCTTAGAGGGTGAGGGATTGGGAGATAATATTTGCCTTAGATATGTGAAAGGCTGTCATAGGGAAGGGAGATTAGATTCATTCTGTCTGGTTCTAAAGGAGCAATGAGTGTAAATACCAAGCAGATGTATTTCAGCTTAATATAAGAACTTTCCCCAAACCAGTTATGTCCTAACAAACAGGCAGTGAGTTTTCCATAACACAAATGGAGGTTGGATGTTAGCTCTACATGGGATATTACAAAGAAAATACCCTCCCTTCAGGTGAGAGCTGGACCAGATGCTCCTTTTGGATTCTTTTAGAGCTGAGATTTTGTGATCTATGACTGAGCCTGAAAAACAGATCATAGTATTGGAGATTAGGGCTCCAAGCCAGTGGCAACATTCCTCCATTTTCCTCACTGACAGACAAAATATAAGACCTGCACCTAAGCAAACTCATCAGTGTCAATATGTCCTGGTGCACAAACAAAGGTAAATCCATGGGCAGTTTACTTACTATGATTCCCTTGTAACTGAGCTACCCTAGATAATCATAGAAATCAACAAATACTGAGGAGTCATAAAATTAGAAAAACATAGATTTAGGAACATAGATTTGGGACCTTGGTGGCTATCAGGTCCAACTCTCTCATTTTCAAATAAGGAAAATGAGTCAGAAAGAGAATAAGTGATTTGCTCAAGGTCACACCTCTAATGAGAGGTAAAGGAGGGAACTGAAGTCCAGACACAGTCTTTTGGATTCCTGAGGAACAAAAGGATTGCTTTAAGAGGGCACTAAACAATTAGACTTTATCCGAGAAACTTAGCAAGACTATCCTGAAACTTAACTCCCTGGAACCTTGCCTGGACTTACCAACTCCCCGTCTGGTTTCCCAAGCTGGACCCACATTGTCTTTGTCCTGTGAATACATCTGTGACCGACCTTGTCTTTAGATTCATGGGCCAAGAGCTGTGTGTTGTCACTAAAGCTTTCCTGGAGGTCTCTAAAGGGGGTGACCTTGCTTAGCCCTTGGAAACAGCCCTGTCAGCTTTTTGGCTCAAAACAGGTTTTTCTGACCCTGGCTCAATTCTCTGGGTTTCTCTGAACTGGAAACTTTATTCCCAGGGCTAGGGACTTTCTCCCTAGCCTTTCTCTACACTCCCAGAATGTATAGTATATTCTGTCCAGGAGAATGCAAGCTTTCTGAGAGCAGGGACAGCTTTCGTTTTATCTTTGTATTCCTCAGCACCCTGCACAAGGCAGGTGTTTACTTGGATTGAAGTCCCCAGACTGCAGTCTCTCTACCAGCATTCCCCCTACTTGCTGCCATAGCGACTCACAGTCATACCTGGATTCTCTGTTGCTTCTTAATGGCCATTTTCCAAATTACCTCTACTTAGGTCACATTAAACTCCTCAGGTTTTGAAAGCAGGTGCTCAAATTTTACACAGTAGAGAGATATAAAGAGGATCTCTGTTTCTTCTTCCTATTCAGATGGTGATGGGGTAGCAGGGAAGGAAGGGGTATTTGCCAATTAACTTAAGCTACTAATCTACAGGAACTATAGAAAAGCCTGCAGGTTCACAAAGGTTCACAGACAGAGCTGGAGGGGGGTGCTAAGGCTATCTAGTGCAAGCCCATATCTTACTTACCCATATTAGAAGAAACTGAGGCCTGCAGAGGTTAAATAGCTCACCCAGGATCACAACAGTAACAAGCACCCGAGGTGGGATATGAACCTTGGTGCTCTGACTCACACAATCTTCCTTCTTTGTAAGTGGCTGGCTGGTGCGATGGATAGAGTGCTAGAGACTGCTTTTCAAATCTTTCCTCAGACACTTATTAGTTGTGTGATCCTGAGCAAGTCATTTAACCTCTATATGCCTCAATTTCTATCTCTATAAAATGGGTATGACATTAGCACCTACTACCCAGAGTTTTTGTGAGGATCAAATCAGAAAACATTTGCAATGTTCTTTGCAAACCTTAAAGCACTATATTAATGTTTCCTCATATCATTATTGTTTACATCCCCAGTCAGAGTCACAAATAGACTTCTCACTGTTACATAGGTAACAAGAGAGGGAATGAGATACAGAAAAAATATCTGGAAAAAAAGGCTAATAGTAACACTCAACCACATCTTGTGCCTAGAGTTTCTATACATCTTTTCCAGCCAAAGCAAATTCCAAATGGGAGATAATGAGCATGGTGTAATATTGAGAGAGGGAATGGGAGGTAAAAGACCATGGTTTGATTCTCAAATGCCCCCAAATCACTGTGGGATTTTGAACAAGTCACTTTTCCCCATAGTCCTCAGTCCCTTCCTCTAAAATGGGACTAAATGTAAGACTAAATGAAAGCGAGGATCCCTCCCTCCCTGTGATAATCTATCTATGTTTTCTAGTGGTCTATTTCTCTTACTACCATATGTTGTTCTGAATTCAAACCAATTCAAACAAACATGTACTGAACACCTCCTATACACTAAGTATTCATTCTGCTGCTCTATTCTTTTCTGTCCCTTCTCAGTAGAAACCCTTCCATTTTAGGAATTAAGATGGGAAGCATTGAAGGTTTTTGTGTTCTTGTGGTTAGGCAAATATTTTATGTTCTGTCAAAAGCCTCTTTGTTCTCTCTTTCAATAGTTTCTTCTGTCTAAAGAAATCACAAATTTGCATTTCTCCTATGTCATTAGGAATTTTTAAAGGAGCCAATTAAAATAAAGTTCTCTAGCTTAAAAACAGCATTTATAATAACTTCTCAGGTCTAACCTGCACTTATCTTCTATTTAAGCTGCCAGAAGCTTAAATAGAAGGTTCCTTAAGAGGTAAGCTCTGAGGAAGCCATTTAGCACTTGCTCTCTGGGGACCATTTTATCAACCCATTTGCCCCCCTAAACCATCACCTGCTCCTGTAATCTACCAAAAGAATAAAGGTTCAAAATTCATCCGGAGAATTTCCATGGGTCAGAACTCCTATTAAATACGTTTTCCTCAAACGGGGATTCATAACAAGCTCAGGTGGCAAACATTTAAATATTTCATCAATTTCAAAGAGATGTCAATTTCTTCTGCTGGCCAAGGGAGCTTTCCAAGCTAATCTGGGTTTAGTGAAGGGAAACACCTGTAAGATGAACAGTGCCTCAGAATACAGAAGACATTCTCCTCAAGGGTTCTTCATGACAGTTCCATCTTTCCCCTGCTGATATGGTGGCCATCCAGTTATAGATAGATAGGTAGATAGATAGATAGATAGATAGATACATATATACATACATACATACATACATAGATGATAGACAGACAGACATAGACAGATAGACATGTAGGTATATATATATATATATATATATATATATATATATATATATATATATATATATATATACGTACACATGTATGCATGTATGTATGAATTGGAGCAGATAGATTTCTCTTCTTCATTCGACCTAAGGTAAATGCAGAGAACCCAATCAACTCATATCCATTCATTTAACCAGAGTTTCTTGAGCACATCTTATGGAAAGCATCATGGTGTGGTTGAAAGAGGCAAGGAATCTGATTTAAAATCTCAGTTCTGCTTTTTGATTTTTGTGTGTGTTGGGGAAAATTATATCTCCTCTTTAGCCCTCATATTCCTCATTGGTAAAATCAGGGTGTTGAACTAGTTAGAGGTTATCAACCTGGGATAGTTAAATATTTTTAATATACTGATAACTTTCAACTTAATTGGTTACTTCTGTAATTCTTATGTAATTTATGTATTTAAAAACATTGTTCTGAGAAGGGGTTCACAGGTTTCACCAGACTGCTAAAGGGACCCATGACACAAATGGAGGTTACTAATCTTTAGATTAGATTATCACTAAAATTCTCCCTCTCTGAAACATGACTTTCTATGCTACTTCTGACTTCGTTTCCTTTCATTTTTACAATTTTAGGGAATATAGTACAGTGTGAAAAAATGGTGGGTTCAGAGTCAAAAGATTAGGGTTCAAATTCCAGCTCTGTTTATTAATTCTCAGTCACTGAACCTCTCTGGGCCTCAACTCAACATCTATAAAATAAGGGACTTGGATGAGACAGCCTCTACATCTGTGAATTCTCATCTTTCATTTTCACAGCTAAGGCAGTGTGGTACAGTGGAAAGAGTGATAGATTTTAGAGAGCTGTAATGGAGAACCTACTGGACTTGAAGTCAGGAAGAGTTGGGTTCAGATTCTATCTCTGTTACTTAAACTATCTAAGTCTCAGTTTGTTCATCTATAAAATTAGAGTGATGGACTCAATGACCTCTGACCTTTTCTAGCTCTAAATCCATGATCTTCCATCACCTGGGTTCAAATCCTAGTCCTGCTGTCAACTTCATGTCTGACTTTGGACAAGTCATTATAACGTCTCTGGCTCTCAATTCCTCACCAATTAATGAGGGGGGTGGATAAGATGGCCTCTGTGGTCCCTTCCAAATTAAAATCTATGATATCAGAAACTATTCCTTGTGCTAGACAGAGCAAATTTATCTAAAAGTGACTAAGTGACTAAGATCCAGAGACATCTAAGTGGCACAGTGGATAGAGTACTAAACTCAAAGACAGAATCATCTGAATTCAAACCCTGCTTCAGACACTTACTGACTGTATGACCCTGGGCAAGCCAAACTAAGTGTCCTCATACCCATCACTCCCAAAATTGAGATAACAGTAGCACCTACTTTCTCGTGTTGTGAGGATCCAATGAGATAATATTTATAAAGCCCACTGCAAAGCTTAAAGCTCTCTACAAATGCTACCTATTAAGTGGCTTTTTTTTTTTAGCTCATTCACCAGCTAAACAACAGTGCAAAAACTAGAACCATGATCCCTTACCACATGGCTGATATCCTTCTACTACTAAAACACACTGCCTCTTCCTAACACAGTTTTAGATGATGCTGGACAACTTTGGGGTCCATTAAACTAAACTGGTAGCTCCATTTATGTGAACTCTGAAGCTCCCATTTAACCAATCAGGTTACTGAGACAAAGAACTAGTTATTCAAATGATTTATACAAAGACGAAGTCATTTTATTGCTAAGGAGAATGATGACTATGTATCTTTTTTCCAAAAGTAACATTAACTTTCAAGAAAGTAGACAGGATACATTTTGATTCTCTCTTTTGTACTTCCATCCACCACTGGTCAGGAACATGGTGGTATATAATTCTTAGGACTGTATCTAGTCAGTAGAAGTAGAAAGAATTACTTTTCAATTGCTTTAATAGAAAAGACCAGACATTCCCAAATTATAAAAAGCACTAAAGATTATCCAAACCAGGGTGGCTAAGTGACGCAGTGAATAGAGCACCAGCTCTGGAGTCAGGAGGACTTGGGTTCAAATCCAGCCTCAGACACTTAACACTCACTAGCCATATGAGCTTGGGCAAGTCACTTAATCCCATTTGCCCTCCAAAAAAAAAGAGAAAAAAAGATTACCCAAACCCTTTATTTTACAGCAGGAGAAACTGAGGTGCAGAGCCCAAAGTCAGCCCATCTAATCACTGAAAAAGCTGAGATCAGAACCCAGGGTCTACCTCCTCCTGGCCAGTGCTCTTTTCACCACAACAGGTTGAACTGAGTAATCTAAATAGAAATCATCTAATCATTCCCCCTGTCTAGTATATGGAGTATCCCCCTGCAATATTTATAAGAATCAGTCAACCAATCTTTGATAAATAATGTGTCTCAGGCAAGTTACTTAACCTCTGTGGTTTTGAGTGCCTCTGTATTTTAAAACAAAGGTACGGAAACAGATTACCCTAAGGCTACTTTCAACTTAAAAAAATTATCTGATCTCCAATAATGAGGAATTCATTATTTCATCAGGAAGCCCATTCTACCTCTGGATGGTTGTTATTGTTAGAAAATTCTCCCTTAAAATAAGCCCAGGCCTGCTTCCCTGTGACTTCTATTCTAACAATACTATTTTTTCCTTGCAGATCCACATAGAATAATTATCATCCCCTTCTATATGACAGTTCTTCAAATATTTTAGAGGTTCATCAATTTCTAATTGAAGGCAGTACTTTTCCAAGTGAAATATCCCCCATTCCTTCAATTGATCTTCACATGGCATAGCTCTGAGTCCCTTTCACTATTTAGGCTGCCATTCTCTGGATACACTCCAGCATATCAATGTCATCCCTAAAATGTGGTGTCCAGAACTGAATATTATACTCCAAATGATGTTTGAGCAGGAAGGAATACAACGTGACCACTGCCTCCCTCCTTCTGGATACCTATGCTTCCATTATGGCAGGTTACCACCACCACCCACCCCACCCTAGAAATGGCTACCATTTGACACAAATAGGTGTATGTATATGTGTGTGTGTGTGTGTGTGTGTGTGTGTGTATACACACACACACACACACACATATATAAATATGTTTGTATATACACATACATGTATGTATGTATGTGTATATATATACATACAGACACACCCATTTATATGAAATATACATAAACTGATTCTATATATACTTCTATTATCAGTTCTTTCTCTAGATGCGGATAGCATCTTTCTTATGTCCTCTATAATTAATTTGGGTATTTATAATAGGCAAAATGACTTGTTCACTCAAAGTTGCTCTTAAAACAATATTTCCGTTACTGTATACAGTGTTCTCTTGGTTCTACTCATTTTGCTCATTATTTCATGCAAGTCTTTCCATGTTTTTCTAAGATTACTGACTTCATCATTTCTTAGAGCCACAATAGTACGCCATCACAATCATATACTACAACTTGTTCAGGCATTTCCCAATTGATGGGTGTCTCTGCAGTTTCCAGTTCTTTGCCACCACAAAGAGAGCTGCTATAAACATGTTAGGACATATGGGTTCTTTTCTTTTTCCCTAATCATCTTTAGAAATAAACCTAGTAGTGGCATGATAATTTTATTATATCTTTAAAAGAAATAGCAAATCATACATAATAGATTTCGATTTTCATGCACAATCATCTTATGGAAATGCTTGTTTTATTCCATAAATTAAAAATAAAATAAATAAATAGGGGAGAAAAGATGACACTATTGTTGAGTCATACTAACCTGGCAATCCACTAAAATCCCAAGCCCGTTTTCCCTCCACCTTGTATTTGTACCATTGTTGTTATTATTATTGCTGTTTTGTTTTTTAAAGCCTAGGACACTTTACATTTATCTCTATTAAATTTCATCTTGAGCAATTCAGTCCAACATTATAGCTTGCGGATGTACTGTATTAGGAATATTGCCCAATTTTTCATCAATAAATTTGATAAGCAGGCTAGCTATATTTTCACTTAAGTCATTTGTAAAAGGGGAGGCTAGGTGGTGAAGCACACAGAGCCCTGAGCTCTGAGTCAA
>CM053581.1:276435806-276452304 GCA_028627135.1 Pseudochirops cupreus
TCTATGTAGAGCCTATATCAGCTTGTGCATCATCTTGGGGAGAATAGAGGGGAAGGAGGGGGAGAAAATTTAAAACTCAAAAGCTTGTGGAACTGAATGTTCTAAACTAAAAATAAATTCATTAATTAAAAAAAATAAAGTGTGATTGCTGCCCTGTTTCCCATGGCTACTAATGGTTTTTCCCAGCAAGTACTCAAAGAACTGGGCATGCCTGCCCCCATTTCCTAATTTCATAAATTGATTATCAATTCATGGTCAGTTCTGGATCAACAAGCTAGCACATTCTGAGGAGGACAATCAGAATAGGGAGGGGACTAGAGATCATAAAAGAACTCAGGAAGGGACATTGAGCCTAGAGAAAAGATTTAAGGAGGATCTGATAATTGCCTTCAAAAACATGAAAGGCTTTCATTAGGAAGAGTCCGACCAAGATTATATGGCTAGGGGAGAGAGGCAGAACTAGGAACAGTGGGTTCAAGTTACAGGGCTGAAGATTTTGCAATACAGGAATGCATAGAAGGAATTGGAGATGCTCAGACTGGATAAAGAAATACTGGGGATGGTGAAGAACAAGACAGCTATAACTCAAGTATCTGAAAGGTGATCATGCAGAGAAGGATCATATTAGTTCTATTTAGGCCTGGAAGGTGTAAATGGGAGTAATGGTGGCAACTGCAAATATGCAAACTTAGGCTTATATCAAGAAAAAATTCCTAATAATTAGATTTGTACAAAAGACAAATGGGTTACCTTGAAAGGTGGTGGATTCTTACTCCACAGAGGTGTCGAAGAAGAGGCTGTATAATCACTTATAGTTATGTTATAGTGGGGATTTCTTTGGTATATAGGTTGGATAAGATGATCACCCAGGTGTCTGCCAGCTCTCAACATACAAGCATAGCACTTGTAGCTGTCTATAATTTTCCTGCTGGGGGTTCCTTATTCAAATTAAATAATAGATCCAGACCAAAACAAACAATGAAATAGGCTGCTTGGCTAGATAACTCCCTCCCATCATTAGAATTGTTTCATTTGAATGCCCAAAAGGCTGTAAGAGAAGAAAACTTCAGATAGGACTTCAGATTAGATAGGCTTCCCAAATAGCTCTAGGATTCCATAAAAACCTATGGATTAAAGGCAAAGGCTCAATCTCTCCCTTGTGAATATCTAGTCCAACTATTCAGAGGAGAATAGTGGAGACTAGAATCCACTGAATACTGGGGTTGGAACTGTTCAAATACCCAGTGCGGCAAGAGGGAAAAGGTTCTACTGATTTGGTTTTTCCAAAGCTAGAATCCCACTGCCTAAGGTATTCAAAGGTAATACATCTAAAAAAAAAAAGTCAACTGTAGATTAACAAATCAAAATCTGTCCCACCAAATGACATAGAAGCCATGGGCCACATGGCAAGTCAACGTCAGTAGGGATCATCAGAGAACCTTCTTCCTCACAAAACTTTATTAAAAAAAAAAAAACAACTGTCTTCCAGCTACCCTAGAGAGTTAATTTTTCATAAGGCTTTCTGAAAAGTGTATTTGTTTTTAATATCCTGTTCTATCTACATTGATTTCCTGGTCTGCTTCTCTTAGAGAAAGTGAAAAACTAATTCTGGTTTGCTTGGGTTTTGTTTCTTCCCCTTGAGAGACACTTCAGCTAAAATGGCACCTAGGACTGAAGCCTTGGTTTGTCCTTTAATTGTGAGATCGAGGGCAAGTCTCAGTTTCCTCACTTGTAAAATGAAGGTGCTAGACTCTATGATTTCTAGGGTCCCTCCCAGGAACTCTTTTCTGGTGACTCTGAAGGAAAAGGTCTCAGAGTGGTAGCGGGCTCTAGGAAGAGCCCTGCCCTGGAAGCAGGAAGACCCCAGTTTGAGTCCAGCCGACTTGGGTAAATGGACAAGTCATCCCTTTTCTCTGAGCTTGAGTTTCCTCATCTGTAAAATAGGCATAATAACATTTGTACCTTCTTTATATAGTGGTAGAGAAGAAAATGCTTCATATAAACTGCAAAACAAAGTGTGGGCTATTATTATTTTTATTAAACACGAAAAACGTCGTCCTCTCCTAGTCACAGGAACTGAAAATGTCCCATTTACTTTCCCACTAAGCATTTTACCTGGGCTCACAGTTCTTTATCTCTTTTGGTTTTTTTTCTGGCTCAAGTCTGTTGATACACAACAGAGATAAATTCCCTGGGTGAGCTTCCCCTGGCACAATGTTGTATTTATTGTCAGTCTGGTGCTACTGTCATTGTCATCAGGAGAGACTTCATGAATTCACATCCTGTCTAACACTTGAAGCTTCAGTTCAATACATTGCTCTTTGGAAATTCTTAGGGAACTCAGATTTAATTTGCTTATTCATTAATTAATTTTGTATTAATATTGTATGTTAGGGGTAATACTTACAAATTACATATTATAAGCTCATTGGAGACTCATTAATTGAAACCAGTCCAGGGTTCTAGGAGAACTCTGCTTTGGACTGTCTATTTTAATTAGTTTTTCATTAATTACTTTTTTATCAATTAATATTTTATACATTCATCCCAATACTTACAATCTTCATATCATAAGCTCTTAAATGACACCTCATTTATTGTAATCATTCATGCAAGTGACCTAAGAGAAGTTCACTGCTAATCACAAGAGCCGCATACAAATGAGGATGCATATAAATTACACTTGACTCTGATGAAATGTATTAAAAAAAAAAAAACAACAACTATGAGGTACCTTCCCTGGACATAGAATATCAAACATCAGAATGTAAGTTCTTTCATAGTCATGTCTTCTGTCTCTTCATCCAGTTCAATATTAGCCTGAATAATCAGTAAATACAAATTGATGAAGGCTATGGCGAAGACAATGATAGAGTTTCTACTCTGAGAAAGACACAGCAGAGAATTCACTAGGGCAGAGACAGCAGAGTTACAGAATGTCCAAACTAGAGGAGGCCTTGGGATGTAGAATGTCAGACTTAGGAGAGAACAGAATGGGAAACCTAAAAAACCCCTAGAACACGGGATGCTTGCGGTGGGAGGGAGCCTGGGGATTATCTAGGGTAGAGTCCCAAACTTAATGCAGCCTGAACCAGATTAAAATGTCACTGAGAAATACTTAACAAAGTAAAAACAATAAAATAGACATAAAATTACACATTTTAAAGTTAAGTCAGTAAGTTAAGTTAAGTCAGACAGATTTGCGGTCCCTGTTTCTGAGTTTGACACCATGATTTAGCCCAACCCATTCATTTTACAGATGAAGAATTTAAGGAACTAGTCTCTAGCTAAACATTTTTACAAATACTATCTCATTCTATACTTAGAACAGTTCAGGGAAGCTATTATTAGTCTTGTTTTACAGATAAGGAAATAGAGGCAGGCAAAGGGTACCATTTGGCTTCCTAAGGCCCAGTAAATTCATACAGCTTATATTTTTAAAAATGCAACAAAAATAGTTAAGAATGGCATCTAATGCTCTAGCCTAGTGCAGCAAACATTTATTACATGTTTTCTGTACAGAAGACACTAAACTAGGAACCTATGGAGCAGAGGATCTATGTATGAACTTGGATCAGAAAAAAATACATCTTTTTTTCAATATAATTAATTTCCTCTATAATCAGATGTGTTTTATTTTATGAACTCAAAAATATTATTCTCAAAGTGTCCATAAGCTTCACAAAGTTGCCAAAGAGGTCTATGATACAAGAAAAATTAAGATTCCCTGTCCTGGGCATAGAAGAATAAAATAAAAAACAGACCCCACTATCTGGGATCTCAGAAACTGTTAAGAAGGTTAGGAAACAATGTATAAACAGATAAATCTAACTAATAAATGAATTAGTAAAGGGCTTCCCTTCACAAATGGCACATGATATTTCTTCCTCAAGCTCTTTTCCTCCCTAGCAGCGTTTGAGGAGATGGACATGCTGTAAGCCTCTGAATGGGGAGAGGTCTTGGGCTCTCTCCATGTGGGGCCTATGTGTAGCCCAGGAACATGGGGCTTTGTTTTTTGCCTCTCTGTGTTTGTTATTTCCTCATTTTTGGTGAAGGAATATGGTGAACAGTCATGATGAGCTCAGCATGGCTAGCTACCAAAAGTCTAGAGGCTGAAATCCATGCAGGGTTTTGTAGCCAGCTGACCCTGCACCAAGGTCCCAATGAGTGACCTGCCAAACTGAAACCTAGATGATGAGGAGTGAAGTCTCACGCAACTAGGTATTTGACCTAACACAGATGGAAGATCCCAAAAGGAGTCATGAAAAGCTAGACGTGAGAAAATGGCAAAACAACAAAATTGAAGGCAGAAACACTGTGTACATTTCACATTGGGATCTGAGGAGCAACCATCACCCACAGTTAAGGAATAAGGTCCAGATAATGATCCAGTAAAAATGACTAAGGAGGTCAGAAAAGCAGAAGAAAAACCAGGAGAGAAGAGCACCTGAAAAAAACTACTAAGAGAAAGCTGTTGGCTATGAGAGTAAATACTGGAGAGAGGTCTATTAATAAGCATCTACTAAGTACCTACTACATGCCATGCACCATATCTGATACTGAGCGCGCGCGCGCGCACACACACACACACACACACACACACACACACACACACACCAATTCCTGCCCTCAGAGAGCTTATATTCTATCAGTGGAGCTGAAAGGATAAGCACCTAGAAAAAGTCAATACATTTAGGAATTAAGAGGTGATTGGTAATCTTGGAAAGAGCAGTGTCATGTCAGTTGACTAAATCTAGAAAGCATCTATTAAACATATGCCATGCACCAGGCTCCATGCAAGGACTGAAAAAAGTGCCCTTGCCTTCTCTGATAATTACTCATTATAATATCTTCTCTTGTAATCTGTCTAGAGAAACATGCACATATATATAAGTAAAGAGAAACTATATACAAAGTAAATGCAAGGTCATTTGGGTGGAGGAGGTGCTTTAATCTGAGGAAACCCGGAAAGATTCCAGGGAGCTGACAGACAGCCTATAAGTGGGACTTTGAAGGAAGTCAGGAAGGTGACAGATGCTGAGTAATATGAGAGAGGCAGCAAGCTCTACAGTTTTGCTGGACTGTGGAGTACCTAAATGAACCAAATTGTGTAGGACTTTAAATGCCAAAACCTTGTATTTTAACTAAAAGGTGCTAGGGAGGTATCAGAATTCTCTGAGTATTAGAGGGACGTTGTCAAACTTTGACTTAGGAATATCACTTTGCCATTTGTAGAGAGGTTGTTTTGGAGAGGTGAGAGACTTAAGAGTGAAAGACAAATTAAAAGGCTATTATAAGAGGCAATGGAGGCCTGAACTAGGGTGATGGCCACACAAGTGGAGAGAAGGGGATGGACACAAAAGATGTTGTATAGTTAGGACCAAGAAGACTTGACAAGTGGATGCATATGAGGAGTGGGAGAGAATGAGAAGACAAAGATGAATTCATTGAAAAATGAAAACTGGGTGACTAGAAAACTAGTAACATCCTCTACAGAAGCAGGGAAGTGTGGAGGAACCAAAAGGTGAAGATGAGGGAAGAGAATTCTATTTTAGACATGTTAAGATTGAGATGCCTATGGGACAGCCAGTTGGAAAGATCCAATAGACAGTTAGAGATATGCTATTGAAACTGAGTATCAGGAGAGAACCTAGAACTATATATATTGATCTGGAAAGGGTTGAAAGGAGAGCCCAGAAATGAGTCCATGAGATATGGAGAACCAGCCTTACAGTACACCCACCAATAGAAGGCAGATCACGGTTGGTGCTTTAATAAAGGATCCAGCAAACGAGACTGAAAATGAGCAGCCAGAGAAGTAAGAGAAAAACCAAGAGAGAACAGTGTCATGAAAAACAAAAGCACAGACATTACCCAGGAAAAGTAGATGATCCACCATCTCAAGTATTGAAGGGAATTCAAGAAGAGGAGAAAATATCCTTGGATTTGGCTGTTAAGAAACCACTGATAACTCTGGGAAGTGCAGTCTCAGTTGAGTGACAAAGTTGTAAGACAGGATACAAAAGGCTAAGAAATAAGAGATAAGGAAACGGAGGCAATGAATGTAGACAACTCCTTCCCTATGCTGGCATTCCTCATCTTTAAACGAGGGCTAAGTGCTTCATAAACCTGAGCATTGCTACCAGTTCTACGAACTGTAGATGCCACTCAATGGGGCACAGTAGACTGGGAGAATTTTATCTATTATCATTTTATTTCTAGATGGCTAATTGAATCAAAATCAGCCTCACCATGCATTCTGATGCTTATTAGTCACACAACTAGGTTGGCTGAAATCAATCAGCTCTTTCAAAAATTGTGGCAAACAGAGACAAAAAGTGCCAAATGTTAGAGACTTCATTGGGAAATGGCTCACCAATAATATATGTACCAGAATATTATTATGCAGAAGAGTTCATGATGCTGAGTGAATGAGCAGAACCAGGATAACATTGTACACAGTAACAGCAACTTGTGTAATGACCAACTTTGATAGACTTAGCTCTTTCCAGCAACGCAATGATCTAAGACAACTCCAAAAGACTCATGATGGAAAATGTTATCCACATCCAGAGAAAGAACTATGGAGTCTGAAATGCAGATTGAAGCATACTATTTTCTTTTTTTTCTTTCTCGTGGTTTTTTCCCTTTTGTTCTGATTCTTCTTTCACAATGTGACTAATGTGGAAATAGATTTAATATTATTGCAAACGTAAAGCCTATATCAGACTGCACACTGTCTTTGGGAGATGGGAAGGGGGGAAAGGGGAAAGTTTGGAATTCAAAATCTTACAAAATTAAATTAAAATTCAATTAATTAATTTTTAAAATAGAGAAATGAAGAGTTCAGAAGAGTGCAGTGTCTAGTCCATAGTAAATGCTGAGTAACTACTAGTTAACTGCCTGGGAAGAATTTAAATATATATATACATATACATATATGTTAAAAAACCCATATGATCATACTGAACAAAATAAGCAGAACAAAAAGAACAACATACAACATGAATACAGGAATTTAAAGGTAAAAAACAGCAAAAAGAAGTCAAAGTCTGAGTAAGTAAAATAACCAATTTTAGTGCAGGAGAAGAAACATACCTCTCTGCTCTTGGCAGGTGTGGGGACAAAATGATGCATATATTTTCACACAGTCATTTTATAGATTGTTTTTTCTTAACTGTTTTTCCGTAGCAAAAAGTGTTTTTATTTGGAAGGGAGAGCTTATATCTAGGAGTAACTATGATGTAAAAACATTATCTGGGTGGAGCAGTGAATAGACCACCAACCCTAGAGTCAGGAGGACCTGAGTTCAAATCTGGCCTCAGACACTTAACACTTACTAGCCATGTGACTTTGGGCAAGTCACTTAACCCCTGTCTTGCCCCCTCCAAAAAGAAAAACAAACCTTATCCAAAAATGTTAAAATAAAATCAAATAAAAATAAAATAGACTATTCATTTTTACTATCAACTAATAAGCTACGACACACATTTACTCACTGAAGCCTCTAACAGTGAGGATTGTTTAAGTGTTCAGAAGGTCTCCTCTAACAGGATACCCTAGTCCCCTTTACTGACAGCAAGAATTAGTTTTCCTTAAAAGTTAACAGTGTTGTCACCAGGACCTGACTGACTCCCACCTCCCTTGACACAGTTTACTAGTCAGCTAAGAACATAAAAAGTCCTATCTATGTGGAGTCAGAGCCTCTCTGCCTTGGTGAATGTCTGAAAACCGCATGAATCACCACATCTCGCTCTCTTACCAGAAGTTAACTGACAATGTATACTTGTTTCACATCCTTCCTGTGTCAGGGCAAAGTACACTTTCTTTTGTCAACTAATCCATAACTTTCAGTGTAAATAGCAAGTGTTTCTTTTCTGGCCAGAAACTCTGAGGGTTTCCTCCTCTCAGACTCATTCTTTTGTGAAGACAAACTAAGTCATCTTTTTCCCTCAAACCCTACCTAGTCTTTAATTACTGAATGGGTATTCCCTCACACAAACTGAGACCTGGGAAAGACCAAGATCATTCACTGCATCCTGGGCCATCTCATCATCTTGACCAGTGTCTTGTCACTGGACTCTGAGAACTCTGGAGGACAGAGTGAGACTGATGACTCTGCACAGCCCTGTCTCACTTAAATCCAATTCACTTGCAAGTCAAGGTATCATCCTCCTGATGTCATTGGTCCTCTTGGAGAATGAAGGGCAAATAATAACAATCCATGACTTATGAGTACCTCCTTTATTCTTAAAATAGAACCTGAAACAACAGGGTATTGGCAACAGGTCCACCCCTAACACCTGCCTAACATACCATCTTCCACTGAGCATGGAGCTTCCAGAGGGACCAGTAAGGAAGGAAGGGGAGCAACAAATAGAACATGTTGAGTAGTGTTTAGAAAATGAAAAAGAAGTTTGGGAGCTCCTCTAGTAATCCTCCTATTAACCAAGCAAGGATCTTACAAAATCATGCCACTATTAATGGCAACCATATACAGTATATAATTTTATAATCAAGGATGAAAACAATGGTAAAGCAATGTCTTCTTCTGTTTCCTATTATAGATGAGCAACACAAAGAGAAATGAAGAAGAGGAAGAGAAAACTGCAGTAAGCAAAACAAATTTAAGTGATGTGGTAGAGAAAGTATAAGACTTGGAGTCAGAACACAATTTCAAATTGTGCCTCCAATATTTATTCCCTATGTGGGTTTCAGGTGCCTTCCCATCTGTAGAATGAGGGGGGCTGTACTATATGGCCCCTGAGGTCTCTTTAGGCTCTAGATTCATGAGCCTATGAGTTGATGATCGCTAAGCTCTAAACCCTAAAAGTCCTAACAATCCTCATGTGATTGTTCACAAAGGAATGTAGGTGCTGCTCTTCCCCCAAAGAGTTTCATAATCAAATCTTGTTGTTCAGTCATTTTTCATTCAAGTATGACTCTTCATGAACCCATTTTGGGTTTTCTTGAGAAAGATACTAGAGCAGTTTGCTATTTCCTTCTCCACTTCATTTTACAGATGAGGAAAATGAGGCAAACAAGGTAAAGTGACTTGCCCAGGGTAATACAGCTCCTAAGTGTCTGAGACCAGACTTGAACTCAGGATGAGGAATATTCCTGACTCCAGGTCTGGCACTTTTGCCACTCTGCCACCTAGCTGCCCCATAATTGAGTCACGTTTATATGTAATTTTAAAGGCTCATGAAGAAATGTAGCTGGAATTATCACGTCCATTTTTACAAAAAGGAAGAAACAATGACGCTCAGTATATGGCAGAAGTCTATGGGCATAGAAAAGTATGCTTTGTAGTTACTGGATGAGTCTGACTATTTCTTCACTAAAGTTACTGAAGGTCACAAATGAGGCAGCTCTTTATGGCAGCTCAAAGTGTGCTAAGGTATAAGGAGCATGGATGATCTACATTCAGATAATCAGAAGTTGACAGTGGGTAAGTATAATCAATAAATATTTTGATATATTATCTGGTAGTTATGTAGCTCATGGGCTGTGATATATATCACAAATGAGCAAATTAGCACATTTAAGGAGTGACTGATTTTTTTTCTAGTGGAACTTAACGAACATTATATTTTACAGACTCACAAAATTATAGACTCACAAGATTGAAAGAAATCATAGAAACCATCCGGTCCAAACCCTATATGACTCATGAATCATTTCTACAGCATTGCCAAAAACCAGTTACTGGTTCAAACTCTGCTTGAACACCTTCAGTTATAGGGAATTCACTACCATTCCTTCCATTTTTTTGAATAGCCCTAGTTGCTAGAAAGCACTTTTTTTAGCTGAAATGTGTCTCACTGTTTGCACGTAAAGCAGTGATGGGATGGAAACTGACAAGTTCCTTCTACAATCCTCTACGAATGGTTAATTTGAGTATTCTGTTGATTTCTCCTAAATGGAGGAAGATGTCACTTTTTGTTAATGGAATGTCACAAGTACTCTTGCCTCAAGGAAAAAAAAAGCTTTTTTCCCCTTCTCATTTTGGATTATCTGCTGCTTCTTTTCTCTCTTCTCACCCCTCCCCCCCCCCCACCTTTCCTTTTACAACCAGCAAAAACAGAAGTTTCAACCAGAAAGACATTCCATCTACAGTGGGAAAGATTCCCATAGACTTCCTTTCTCTATCCTTTACAGAGACGTGTAACAAAGCAAGGCCACTAGGGTGGTATGACTCACTCTCCTAGATCTCTGCTAATGACAAGAGGAATGGGGAGTCTCCATCATGCCAAGTGTATGTGGTGAAAGTCAATATTTTTAAAGCTGTGATGATAGGGCAAAGAGATTTTTACTTGAGGACAAAAGTTAGAGCAAAGCAACTTGTAAATCCAGGAATTGATCTATTCATTCTGTTTTCCCAAGAGTCATGGCAGAAAGCAGCCCTGGAGTCAGAGTTTTGATGAGCAGGAAGAGCACCTAGAAAAGTATTTCATCTCACCTGTGACTCTATCACCAATAACAGGTAAAGTGGCGATCTCATCTCAAAGGTAATGTCCAAATTGTTGTGTGGTTCAGGAATTGTTGTGTTATCAATTGTATTTCAAAATTAAGTGGGTTGTCAGCTGGGACTCTGGGCATCTCTTTGTAATCTTAAGTGACTAATTCAAGGTCATACAATGAGTCAATGGGAAAGCCAAGCTAAGAACCAAGATCTCCTGACTCCTAGATCAGGGTTACACAAGGATTTGAAATAAGACTTTTAAGGTCTGGGAAAGTCACTTAACATTCATTCATTCACACTCTCACTCACTCACAAAGTATACACTGAATCCCTATTTTGTGTAATGTCCTGTCTTGTGTGGTAGCTCTGAAGCAAACACATCCCTGGCCCCAAGGAATTTACCATCTACTCAGATTAAATTCCTTGGCCCTTGATTTCCTCATCTGTACAATAAAAGGATCAAATGAAACAGTCTCTAGGGTGCATTCCAGCTCTAACCATCGAAGAAGTCTACTCTGCTCTTTGCCATAGCACTGAAATAGCTTTCGCCTCTACCCTGTAAGACAAGTATTTTAGAGCTCAGTGCTTCCTAGTCCTTTAAAGGCAGGCAGCTAATCTCTAATTTACTGATTGCCTAAGTACTTCAGTAGGTCACTCTGAGTGCTGTCAGAGTCTGAAGCTAACAGTTAGTGGGAGACAGATCAGAGAGGAAGCACAGTGTCATGGAAAGAATTCAGCAAATTCTGAAATTCCTGGGTTCAAATTCCAACTCTAACACTAGCCTGGTAATTATATCAAGCTGACTGCTCCAGCCATGCTTCATTTTATGTACCTTCCATCTTCTTGATGTCTTGTCCCCACCTCATCCAACATCTTACTAAAGACCAACCCTGAAAGATGTAAATCTGTTTCTGGATTCCCCTCCCTGATATAGCATCACTATATCAGTCTGGATGTTCCAACCATTCTTTATTTCAGTCTGCCCACTCCTATTTTCCACAGCTGTCTTGCCACCCTTTCTTTTCCCCTTCTCTTGAACCAAGATTTTCCAGTTCTGAAACCATAATCAAATCAGTATTGCCTTAGCTACTAGAATTGGCACATCTACTTCCCTTTGGCTTCACTCACCATTCTCTTATTTTCCAAAACAAAACACTCCACCATGCCCCTCTCCTCCATGCACTGTCTCACCCAATCTGAATGGCAATTATAATCTATGCCCCAACACTTGGCAGAGTACTTGGCACATAATAAGCACTAAATAAGTTTTCTTCCATTCACTGATGTACAAGTCATTACACATACACACACACACACACACACACACACACACACACACGCCTCAATTTCCACCTCTGTATAAAGGAGGCAAACATGTCTATACTACCACTCAATTTTGGTTACTGTGAGTGACAAAAACCTTCAAATCCTATAGAAATGTGAGCAACTGACAATGATATTGAGGAAGAGGAGGATATAGATGGAGGAGGAGGAGGAGAAAGAGAAGGAGAAGGGAAAAAAGGAGAAGAGTGAAGAAGAGGATGGGTAACGATGATGATGGAGGATGAAGAAGACAATAGATGACGAAAAAGAAGAGGAACCAGGAAGGACAGTTACTGAAGGGAAAGCAGAGCTGGGCTCCTGAAAGAAGGTAAAGAAGATTGACTTCTCCACAGTTCATTATTTGTTTCCTTAGGCAGGTCCTACGGGGGATATGCATTTAAGTGACAGTGACAACATGGAGATCAAGTCATCATCCTACCAAAGCTGTCAGTTTTCTACATGACATTACCTACCTTTGAGAGCAAAGTTCCAATAGGTGAGGTGACATTGCTATATGAAAAGGAACTCTTTAATGAAGCTGGAACATAATAAGCACTTAATAAATGCTTGTTGACTGATGGACAAAAATTATTATATTTGGTACTTTGCATTTGGGGAGGGGGAAGGAAAAAAGGAAGTCATAGGTTTTCCCCTCAGAGGGGAAAGTAGAGAGGGAAAAGAGGCACGGAAAGAACTTGCATGCCCAAGCTTTCTATTGGAAGGAAAACATTTCTTTAAAATAAACTGAAGACTATGTTTGCCCAAGTCTCTAATCTACAGACATTTACAATAGGGCTAAATGCCTGCTGGTCCTTAGAGGCAGGCAAAGCTAATCACTTCTTATCACTTGTCAACTGACTCCAGGGTATTCTTAGTTTAGATAGATTCTGCCAGTCTCCAGCAACAGGAAATGACCAGAGAGAGGGAAAGAAGGAGGAAAAGTGGGGGGTTGTAACTGAGGGAAACAGAGGATTAAAAAAAAAAAAAACAAAAGACCAGAGGAGAGTAGCTTTACTCAATTATGTAGATTTTTGCCTTAATGAGATTCCCTCCCCCTCCCCCATTAAGTTTCCATACCCTTAAGCAAAAAGATTGAATTTGCAACCTAATAAAATAGTGCATTTAAAAGGAAGTCTATTTGTTGCCTACCAAAAAAAAAAAATAAGAAGAAAGGAAGAAGCCTTTAGCCCTAAAAATCCCACCTTGAGTTTATAAAGGAAGGAAGGAAGGAAGGAAGAAAGGAAGGAAGGAAAGAAGGAAGGAAAGAACCAAGCATTTATTAAATGCCTACTATATACCAAACACTGTACTAATTGCTTTAAAAATATCTCTTTTAATCCTCACAAAACTATTTTGATCCATATTTTACAGCTAAGGAAACTGAGGTAATGATTTGCTTAGTATCACACATCTAGTAAGACCAGGTCTAGCACTCTACCCATCTACCTGCCTCTCCAAGGAGGTTAAAGACAAATAGGTCGCATATACAACAAAATATTTACTCCAGGAACATAGGGGATAACAAAGAACAGAAAATGAAGTAAGTGCCTATAGACTGGGGAATAGGTAAGCAAATATGGATTATTATGGAATCAGGTAGGAGAGTGGGGCAGCTAGGTAGAGCAGCAAATAGAGTGCTGGTCTTGGAGTCAGGAAGACTCATCTGCTCGAGTTTAAATCTGGTCTCAGACACTTACTGGCTGTGTGACCCTGGACAAGTCACTTAACCCCATTTGCCTTAGTTTCCTCATCTGTAAAATGAGCTGGAGAAGGAAATGGCAAACCACTCCAGTATCTGTGCCAAGAAAAACCCAAAAGGAATAACCAAGAGTCAGACACGACTGAAAATAGGAAAAAATAAACCAGTCAATGGAGTCTAAGCCCTCAGAGTGTGCAAAAGGGATTCTACTTGCTGCCAGTCTACTTGATCCCACTTCCAGAATGTGTAATTACATGTAATAGAAGATGACACATAAAGCTCTTGATTCATAGCATTCACTGGTACTGTGTGACAGTGATGAAGAAAAGCCTTTTTACTGGCTACTTATCCAAGACTAGGAATACATACAAAAAGCTCCCACCTAGAAATCTGATCTCTCTTTCCCAATAACCAGTAAAAACTCATAAAACTCTGGGTGGGGAAAGAGCTAGTATAGTAACCTCTTCTTTCCACCTTAGCTATCATGAGGCTTTGAATACATAATGCTGCAGTTTCTTCTGCCTCTCTTGAGTTTTGCCTTCCTTGATCTTAGGTGAATAAGCACCAGAGATGGAATTACCTAGGCCACAACCTTGTGAGGTTTGTAAGATCAGAAGAGCCATCAGAAAGGTCCAATAGCTAAATCCAAGAAGGTGTCAGCCCTGAAGAATGACCTGCTTTACCCAGTCCAGTGATGGAATGACCTGGCAGCTAAGACACCATGCTTTAAAAGAAAGGAAAAAACTTGTCCATCACTTGAAAGTGAACTCAGTAATGGAAATGCTTATAATAACCACTCTTCTCAGGAACCAAGTAGGGAGGAGAGTATGTCCAAGTTTGGGAGGATGTTTTGATACTTTGGATGCTACTATATTACATATACATACATACATACATACATACATACATAGATATACACATATACACACACACATATCTTTATAAAAGCTAACTGGTTTGATAAATGGTCAACAATATGAACAGGCAGTTTTCAAATGAAGAAGTCAAAACTATCTATAGTCATACGAAAAAAACGCTCCAAATTACTGTTGATTAGAGAAGTGTAAATCAAAACAACTCTGAGGTACCATATCACACCTATCAGATTGGTTAACATGACAAAACAGGAAAATGATAAATGCTGGAGAAGATATGGGGAAATTGCAACACTAATGCATTGTTGGTGGAGTTGTGATCTAACCATTCTGGAGAGCAATTTGGAACTATGCCCAAAGGGCTATAAAACTGGGCATACTCTATGATCCAGCAATACCACTGCTAGGTCTGTATCCCAAAGAGATCATAAAAATGGGAAAAGGACCAACATGTACAAAAATATTTATAGCAGCCCTTTTTGTGATGGCCAAAAATTGGAAATGGAGGGGATGCATATCAATTGGGGAATAGATGAACAAGTTGTGGCATACAAATGTAATGGAATATTATTATGCAATAAGAAAAGATAAGCAGGTGGACTTCAGAAAAATCTGGAAAGACTTACATGAACTGATAGTGAGTAAAGTGAGCAGAACCAGAACACTGTACACAGTAACAGCAACATTGTGTGATGACTAACTTTGATAAACTTAGCTCTTCTCAGCAATGCAAGGATCTAAGCCAACTCCAAAAGACTGATGATGGAAAATGCTATCCACATCCAGAAAAAGAATTACGGAATCTGAATACAGATTGAAGCATGCTATTTGCTCTCTTTTTTTTGTTGTTGTTTCTTCTTTCTGGTAGTTCCTATCACTGGTTCTAATTCTTCTTTACAGCATGACTAATATGAAAATGTTACAATACAAATGTATATGTAAAGGCTATATCAGATCACCTGCCCTGCTGGGGCAGGGGAAAGGGAGAGAAAATTTAAAACTCAAAGTCCTGTAGAAGTGAATGCTGAAAATGAAAAATTAATTAATTTATAAGAAAAGAAAAAAAAGACTAGAGGAAGGCAAAGAGAATCAATTAAACTTTTAAAATATTATATATACATAAGCACAGAAGGAAGTTTTTATATACATTTTTAAAACTATATATAGCAGAACTCCCTAGTTTAAAACACAATCCTCTCTTCCCATTCTTTGTGCATTAAAATATGCATATTTATTGATGTTTTAAAAGTTCACAATAAAAAATAAAATTCATGTTAAAAAAAACTAACTGGTGTTAACTATTTACTGTAGATATAAGGATATGTCAACCTGCCAAATAAAGAGGCAGGATATACCAACTGGAAGAACCATACTGTGTAGCAATTCACCAAGAAAATGGCAGGTGGGGGCTTATAGTGACAGCATTAGAGAAACCCTAGTATCTTTCATGTGTATCCCCAGAATCATCTCTGAGAGGGAGATATAGCTAGCTAAGCTCTGGGGAACAGACCGGCTAATGCATATACAAGTTAAAAGAGTAAGTCCAAAGTCTCCCTACTGTTAAAAAATAATAATAATAATATGAAGATTTCACAGACAAATGGAGAAGAACTGTATGAACTGATTCAGACCTCTGCAAAAGCAGAACCAGGAAAACAACCTACACAATCACTACAATAATGTCAATGAAAACATGAAAAAACAAAGCTAAGGCTATGCAATTACAATAATCAATCTTAGTTCCTGAGAAGGAATGAAGATAATTTCTTTTCCTTTCCTTGGAAAAGTGAAATGGGTGACTGTTTTGCATTTTTTTTCTTTATTAAAAAGGAAGTCTCAATTCCAAAAAACTCATGATGGAAAATGCTTTCCACATCCAGAGAAAGAACTAATGGAGTCTGAATGCAGATCAAAGCAGACTATTTTAAAAGAAAGGAAACAACTTGTCCATCACTTGAAAGTGAACTCAGTAATGGAAATGCTTATAATAACCACTCTTCTCAGGAACCAAGTAGGGAGGAGAGTATGTCCAAGTTTAGGAGGATGTTTTGATACTTTGGGGGTGGGCGAGGGGAGGGACAGTTAGATTTTTTTTCCCCTTTGTTCTGTTTTTTCTTTCACAACATGACTAATGTG
>CM053581.1:276452804-276490390 GCA_028627135.1 Pseudochirops cupreus
GACTTCACAGAGTTTGTCAAAGTGCAGTAATGACAAGAATATATTGCCTACTCCTCTTTTCTTGCCCTAAAAGGTAAAACGGAGAGGAGCTCCTAACTTTTTGTGGGTCAATGTAAAAGAACCTGCAGCAGACAGGATCAGTTAGGAGAGCTTTATTTTGGGGGGGAGGGGTCATCTTTCTCCAAATACTCCTTACTCTCCAAACCCTAATTTTCTCACACACAAATACATGTAACAAGTTACATGCAAACATATATAATACAAGTGTATATACAGAGAAACAGGACACACTGTGCATGTATACACATGAACACACACAGATACATACACCAGCTCTTATACTCTACACAATCTATATTGCCCTAAATGAATTTCCTTTCCCTCTTCATTGATCCCTGAACGTAAGACTACTTCTGCTGAAAGCTGCTATGAGAGCTGCATAGACAACTCTGGAGAATGAGGAGATGTACCACTTAAGCAAGAGACCAGGAGAAGTGAAGATTTTTTTCCCATTTACCCAACATTGCCCATCAGCAACAAAAGAGGATTCTAGTCAACATTTCCTTGCTTGATTCTTTTTCCTAACCACTAGGAGCCAGAGGATAAAACTTGTCAGCACACAGTAGGCATTTAGTATAAATAACTGATGGTTCAATGAAATGATGAAGCAATGATTAATAACCTAACATCCATCTAAGACATGAATCCCAGAGGAAAGGACACACAACCCTTCCAGATGAAAGGAAGGACTCTTTCCTCACAAGGAATGCTGATTAGCCCAAAATCTAATAGAAATCAGAGAAGACAAGATATGTGAAACAAGAGGAAATTTTAATGGGGGCATTAAAATCATTGAAAGGAACTATATTCTTCCAGGTGAGGACAAGATATTAAAATACTGTGATTTTGAAAATAATCTGGGGCATATACAGTATAACCAAGAAGACATTCCAAAACTTGGTAGTAAAAGGACTTGAGTTCAAATTGCACGTCCAACCCTTACTATCAGTGTCACCTTGGGAAAGTTCATTCACCTTCCGTGACTTCAGTTTTCCCATTTATAAAATAAATAAATTGAACTAGATGGCCTCTGAAGTCTCCTCTAAATCTATATATAGGCTCCTATGACCACTGATTTACAGAATGCCAGAGCTGAAACATACCTCAGAGGCCATCAAGCCCAGGGGTTCTTAACCTGGGGTCAATGATCATGTTTTGTATATACACACACCTATATGTATGCATATAATGCATACATATGTGTATGTAAATGTATGTCAATATACTCAGCTTCTTTTGTAATCATGAATTTTAATTAACATATGCAAATGTTAAAATATTATTTTAAGAAGGAATCCATAGGTTCTACCAGACCAAAGGAGTGCATGACACAAACATAAATCTGGTCTAAGCTCATTTTATAGCCAGAGAAGCTTAAACCCAGAGAGGGAAGAGCATCTTCCGAGGTCACACAATAGAGCTGAAACTAGAACCAAGGTCTCTTGACCACCAGGATATGGGCTCTTTCCACTGTATCCCATTGTTTATCAGATACATCAATACTTTGAGGGCCTATGATTTTTATCCATGTGAGTACTTTCTTTCCCCAGGCAGCTTCAATATACAACCTCCAAGCTGTTGCACCCACAAACCTTCATAACTTCAGCTAATCAGGTAATGACCCACTCCTAACTTTAACTAGGTTGGGCCTATGATGACAGACCAGGCCTAGACTCAATTCTTATCTAACTGGACTTGCCAGTACTTAAACCACAATAGCATAATTCTCCAGTACCTGGAGTACTTGAGAAGAGAACAGTGGGATTAGGGAAGGCTCACTAGAGATAAGGAATAATATTGCCCTTTATCTAGCAAAAATAGTTACAATGAACACAATACTCTGTATCAATAAAAATAACATCTTGTAGTTTGTTTTCTAATGTATCATAACAAATGGCTGACATTTAAGCGAGCACCTTTCTCTCCACCACACTGATATATGGAGATCAGGTAATGTAGATATTCTCTCCATCTTACAGAGAAGAAGAGCAGGGCTCAGAAAGGTAAGTGACTTTCTTAAGATGACCAAACTAACAAGTATGAGAGTCAGGGTTTTAAATCCAGGTCTTTTGACTTTCAAATCCCATAGCCTTCTAAATATATTTTGTTGCTCAGAAGAGAGCTAAGCAGTGATCACCTCCAGTATATAGATGAGGAAATTCAGGGCTACAAAATGTGCCTCAGTCTAGGGTTGCTCTGGACTGGGAGCCTAGAGACCTGGGTTCTAGTCCTGACTCAGGCACCACTTCTTTGTGTGACCTTGGGCAAATAACTTCCTCTCTCTAGGACTCAGATTCTTGATATATACAACTGGGGTAGAGGGAGGCACAGAAGAGAGGAGAGTAGGAAATAGACAAGATGATCCCTAAAGTCCTTTTTAGTTCCAACAAACCCACAAAACAAGCATAAGCTGGTAAATATTTAACAACCAGCTAGGAGTTGGAGGATGGGCAAATGCACACACAACAGACTTTTAAGCTTAATTTGCATAAACACTTACTCCATGACTTTGTTAAGTCTACATAATCAACAAAACAATAAATCAAGCCCTGATCTGTAGTATTCATGAATGTCCAAGGTATAAATGCTCACAGTGAATATTTAACAATCAACTCCCAAGTCAGTCTGAGTTGGCTCTAGTACATCACCTCCCTAAAAGTCTAAGTAGGTTACCAGGAAAAAGAGAAATCAAACACTTTCTGAACGGGCCACTAATAGGATGTGAGATGAGAAGATATGCTGAAATCTAGAGTCGCTAACTGAGGTGCCGCCTCAGGCAAGGAAGCCTGGTTTTCTCCCCGGTTTGGGAAGCAGTGAACAGATGCAATTGTTCATCTGTTTTTAAAGCCCCAAGCAATAAGGTAGGAAATGGTAGTGGGGAGTTCAAAAGACTAATTGACAAAATATACAAAGCTCTGGCCCCAAACTCAAAGCATCACACCCAGAGGAAGCAAGAGAAAGGAGGCCAAAAATCTTTGACAATCTAGAAACACAGACTGCCAAAAGTCAACAGGTCCCTTAAACATCATTTGGTTCATCTCTTCATTTTTCAGAGGGGCAAATGGAGGGCTCAGAAGGAAAAGCACTTCAGATTATATGATTAATAGCTAGAAGTGACCATAGAAGACTTATTGTTCAATCCCCTTCTACAAATGAGGAAACTGAGACAGCTAGATGATACAGTAGATAGAGCATTAGGCCTGGAGTTAGGAAGACCTGAATTCAAATGTGACCCCATACACTTACTAGTTGTGTGACCCTGGAAAAGTCATTTAATCTGTCTATCTCAGTTTTCTTAACTGTAAAATGGGGAGAATAATGGTACCTACCTCCCCAAGCAATTGTGGGGATCAAATGAGTGCCTAGTACAGTACCTGGCATATAGCAAGCACTTAATAAATCCATTTGTCCATTCATCCATCCATCCATCCTTCCAAATTGTGATGTCTCCCAAAGTCACATATTCAGCAAATATCAAAGGAGGTAGGACTTTCTGAATCCAATCCAGTGCCCTTCCTTACCTTGTTTTGACTTCCTATTTGCTCAAGGTCACACTGCAAGTCTGTGGCAGATGTGAGGTATGAATCCAGATATCCTGACTCCCTATCCAGCGTCTTGTCCATGTAGCAAACTGCCCATAACAAAAAGATATAATGTCTGTTCTGCACAGAAATGCCTTGAATAAATGCAGGCTGAATTGAGTTTACTGAATCTCTGTATCAAATCAATGGGCCTCACCTGTAAAATAAGAGAATTAACTAGAAGACTCCCTCTGACGTTACTTTCAGCTTTAAACCTAGGACTCCACCATATGATTCCCACTTGACCTGAAAAGGTTAATGAAGCTATTGTGATGTGCCAAGCACTGTGCTTATAACCCAGAGGCATCCCACAGGCGCTTAATATTTGGCCTCACTTTTTCCAGAACGAACCCAGCAGGCAGGCGATTCTAGAGGAATCTGCTTCCCAAAGACAGCTCTCCAAAGTGATTAAAATTCGAATCACAAAAGGAATGTGGCTTTTTTTTAATTCTAAACTGCAAAACGTGGCATGGTTAATCAGAGCAATTATAAATGGTAACATCATTATTCAGCTTCTATTTCCAAACGAAGTCATTTAAATGACTACATTCTCTGCTTCAGAGTTGGCCAGGCCAGGATGCCTCTCCAAGAAAAAAGAGAAAGAAAAACAGACAATCAGAAGATTCAGTTGCTTACAAGACTTGTCCTAATACCCAACTGTATTAATATCATCTTCTCCAGGAAACTCCTTCCCCATTTCATCCAACACCCAGAAATCCATCTAGAAATCATCTTTCTTTCCGTGGGCCTTGAAGAGCCTTTGTTAATACCTCCTAAGTCCTTATACTTATCTGCAATATAGTTTATTCTCTCCTTTCCAAATACGTAACCTTGAGGACAGAGACCAACCATCTTTTTTTTTTTAATTTCTGTGTCCTATCCACAGTCCACTCTGCCTCTAGACTCAAATTCAAGAAAACCTGAGGTCAAATTCTGCCTTGGACACTTACTGGATGTACGGCCATGGACAAATCACTTAACCTCTTTGAAAGTCAGTTTCTTCATCTATAAAATGGATCTACTAATACCCACAGCATCTATGCCTCAAAGCCATGGGAAGGCTCCTATGAGGAAGTGTGTGAAACATTTTGCAAAAACCTTAAAGAACAAAATCAATATAAACTCAACCATTATTCTTGTGGTTGTTGTTATTGTGTCCCTGAACCTAGTACAAGGCTTTATACAAAATAGCTGTTAATTAATGTGTTGAATTCAATGTTCCAAGGATGAACATGTTTATTCTTAATCATGTATACTGTTATTCAAAGGGGGCTGTGAATTTCAGAAATTAATCAGGTGGCCTCCATATGGTATAAAACATCTCCAATATAAGCTAGGTTACTCACCAATGCTGTGACTAACAGATTGCAAAGGGATTGGGGAAGAGAGCCTGAGGAACAGAGACTTCTTGAGCATAACTGGGTTACCTACACTCAGATTATAAAACTCTCTAGTCTTCAGGGAGGCAGAAGGGAGATCAATGGGCAGAAGTTAGTAGGATGTAGAATTCTGCTTAACTTTAGAGAAACCAAAGGTGTCAGACAATGAAACAGGCACCAAGATGCATCATCACAGACACAATTCAAATACAGATCTCTCTGTCTCTAATCTAGAGCGTGACTCACCAAGGGTCACACACAGGCAGGAAGTATATGAGGAAAGAGTCGAATGCAGGTCCTCCTGATTACACATGGAGCACTGTACTCTTTATACCACCAGGCTTGGGTTGAGGGAGAACTAGATGACTAAGGACTTTCCTAGCTCCAGCCTCCTCAGATTTTCTGTGAATATGACCCTTTACCCCTCCCTAACCTATCCCATTAAAAAGAAAAAAAAGGCCTTACCAAGAAAAATAAAGATGTTTTATTCTACCATCCAGTCTAGAACCCTCTGGGGAGAATGCCACCTTCACATACCCACACACTCACTGAAGAAAAGAAGTACCCACACTCAGCCACTAGTCAGCTAGACATGCAGGGTAAATACGAGTTGACAAGATTTCATATGCCAAGTGATAGGGAAAACTCTCTGGAATAGTTAGGGAGCCTGCTGCTGTCGGTCACACAGAAACTTGATTCCTGACAGAAGGGAAATGACAGAAAGGGGGATTCCCGTAAAGCAGAGAGCTTTCTCAGCCTAGAATGTCATGATGGTATTCCTCTCTTGCCTATGTAAGCAAACTGAGGTGTAGAGAAACCAATGACAGGCTGAATAAAATGCTTGTTGACTTGACTTGAAGTGATGTTGCCCAAGGTCACAGGACTAAGTGTCCTAGGATGGGACTCAAGTACAAGTCTTCTAGGTTAGTGGTTTTTTTCTCCTGTATCACACTACTTTGTAACAAGATGCAGATTGGCTCAAATATCAAAAGAGTAAAATACTCAGGATCCTGAATGTGGCAATGGCTTGCTGGGTACGATCCTGTAAATATTTTTTAAAGAAAAAGAATAAGCCATTTGTGTCTCCTGACTCTTTAGACCAGTGGTTCTCAACCTTTCTAATGTGGCAACACTTTATTACTTGTATGTGGGCGTACGTGCATGTGGGCAGACCTGCCTGGAGACTGATAGAGAAGTGGTGTCTCGGTTGCTAAGACCATTGGAAATATGTGTTTTCCAATGGTCTTAGGCGACTCCATTCAACCCCCAAAGGGGTCACGACCCACAGGTTGAGAACTACTGCTCTAGACATTCTCTCCATGCTACAATAGCCTTTCTCATCCTAGAAGTTTCCTCCATCCCTGGACTTTTCACACTGGAAATACACTCCATCCTTGTGCCCCTTTCTCTGATTGACTAGTTCTTCCCAGAATCTCCATTTTCAGGAAGGAGCCCAGGCCAGCCATGTCTTTGTTCCTCTCTAGGCTCTACTTTTGATTCTCCAGACTTTCTCTCTCTGGCCCCCTCAGGGACCTATCTCCTACCCCTACTTCCTTGTATTTGTATTCCCAGCACTTACAGTGTCTGGTACATAGAAAGTATTTAATAAATGCTTGTTGATTAAATAGAACTGTTCATCATTCTTCCAAAAACAAACGAATTTTCTGACAATAGTAGTCTTCAAGAAGAGATCCGTTTAATGATGTGTGGTCCTTGGGGAACTGCAGCATAGCCTTAATATAACCCCAAGAGGTATGTGATCAACCACTCGTAAGGTAGGATGACAGGTGGAATCCCATCCTCCCTGCTGTAACCAGTCTTGGGACTTATTTTGAACACAAACACATCTACCCTTCATCTGTCATCCTCCAACATAACCCTACTCTTCCTTTCCACAGTTGTGAAAGCTCTCTACTTGCCCTCCTCTGCACTAACCAAGCCTTTGGCCCCTTGAAGAAGTTATAACCTAATCAACCCAGGGAAACCACTGGAAAATTCTACGCATACACCCCACCACTACCATGTAGCCACAGCATATCAGGCCTCTGGCACCCAGATCACATCCTGGATACAACAGGTCCCCCTCAGATGGTAGGCTCTGTTCTCTAGAACAATGACCAGTAAAATTATCCTTCTCCCACCTCTAGTTTTTATTTGGGGTTGGATGGAGTGACACACAATAGTCCATGTATAAAATTTAGAAATATATATATATATTCAAGATACATGCTCCAAATTTTTACTGGTGGAGTACATGATAAAATGGTTTGGAGACCTAAGGTCTAAATGACTTGTCAGGAAATTCATACTTTATGCAGAGTGTTTGACTAGAAGAACTATGAAGTCTTTCTTAATTGTCATAGTCTATGATCCTGGAGATGGAAAAAATCTTAGAGGTCATCTAGGGCAACTCCTTCATTTGACAAATTGGGAAACAGAGGCTAAGAAAGATTAGGTAACTTGTCCAAAGTCACACAGGTAATTAATGGAATGGTCATGTTTGAACCCAGGTCTTCAGAAATCAAGTCTTAACCTGTTTTGATTGCCCCATATGACAGTCTAGGTAAGCATCATCTTCTGGTCATGATGAAGAATTTCAGCCTTTCAAGTTAGACCCAGAAAAATGAAAAGAAATGGTGACAGATCCTTCTCCTTCAGATCCCTTCAACTACCAACACACAGGTAAACTACAAGCATTGTTGAAGCTGACAAGTAGGCTGAGATGCTACAGTACATTACTGATGGAGACGTAATACATTTAATGTTTTGAAAGCCACTGAAAAGTCAGAGGACACTGATAAAGAAATGAAACAATTTACTGAAGGGGAGAAAACAATTTAGGAAGAAGATTGTTTTATTCAACAACTTATTTTACTGAAAAGCATCCATTACTTTTCGTATTTTTCACTCCATTTTTATCAGGAGCAGGATGACAATAAATTAAGCTGACATCCATTTTCCTGAAGACACTTCCAGGATATGGTCTAGGTCAGGGAACCTATGACCTTGAGGAAATATGTGGTTTTCTAAGTCCTTGTGTGCAGCCTTTTGACTTAGTTCAAGTTAAAAAAAAAATCCTTTTATTAAGGGGATTTGTTTTATGAAGTTTGGATTCTGTCAAAAGGCCACACTTGAGGACCTGGAGGGCCACATATGACCTCAAGGCCGCAGGTTGCCTACCTCCAGACTCTAGGCTCAGTACACAGTCAGCCGAACGTCCCCATATTTTCATCTTCAGCACTACGGAACCATTGATGTATATAAAAATTACTTGGGTCCTCAAAAAAAAACTATTAAATTATGGTCTGCATGCTCTGTTTTTAGAGCAATTTTATCAAAAAGTTTTAACAAAAACTTTTACGCTTAGTTCCCCTGAAAATTAAGTTATCCAGACTTCTTCATTCTGCAGCTGTTATTGAACAAGAAAAACCATTGCTCTCAACATGGAAATTGCATAGAAATCTGCTTTTACTTCAGTACAAAGAATATTCTAGAAACAGGAAGAAAGCCCATCTCATGATACAAAGCCATACCACACTGGCATTAATCATCATTTAAAAGTAAACATCCTGTGATTCTAAGGTTTTTAAATGTACTATGCAAATGTTAACATATTAGACAAACTTTACTCAAATTCTCTTCCAAACCTTCCTCTGCAAAGGGATGCCAGATATCAGATTCTAGCAAAATATGTCCTGATGCTTCAGAAAATGAGAAAGAAGTCAGTTGATCCTAGAGTTGGGAGCAAAAGGTGTCTCTGTCACTATCAGTACCCCTACATAGGCTTCAAGAACTCCCAGTTACAGTGAAAAAAGATGAGAATTCTCCATGAGGTAGGAAGATATATAAGATTATACCTATCTTTCCAAATGGATTTAAAGTCAGAGCACCCTGGATTGAAATCCTAGGTCTTCTCTTTTCTTCCTAGGTGGTCTTAGGCAAGTCACCTAACCCAACTGGGCTTCAGTTTCCCCATCAGTAAAATAAAGAATATTGAACTAGATGATTTCTAGGGTCCAAACCCTATGATGCTAGGAGTCCTCAAGTTTCAGACTTGGAAGAACAGTGACATTCTATGAACTCCGGCTTGATTTGAGGATGTTGCCTTTCCTCTTCAAAGTGTTATCTGGCATATTTAATTTTAACCAGTAGTCAAGTGAATATAAAATGTATACTGGTAGGAAATATTTTCAGTAATTTCTTGAAATCATCAGCATGTTTCAAAACAAGAAAGAGAAAATAAGTGGAGTGATGACCTCAGATACTTTAACCAGAGAGCTTGGGAGAGTAGAAAAGAATGTGCCACTAAGTTCTATTCCAGTGATTCTCAACCTTCCTAATACCACAACCCTTTAATACAGTTCCTCATGTTGTGGTGACCCTCAACCATAAAATTATTTTTGTTGCTACTTCATAACTGTAATTTTGCTACTGTTATGAATCTATCTGATATGCAGGATGTATTTTCATTGTTACAAATTGAACATAACCCCCAGGTTGAGAACCGCTGTTCTATTCTATTTTACAACCCAATTCAAATCAACATTAATTAAGCCCTTACTCAGGAGCAGCTAGGTGGTGCAGCTGGATAGAGCACTAGGCTTGGAACCCAGAAAGACTCATCTTTCTGAGTTCAAATTTGGCCTCAGGCACTTAGTAACTATGTAACCATGGGCAAGTCACTTCATCCTGTTTGCTTCAGTTTCCTCATCTGTAAAAATGAGCTGGAGAAGGAAATAGCAAACCACTCCATTATCTTTAAGCCAAGAAAACCCCAAATTGGATCACACAGAGTTGGAAAAGTTGGAAATGAGTGAAGAACAAAGGATTTCAAAGTGAATTGGAGGAGAGAAAGGGCATTCCTTATGTAAGAGGGAAGGGAAGGGAGACATTTGTCCGAGGGTAGAAGCAAGTGAAAGAAAGTCAACCAGTTTGATTCAAATAGTGAATTGTACAAAGGAAATAATCTAAAATAATTCTGGAAAGGCAAGCTACAGCCAGAATGTGAAGGTCTTTTTTTAAAGGCCCAACTGAGGATTCTATATTTTATCAGAGTAGCAATAGAGAGCCATTGAAGAACGAAGTCAATCCACGATTTCAAGTCCTTTTTCTCCCCTCTCTCAACCTCAGTTCTCTCATCTATAAAGTGACGAGGGGAGCAGGGGATGGCTGGACCACATGTTCCACCCCAGCTCTGATACTTGGTGCTCTGAGATAGGTTCAGTGCAAGGTTTAGTCTATCCTTGTGTTCAATGCATCCTGTGTGAGATGTGAATCAGGAAGCGAGCCTGTAAATGAATCGGGCTGCTGCTGTGTATTGAGCAGTGAAACCATCCCCGGAGAATGAGGCTTTGAGGGGTGAAATATGAGGCTTCACCTCCCTTTGGTTCTCTGTCCTGCACAAACGTTCTCTGTCCCGGTGTAACTGCCCTGCTATACATTAAGAAGGAAGTGACAGGTTCATGACAGCAAATGAAAATATATACCCCGTGAAGCACAAGACATTCATCCCCGGGCCAGGGAAGCCCTTGAATTTTCATTCGATGCCGCTCCCAGACAATAAACCTGGAGAGACAGCTTCTGCAGCCAAATGGACAGCTTTCCAGACAAAAGCCACTGGCCAGTCACAGCCTATTAGTCCCCTAGAGCCTGTAAATAAGCCATCCATTTACAGCAAAGATGAGCAGATGTATTGGCTCCAATCATGCCAAAGTGAGTATGTGTGTGACTCTCTGTGTGTGTATGCATGCACATCTCCTCTCCTCCCTCCCCTTTTCTTCCCCCTCTCTATCTCTCTTTTTTTCCACTCCCTTCCTTGTGTGTGTGCATGTATATGCATGAATGTGTATGTCAAAATCTATGGTACTCACATGTATTTTAGCTTAAAGATAATTCAGAACAGGACTGCAGGATCAAAAATTCAGAGCTAAAAGAAACCTCAGAAGTCAGTTACTCTCCACTTTATGAATGAGGAAACTGAGGCCCATAGGGGAAAAGTGACTTACTCATAACTCAGGATCTAAGTGACAGGAAGAGTTGGGATCAAACATGGATCCTTTGACTTCAAATCTAGTGCTCTTTCCATGGAGCTCTTACCAAATGTCCCAGGATTTCTCCATTTCTCTTTCCTTTCTATGTTTTAATTATAAGGTTGCATATAACTGAAAGAGAGAGACAGGCTTTTTGTGTCAACTGTAAAATGCTACAAAAAGTAATGACTGAAGTCTTTTGTTGGATTTCAATAAACATTCAATTGTAATCTAGGAATCAGAGTCCAGAGCTGGAAGACACCTGAGAAGTTCACTTCCTTGTCTGGTAGATGAATCCTTTCTATAATGCCTCCCTCCATGCTTGAACATCTCCAGTGACAAGGGACTTGCATCCCACTGAGACAGTCCATTACACTATTAAAGAGTTCTGTTATAAAGATTTTCCTCATAGAAGTCAAATCTGCCTTTCTATATAACACCCCCCACCCCAGTCCTACCATGGCTCCCGGTTTTGCAGAACAAAGCCAATCTTCCTGTCAGCCTTCAAGTATCTGAGGATAGCTATCTGATTCCTTACCCTATGTTATCTTCCCTCTCCCCTCTCCTCTTCCCCTTTTCTCTCTCCTTTTTCTCCTCTCCCCTTTCTCTCATCCCTCCTCCCCTCTCTTTCAACAGAAGAAATTCAAATATGTAGCCTAGAGGAACTCAGAAATAAGTTCATGGAAGAGGCAGAACCAGAGAGTTCATATTACTTGATTCTGAGAATTTAGAGTTTCTCCCACTTGCTTATAGAGTACTAAAAGAGACAACTAAAAATCATGGTGCTGGATGTCCCAAAAATTTTAATTCAATGCTAAGATTTAACAGCTTTAAACTGCACTAAGACTTTTGAGACATAGTTTCTGATCAGAATTCTTCATAGTCCAGACATGTATCTCTGTCTATTTTTGGTAATACCTCTTATCTGAAATCTCCTAGCCCACCAAGGTTAAAAAAGGTAACAGAGGCAGTCAACAAGGATGATTGCTTCTCTGATCCCTCAAAACATCCAGGGGACTCACATATAATAACTACCATCTTCACAACATGCACAATTTATAAAGCACTTTTCCTTAAGCACTTTTCCTCACAACAACCTCATGAGGTCAATAGCCTAAGTATTATTATCTCCATTTTACATGTGAGGAAACAGATTCACAAATACTATGTCCATGGCTCTACAGGTATTCACAGTCAGAATTGGGATTCAAACCCTGGTATTCTCACACCAAGTCCAGAACTCCTACACCAAAGGAATGTGAAGTATTCAGGAAAGAGGGTACCAAATGTTCTTCTAATCATGAATGCTTTGCCTATCAACCTGTTGGGAATACGGTTGGCATCATTATCTTCCATTCAAATCAATTTGACAAACACTGAGTAAGCACCTATTATGTGTCAGGCATTGTATTAGGCACTGGGGATTCAAAGACAAAACAAAAATACCCAATGGGTAATGGTATGACAGGGGAGCAGAGTGATGTGTTCTATGTTTTTTTTCTTTCTCTTTTCCTTGCCTCTATGAAAATTAAACCTTTTGCAGCAGCCACAGCTGAAAATTATATGCTCTAAAGCTAGAAGTCAACAAACATTTATTAAGCTCCTAATAGGTGCCAAGCACTGTGCTAAGCACTAGGGGCATACATACATTACATAGCTACTAAGTGTCTGAGGCCAGATTTGAACTCAGGAAGATGAGTCTTTCTACCCTCAAGGAGCTTACAATCTAATAGGGAAGAATAAATACAGATAACTACGTACTTACAAGTTATATTCCTGAGAAGGTAAATTGGAGATAATCTCAATGACATTAAGAGAGATGAAGAAAGGAATCCTAAAGAAGTTAAGCTTTCAGCTAAGACCTGAAGGAAGCCAGGAGAAGCCAGGCTGAAGAAATGAGGAAGGAAAGAATTCCAAGTATGAGAGACAAGAGGTGAAAATGTTCAAAGTTAGGAGATGGAAAGTCTGGGAGGCAAATTATGCACCATTCAGCTCAACTCCCTCATCTTACAGGTAGTGAACCTAAAATTCAGAGAAGGTATAGACCATGCTTAACACCACCCAAATAATAAACAGCAGAAATGAGACTTTAACTTGGATTTTACGATACCAAATTAAGTGATCTTCTCACAATATCATGTTGTTGATTAGAAGGTGAGATAAAATGTAAAAACACAATGCCTAGTGGTCAGAGATTAGAGGCAGACAGACTTAGGGCCAACAGAAGGAAGACCTTATCAACTGAACTATCTAACAATCTAATAAGTTGCCAGGTGAAGTAGTGAGCACCCTGTCACTAAAGGCTTTCAAGAAGAGGTTTCATGACCAATTATTAAGGATCCTGTAGAAGGTATTCCTATATGGGACAAAAAATAGTTATGTGATCTCTAAGGACTGTTCTAATCTAATGTTATTTAACTTCACAGAGCTGTAAGCCTAATGAATAAAATTAAATATTCTTAATGCTGAAGTCACCCAAAGCACCAAAGTCAATTTCCACTGTGAAACTCGATTGATCTGAAATCATAAAATCAAAATAATTTATTTTCAAAAACAGAAAGGTCACATCAGTATGAAACATAAACTGGCTTATAAGTCTTCAAAGTTACTCTGAACAATTCTTACTTAGAAGGTAAAATTACATTGACCTGGTTTCAGCAATCCTCCAGTCTTAGCAATTCAAATATTTTTATAGTTCCAGTACCTTTGACTGAAGGACATAAAAGATTTTACAATGATTAGCTACATTGATCTAACAATTCCCCTACTGGGCAGTCAAATTTATTATACCCATTTTACGTATCTTTGAAGAAAGGTAGACAAAGGCTTACATGGAGTCATTTAAAAAAAAGGTAGTGTGGTTCAATGGAAAGAATACTGTCTCTTCAATTAGAGGTCCTAAATTCAAATCCCACTTCTGATGTGGGATTTTGTAACTATGTGACTTTGGACAATATATCTAACCTCCCTAGGTCTCAGTTCCCACATCTGTAAACTAAAGTAGTTAGATTACATAGCCTCTGAGTTCCCTTCCAATTTTAGATCTCTGATCTTGAAAATCAGGTCGACAGATTAAACTGGCAAAAATGATGTACTAGAAAGTATGAATTTGCAGTAAAAACAAAAAACAAAAAAAAAAAACAACCTGAGTTTTGAGTCTGGCTCTACCACTTATTCTCTACATGACTTCTGAGCTTGCCACTTATCTTGCCACTACTGACTACTAATCACAAGGACCAGATCTTCTTCAGACCCTCTAAAAACTCTACCTCATCCCAACCCTGGGGTAAGATTATCCTTGTAGGGTTAGAGGAGGTCCTCGTGATGCAGAGTGGTTTTGGATTTTGATTGTAAGGTGATTAAATCATACCTCAATTATAAGCAGGCAATCCCCAGATTGGCACTCCTCATCCCATCTGTCTTCTAAGTCCCTCATTTGGACCAGACCCTCATCAGAGTAGGCATCTTACCATGTGTCCTCCCACTACCCAAGAAGTATTGGATCTACCTGGCCAGGAGAAGTAGGCATGCTTCCTGCTCCTCACTGTTACATCTAGGTTCTCTACTTAGCATCATCACTCAGAAACCTTTCTGCTTTCTTTTTAAAATTTTCTTTTACTTAAATGTCAACAAATATAGATATTTCAGCACATAAAGATCAGGAAAGAACTGCACATGAAACTGTGAGCCTATTACAAAGCTTATTTTTAAAGTATATATTAAATTTAACACGGAAATTACAAATCTGCCCTGCTTGTATCTGCACCCCCCTACAAACTTCATGCCATTCCACACTGAGAATTTTTTTAATATTCCATTGACACTCCCATTATTTCTTTCCTTATTCTGTTTAAATCACTATCATTCCCCTCGTTCTTACCAAAAAGAAGTTCTCTATCGTAAGCAACAAGTATGATTAAGCAAACAAACACATTGATTGTATCTGAAAATACAGATCTCATTCTACACCTCTAGTTCTTGAACTCTCTACTGAGTTAGTATGCTTCATTATCAGTCTTTAGAAGTCATGATTCAACCTCTCCTTCTTAGAGCTTCATCCAGTCCAATCTATCACCGTATCTAGATCATGTTGGCTGTTTTCTCCTAAGGTATTCTCTCCTTTCTTCAATGAATTCCGTGCAAGGCTTAGTCTTCCTTTATATCCTAACCCCTCCTTTCATAGTTGAGGACCTTCAGTTTACCTAATGAAGTCTCTTCAAATATTCCCATTTCCCAACAGCCACAGAGAGAGATGGTCATAACTCTGATCTTATCTTTACCAACTAAAGTTCTCCCTTCATAATCTATGACACTCAAACTCCTCTATCTGGCCTGCATACTTTCCCTGGTGCCATGCTGCCTGTTCGCTGCTCTTTTCCTTGCCTCGGTCAACCCTTCTACTTAATGCCATATACCTTAATCCCATTCCCTCCCACTTCCTCTAGGGACATTGCCCTTGATCGTTCCCCTTTTTAATTTTCAACGTTTCCTTATCAATAGGCTTCTTCCCTGACGTCTACGAACATGAATAAATCTCCCATTTACACCCTCAGATCACTATATCCTTCCCTCAAGCAATCATCCAATGGTTGCACTATTTTTTATAAACTCCTTTTTTAAAAAAGGAAATAAATATTTATTACTTCCACTTCCTTACCTCATTATTTCTTAGCCTCTTGGAATGGCTTCCATTCTACTACGCAACAGGAATTAGTTCTTCTAAAAAGTCACAAATGATGACTTTATTGCTGAATCCAATGACCTTTTCTCATCCTTCTAGGCTTCTCTATAGAATTTGATGACTGATCACTCCCTCCTCCTGGGTACTCTCTCAACCCTGGGGTTTCCTGACCCTGCAATCTCTTGATTCTCTTCCTAGAGGCCTGATAGATCAACCTCAATTTCCACTGCATCAGTATAATCCATATACTGCCTCTCATGTGTGGGTGCACCCTAGGTCTCTTTTCTGGACTCTCTTCTCCACTTTTCCTTTATTTTCTCTGTGATTTCACCAGCTCCCATGGAACCAATAATTTTCTCTATTCAGTTGACTTCTAGATCTATATATCCTACCCTCATGGCTCTTCTGAACACCATCCCATATCTCCAACTGCCTGATGGACACATACATCTGGCACCTCCCATAGGCATTTCAAAATAAACACATCCAAAGCAGAACCTACTATCTTTTATCCCTAAACCTATTCCTCCTCCTAGTTTTCCTATTTCTCTTGAGGGTACCATCATTTTAAAAAAATTTTAATCATTTATTTTTAGTTTTCAACATTCACTTCCATGAGATTTTGAGTTCTAAATTTTCTTTCCCTCCCTCCCCACCCAAGATGGCAAACAATCTGATATAGGTTCTACTTATAAATTCACATTAAACATATTTTCATATTAGTCATGTTATAAAGAGTTAGAACCAACGGGAAGAACCATGAGAAAGAAGAAATGAGAATGAGAGAGAGAGAGAGAGAGAGAGAGAGAGAGAGAGAGAGAGCGCAAAATATCAAATAGTATGCCTCGGTCTGCATTCAGACTCCATATTTCCTTCTCTGGATGTGGATAGTATTTTCCTTCATGAAACTTTTGGAGTTGTCTTAGAATCTTGTATTGCTGAGAAGAGCCAAGTCTATCAAAGCTAGTCATTGCACAAGATGGTTGTAACTGCATAAATGTTCTCCTGGTTCTGCTCCCCTTACTCAATATCAGTTCATATAAATCTTTCCAAGTTTTTCTGAAGTCCACCTGCTCATCATTTCTTATAGCAATAATATTCTATTATATTCATATACCACAACTTGTTCAGCTATTCCCCAATTGATGGACATCCCTTCAATTTCCAAATCTTGACCACCACAAAAAGAGCTGCTATAAATATTCTTGTACATGTGGGTACTTTTCCCACTCTTTGGGATACAGACCTAGAAGTGATATTACTGGTTGAAAGGGTAGGTACAGTTTTATAGCCCTTTGGGCACAGTTCCAAATTGCTCTTCAGAATGATTGCATCAGTTCACAACTCCATCAACAACGCATTAGTGTTCCAATTTTCCAATATTTTCTCCAACACTTATCATTTTCTTTTTTGTCATGATAGCTCATCTGATAGGTATGATGCAGTACCACAGAATTGTTTTAATGTGCATTTCTCCAATCAATAGTGATTTAGAGCACTTTTCACATGACTATAGATAGCTTTAATTTCTTCCTCTGAAAATTGCCTGTTTATATTCCCCATGTCTTGAATGCTCTCTTTACCTCTGCTCCTTTGTCCTAATTCCCTTTAAGGCTCAGATCAATTATAATTGTCCCCTTCAAAGAGGCCTTTCTTAATTACTCCAGCTGTTAGTGTTGCCCCTTTGCATTTGTTCTTAATATATCTATGCTTATTTATCAAAAAATTAAAACTAGAAGGGACCTTAGAAGCTATCCACTACAACCCTCTCAAGGAAACTGAGGTCCACAGAGTTTAACTTAATTGTCTAAGGTCACACAGGTGAGAAGTAGCAGAGCTGGGATTCAAACTCTGGTTCTCTCACTCCAAACCTGATACTCTTTTCAACATAATATATATCCTCTCTGTCCCACTAGATCCCCAAAGTAAAACGTAAATTCCTTAACATCAGGAATTCTGACTTTCGTATTTGAACTGTCAGTGCTCGGTATGTTACCTGGCACACAGAAGGCACTAATTAAATGCCAGTTGAGTGGATTGACTGTATTTAGGGTTAGAGGACCAGTGTTCAAGCACTGACTCTAAAACTTGCTAGCTGTATGACCTTGGGCAAATCATCACAGTAAGCCTGGATTTCCTCATATGTAAAATGCATTATATGACCTCAAAGGTCCCTTCCCACTCTCAGTCTTAAAAGTTTATGTCCTCTCTAAGTCTCAGTTTCTTACTTTGTAAAATAGGAATTTCTCTTTCAGAAGGTTGTTGTTAAGATCAAATGAGATAATCTATGTAAGGCACAACATAAACATGAGCTATTATTATCATATAACTAGAAATAGAAGCAACCAATTACATTCCAAGTAATAGCCTATGCTGAAAATATACATATGGGGGAGGAGGGATTTTCAACTTCGACAGTTCTCCAGAACAACTGTCTATGGAAATAGCAACATTCATGACCACCAGGAAATCACAGAAAGGGTGACAACAAAAATAGCCAGAGTAGCAAGTACTGATGGGTTGTTTACAAACAGGGTTTCTCCTTACTCTTCTCACAAAAGATGGGACACTGCACATTGCAAAAGGGTACTGCCTCCCTACGCAGGAGAAATGACATGGTCTCACATTTCTCATGAGAAGCAAGTTTTTGCCTTTCTCCCTTTCTCAAATGATTTTCCCCCTTTCAACAGTTTGCCTCTGTTCTCCTGTGCCAATCAATTCATCCCCACCCACAGAGAAGCAACTCCATTCCCTTTCCTGCCTCCTATGGGCAAGCAGATTAAAGCTGTTGACTTGCCTGTTGGATGACATATAAACAGAGACAAAAGCTTCCCTGAACTTTAATATAACACAACTCCAAATGGAACACGTTATCTGCCAGCAGCACACAAAACAAACTCTTCCTATAAAACAATACCATCAACAGCTTATGCAGTGGAAGTGTCATGACAGATCCTCCATTAAGGGTATTAGGACAAGTAAAGAAGATGGCCAGGCCAGTGTCAAGAAAGAGGTAACCAATACAGGCTTCACCAAAGCACTGCACAGGAAGCCATGAAATATTAAGAAGTTCAAGGGAAATTCCTCTGAGGGGCACTGTGGTACAATGGAGAGGACATGGCCTTGCTAACCAGGAAGACACAGGTTTGAGTTCTACCTCAAACATTTGAAAGCTTTGTGAGAATGCCACCTAACCTGTCTCAGCTTCTACTTTCTCATCTGTAAAACTGAGTTGACAGTAGCACCTAGTTTACACAGTTGTGAGACAGTCAAAAGTACTACACAAAAAGAAAAGGAAAAAAAAAACATGGTACAATGGGAAAAACGTCAAATTTGAAATTAGGTGAGCTGGGTTCAAAACTACTTGTATGACTATGAGTGAGGTTGTTTTAACCTCTCTGAGCCTCATTTCTTCATCTGTAAAAAGAGACCAAACTAGAACACAGGATCATAGATTTAGAATCAGAAAGGATCTTTGAGGCTAGCTTTCTAGTCCAACTCCTCCTCATTTGACAGGTGAGAGGTAAGGAAACTGAGATACAGGGAAATGAAGTGACTTGTCTTTGGTCACATCAGTAGTAGTAAGTGGCAGAGAGGCAAGATCTGAACCCAGATCCTCAAGCTGAGGCCCCTCTGAGTTCTAAATTTATGATCGATCCTACATCAGCATTGGGGGTAGGGTAGAGATATAAGATCCTTTATGGAGGATTTATGGACATACTTGGAATAAAAAACACACAATAAGGCATAGATGGAGTCTCCACCAGAAAAGGACATAGCCATACTGAACGCAGAAGGGGTAGAGGGAAAAGTAACAAGCATTTATTTGTTTTAAGTACCTACAAGCACTTACAAATTGTTTCATTTGATCCTCACAATAACCCTGGGAGGTAGGTGTTATTATTATCCCTACTTTACAGTTGAGGAAACTGAGGCAGAGGATCAATGACTTGCCCATGGTCAGACAGATAGTAAGTGTCGGAGGACAGATTTGAATTCAGGTCTTCTTGACTCCAGGCCCAGTGCTTTATGCACTCTGTCACCTACCCATCCCTTGCTGATCACTGAAGAGATAACAAAACCAAAAAAAAAAAAAAATCAGAGTAACAAAGACATTTCAGGAAAAATGAGAATAAACTTGTATCTCCAGCTAGCTTGAAAAGTAGAATGTAAAAAAGTAAGCAAATACATTTACAGACATTCCCTATAGGTATTCCTAGAAGAAACATACTAAACAGGATACTAGCACCTGATTTCCACCCTGCTGTCACTGTGGAAAGATCATAGGAGCTTAGGTTTAAAGTTGGAAGAGACCTCAGGGCATCAAGTCTCATTTAACAGATGAGGAAACTGAAGCATGGAGAGGTTAAGTGACTTGCCCATGGTCACAAACAGTGATTAAATGACAAAGGTGGGACTTAAACCCAAGTCCTCTGACTCCAAATTCTTTGTTCTTTACCTGGTACTACACTGCCTCTCTAGGCATCTAATGCAACCTATACAAAAAAGAACTCCCACTCTACTATACTCAACAAGGGGTTGCCTAGCACCCACTAAAAACCTCTCCTTATTCAAAGCATTCACTTGTTTAAAAGTATTTCTCCACAAGGAGAAGGTTTCGGAGTCCATATCTGCCCCCAAACGCTGTTTAAGTTGATTCAGAAGTTCAGTAAGGTAAATGGCTTCCTGGCAACTGGTATGCAAATTAAACAAGCAAATTAACATAATAAATAATCCTTCTAAGATGATGAATGAATTAATCACTTTAGATTGATGAGCTCTGTCATCAAGAAGATCATCCCTTCTGCTGAAACAAAGTATTCTCACTACAAGCTCCCTGAAGGCAGGGACTATGTCATATATCTTCTGCATTCTTCCAAAGCGCCTCCCACAGGACTTAGCACTGGGGAAGCAGAGCAAATGTTTATGGAACAAAACAGCGAATTTTGTATGAAACATTGTCAGTGGATAGAGAAGCAAAAATGATTGGAAGCATGGTCTGAAGGATTATACAAGAGAAGTAAAGATTCTAATCAATCAACCAATAATCATTTATGAAGTGCTTAGTATATGCTGATGTGCTAATTAACTGGGGACAGAAATAAAAGCAAAAACACTGCACCTTCCATCAAGGAGCTCACATGTTAATGGGAAAGAGACACCGCACTCAATTACATTTAATACAACAAGTATTTATTAAGCCCAATGGGATGGTGGGGATAGGAAGACAAAACCAAAAGTCTCTGCCCCTTTGCTAACAGTCTATTTCCACACTAAGACCAGTTCTCATTATTAGTATTTATTTAGTTCTTCAAAATATCTGTGATTTCAGGGATTCCTGATTTTTCCCCATGCTCTATTAAGGATCATGGGGTGCTCGGAAACAGAGATAGCATCTATCTATCCACACATTTTACACACATATGTGTATACATACATATATTACTATAGTATAGATATATGTTTTATATTAGGTGCTGAAGATGGATAAAGAGACAAAACCAAAACAGCCCCTGCCTTCGAGGAGCTTATTTTCTACTGAAATAATCCAACATGTATACATGTAGCTACAAAGTATAAATAAAAAAGCAATTTCAAGAGGGAAAGGATGCTTTTAAATAGGAGGAATCAGGAAAGGTTTCATGTGAGAGGGATAAGCAAGCTATGCCTTCAAGGAAAGTATGAATTCCAGTGAGGAGAGTGCACACACCAAACAAAGGGAAGTATTTGTGCAGAAGAAATAAAATGGTTAGAAAGGAGAACAGCTTAGCAGTCCAGTTTGAGTGGGAACAGAGAGTGTTTAAAGGGTAACAATATAAAAATTAGTCTGGTAAGGTAGGCGGGAGTCAATTTGTAGAAGCCTTTAAATGTCAGACTTACAAGCAAGAGGGAACCATTAAAGACTGGGGAGGTAGGATGTGACACAGTCAGAACTGTTTTAGGATTATAACATTGGTAGCTACGCGAAACATGGTTTTCTCCTCTCCTTCTATATCTTTCCTCTTCCTTTTTTCCTCCCTCTATCCTTCTACATGTGTAATGGTCACTCACATACCTGATCCCACTGATGCCCTGACATGGAAGATCTGCTCTGCTCTGTTTCCAACCTGAGCTGGTTCACCCCTTCCTTAGGCAACCTGGTGGCTGCCCTTTTCCAAGAGTTTGCCGCATTTGTGCCAGACTTACTTCAGACACTGGCTTTAGCCCAAATTCTGGGCAGAACACCTAGTTCAAAAAATTTTCTAGACTCAGCCTCCATAGTAGGAAGGATTACAGGCATGTGTCCCCACACCTAGCTGAAAAATGGTTTCAAGATGGAAGAAACTTAAGGCATGAGAACCAGTTAGAATGCTCTTCCAATCATCCACTAGAGAGATGATGATAATCTTAACAAGTAAAAGGTGGTGTGAATAGAGGGGAGAGGAGACAGATAAACGAATTGTTGCAGAAGTAAGACAGACAAAGTTTGTCAACTGATTAGTTATGAGGGCTAACTGAGCAAAAAAGAGTCAAGGAAAACTCCAAGGTTACAAATCTGGGTGGCTGCAATACGGCCATCCACAGAAATAGGAAGGAAGGATTGACTTGGGGAGCTGTATTATAAGTCTCATTTTGGACATGTTATGCTTGAGATGCCTTAAGTTCAGGATAGGGACTCATGTTAAATGTATAAATCTAGAGATCATTTGCATAGAGATGATAATTGAACCCAAGGGAGCTGATGAGATCACTTAAGGGAGAGAGTAGAAGAGAAGAAGGTTCTGGATAGAGCAGTGGGGGATACCCACACCAGGTGGGTAGGAAGAAAATAATGGTCCCACCAAAAAAAGCTAAGAAGGAACAATCAGACAGGAAGGATACCCACCAAGGTGATCAGTACTATAAAAGCCAAAAGGAAAAGAAACGTTCAGGAGGAAGAAGTGGTCAGCAATGTCAAGAGATGCAAAAAAAAAAAAGGCCAAGAGCATGAGGTTTGTGAAAATGTCATTGGATTGAGCAATTAAGAACTATACAAGGCAATCAGGAAACCCATCAAGCTAAGTCTCAGAGAGACTTCTTTTTGCTGCTGTTGTTTTTGTTGCTGAGGGAGTGGGGGGAAGGGTATCACCTACACTGAAAAGGAAATTAATTTGGCACAAATCACAAAAATAAAAAAATATTAAAAACAAAATCATGCTCACCTGTGTCACCAGCTATAAAACAGAATACTACTTTTCTACTCTATTATCTGTAAGTGAAATTATTATCTTTGAAAGCATTTTGAATTCTTACACAGAGCTCTATAAAAAATTATTGTCATTTTTTCTATATAATAAACCCTCCGATGCTTCATTGTAGCATGAAGGCAACTCTGATTTGTGAAAGGGAGATAGAACTGAACCTCTGGCAGGTTCAACAAAGATGAGGGTTTTTGAATAGGAATGAAAAGTAATTCTCCCCACACTACCTTGTACTCATTTTATATATGTTCAGCAAATGCCCAGAGATATAAACGCTCTCTCTCCCATTTGAATATGGGTCCCTCAAGGGTAGGGGCTGTCTTATTTTTTTCTTTGCATGCCCAGCCCTTAGCAGGATGTCCAACCTATATTAAGTATTTTATTAGTTGCTTATGGATTTCTTTGATTAATTTGGGACTCAGCAATGGACTTCCTGTCATCTGAGAACCAGCTCATATACTCAGGTCAACTTGTCACGGCACCCTGGCTGCCCAAAAAATAAAAGTCCAGGAACAAGAATAATCTGAGCACTGTGGCTGGCCTTTTCTTCAGACACTCTTTCTCTGCCCATTTTCTCATTCCGCCCAAAGCACTGCAAGGTCTATTTGTGACTAATAATGAGAAAAGCAAGAAGCAGGAGTCAGGACAGTGTATAGAGGGGAGGAAAAAACATTGGCTCCAGAGCTAGAGAACATAAGTTCAAAACACACCTCTGATCCTTAATACCCTTGACCTTGGGCAAAACAATTAACTCTGCTAGACCTCAGTTTCCTCATCTATAAAATGAGGGGTGTAGACTAAATGGCCTCCCTCTGATGCATACATAGTATCTGAAGGATCACGAACAAACAATCTAACTTCCCTGGGGCTCTGTTTCTTCCATCTATGAAAAGGAGGGAAAGGCACTAGATGGTGTCTGAAGCCCCTTACAGCTCTAAATCTAGGACCTTATTGTGATGAGGGCCTGCTCCCACAAAGTCATAGATCCTTGAAGAATTGAAGCAGCCTGGCTAAATAATGCCTATTATGAAAAATCAGCTTTAATTCCCAACAAAAGCCAGGTAATTTGGGGGTTACTTATAGAGTACGGAAACCATGAGATTTGGGTAAAGGAACTAGCAATGCTAGTAACTTCCATTTAAGAAGACTTAGTTGAGAGAGGTTGAATTATGGATTATTGAATTATATAAATTATTTTGCTTGAACCCAGAGGCAGAACTAAGATCAGTGGTTAGAATTATAAGAAGCACATTTCAGTTCAAAATAATGGGAAAACTTTCTAACAGAGCTATGTAAATATGTAACAAACTGCCTCTGAAGGCAATGAGCTCCCCATCATCATCAAATGTACTGGCAGAAGCCAGATGACCACTTCTCAGCAATGCTGAAGAAGGGTTCCATGAATCAAGCAGAAGGTAATTATGCCAGATAACATCTGAGTTTCCTTCCAATCTTAAGTTCTTTTGACTAATGGAAGAAAAAGAATAGAGAATATTATGGTAACTTAACAAATAGGAAATGTTACCTTAATGCAAAGGAATAATGAAAAGGCAGCATTATATCACTGTAGACATGAAACTGTTTTGCTGGAAAATTGGGAATGGAGCCAGAAACTAAGCCAGAGGAACGAGGCACTCAAGCCCAGAGGATAAGGTGTGCCCAGTAGATCCAATGTTACCATTCAACAGGGCCTTTTGCAATAAAACAGTGCAGGTGCCATAGCTAACCCCCCTTTTCACCCTAGCCCCCCCCTACTAACCCTCTGCAGCTGTCCTATAAGGCATTTCTAAGTATTCAAAGAGCCCATGATACTCCGTGGAGCTTCTGGCTGAGAATCCCAACAAACCCCTCTGTTCTTAGATTAGTTCATTGAGCTGATCCAGGCTGGCTGCTTTCCTAGAGATGTTTTTCAGACAACAGCACAGACCACAGGCAGCCTCTGGATTCTGAGTCTCCCCACTGGAAATGAGAAGCAGGGAATGCAGGTCCTAAGGACCCAAAGTACCATTAGTTACTGGCACCAGACCCTGAGTTCATTGCCACATACTGGCACAAAGACAAGGCCTCTCTTCATCTCCACATTAATTAGGAAAGAAGGGTTATGGACCTTTAGGAATTTACACTTATGGCTAACAAATGCTTAATTAAAATAGGCATCATCAGAAACAGAATAACATAAGAGCAGTCATACCTCACCTATTCTGAATTATACTATCCTTGGAATCCAGTGAAAGATTCCTCCTTCCAGAACTCTACTTTCCAAAATCCATGTGAATTTGGAACTCTATCCCACAACCTGATCTATTCAAAGCTCTGCCCTCTCTAACAGTGTCGTCTTTTGAGAACTCAATTATCCAGAACTCCACTAGCCAATAATCTCACCTATTTGGAACTTCTCTATTTAATAATTTCATCTATCTGGAACAATGCTTTAAAAAAAAAAAAGCTCACCCATCATATGACTTTGCCTTCCTGCAACCTTATCTCCTCATCATTCCACTGATAAGCTCACTTACAAGTGTTCCATTGTCCAACAACCTCATGTAATACAGAAATTGATATACAGTAATTTAGAAAAAGTGGAAAGGGACAGCTACATAGAGCAATAGGAAATGACAGCTACAACTTGAAATGGAATAAAAAAAAAACCAGGAAAGTTACACAAAAATGAACTCTCAAATTTCAGCAATTTGAGGTCATTCAGTGTATGGGGCAAACAGAGTCCTACTCTGAGAACATTACCATATCACAGCCTAGGTCAATAACTAATGTTCATAATGATATAGATAACCCATCGAGGGAATCATAGACTCAAGAATTAGAGAGTATCCCAAACACAAACCAGTACAGCATGACCTAATCCAAGGAAGATTCCCAATTGACTAGGGCTGAATAGTAAGGTAAGAACATCAAGCAATTTCTTCTATATTACACCTGAAAGATATTCCAGTTTTTCCAAAAGACACTTTGGGAGTCTAAAACACAGGATGACTGAGCAAGCCAGATTGTCTCCTCCTAAGATGACCTCTTTGACAGTAGCAGAATCACAGACAAGTTGGATTTCTTGCCTTCCTGAAGAGCAATTTGCCAAAAGCCTCCAAAGCTCATGATGTTCTAGATCAGCGGTTCTCAACCTGTGGGTTGTGACCCCTTTGGGGGTAGAACAACCCTTTCACAGGGGTCACAGGGGTCACCTAAGACCATCGGAAAACACATTTTTTCCGATGGTCTTAGGAACCGAGACACTGCTCCTCTATCCATCTCCAGGGCAGGTCCACCCACATGCAGATATGCCCACATATGAGTATTAAAGGGTCACGGCATTAGGAAGGTTGAGAACCACTGTTTTAGATCTTGTCTTATTAATCTTCACTGAGTACCAGCCACATAAGTACCCAAAGCAGGAGTTTCTAACTTGGAATCCATGAATGTGTTTCTTTTAATATTTTAATAGCTATATTTTAACACAATTAGCTTCCTTTGTAATTCTATGCATTTTATGCATTTAAAAACACTATTCTGAGAAAGGGTCCATAGATTTCACCAAACTGCCAAAAGGAACCATGACACAAAATAGCTTAAGAATCCTGGCTCCAAAGAGTTCTTTAAGGGCCAGCATACACTTTCTAATGTCTTAGAAATGCTGTTCCTGAGCATATGAGAGGTTTCTTCCAGTAGAACTGAAGTAGAGATTAAAACAAGCTCCTTGAAAGTAGACATTATTTCATTGTTTTCTTTGTCTCCCAGCCCCTACTACAGTGCTTGGTCCACAGAATACAATTAATGAACACTTGAAGTATCCAGTTTTTCCTCATTGATTCAGCACCAAAGCTAAAACTTGAATTTTTCATTTGCTATGAATTCTTCCTCACCCACAGTTTAATAAAAGAAACAATCCAGCACTGGAATAACATCAGAGGACCTGGGTTTGAATTTTCAACTCTATTATTTAATACCTTGTGAAAATTAAGTAATATTCTGTATTAAGCAAGGCAGTGTTATCCATTTCAGGAAAATTTCCCTTCAAAATGTTTTATATTTTAAGTTTGGGACTTTAAAAGGTTTGCCTTCAGGTCTTCAAAATGACTCAATTGAGGATTCTAAAACTGAGATTATACTTTATTAGATTATTATAAATGTGACAACATTCTTCAGGGGGTAGAGCAAATAACTTCATGCTAACAGAATTTTCTGCAACCAAATATTGCTTTAAATTAAGCTGAAAGCTAGTATGGGAACATGTTCACTGGATTGCCATTTTTGTTCTAATTATACATAACTCAACATACTGTATTATTCTATGAATATTCTAATAAAAGTGTATTAACCTCCTTATATGTCACCAAATTTAATCTGCAATTCCATCTGGGGGAAAAAGACTAGTGCAATGCAATGAACACTGGACTCAAAGCCAAAAGATGGACATTCACATCCTTGCTACCTCTAAGTCACCAGGTGACCAAGTCATTTCTCAGAACTTGTTTTGCCCTTTGAAAAACTAAGTTGCTAAACTGGATGATTCCTAAAGACTCTGTGTGTGTGTGTGTGTGTGTGTGTGTGTGTGTGTGTGTGTGTATGTATGTGAAGTTCCATGATTAGATGAAAACATTTACTTTCCTCACACTTCCATGAGAGTTCTCCGCTGATGTTTTGTCAGTGTATGAAGATGACTGGGTTTTTAAAGGGGATGCCAGCAGAGCATATGCTATGGACCATTTTACCAAGCCAGAAAAGTCAGGAGTACCCAGAGTCAGAGATGAATTTTGTGTTTGTCACCTGAGGCCCAGCCTTAAGGACTGAGAAGACATCTGCTAGAAGTTTGGACAACAAGAATAGGTTTGTCTGGTTTTGTGCCACAGCAATTAATTTACATTTTAGTATATGCCAAGGCATAGAGCAGCTATGACATACATGTATCACTGAAAGAAGGACCTATAGCCATAAAATCACAGAGCTTTGTGGAGAGTCAATTAATAAGCATTTATCAAGCTTACTCTGTGCCGGCACTGTGCTACCTGCTAGGAGTACAACAAAAGGCAAGAATGTAAAAAAAGGCCCTGTCCTCAGGAAACTTGCATATTAATGGAGGAGACTATTAATTAAGCAGGAACATACAAGATCCACTGATCAACGAATATTTATTAAGCACCTACTATATCCCAGACAATAGCTAAGCTATAAGGTAAGAAACAAAAAAACAAAACAAAACTAATTCCTGGTCTCAAGAAGCCTAAATTCTAAATCTAAGCTAGACACACAGAGCAGAAGGAAGCCTTAGAAGTGAAAGTCCAGGTGACAGAGGGAGAATCAGGAAGGCCTCTTCTAGGAGGCAGCATTTGACCTGAATTTGAAGCCAGTAATGTCAAGAGGAGAAAAGAAGGGTGTTAAAGGCACAGGAGAAAGTCAGCGCAAAAACAAAGAGATAAGAGGGAGGCTGCTGGATGTGAGGAACCATATTTTCGGTATTCAAGTATCTAAGACCTCTCTTCAGAAGATTTAAGATACAGATTTTAAAATGAGTTTAATATGAAGTTTCCTTTCCTTTAGTTGATGCTCACAATGTGTTGCTGTTCTTATCCATTAGATATCATATAGTCTACATAAAAATAACTCAAATTTCAATTATACTTTATGGTTACAAAATACTTTCACGTATATGTTCCTATCTGATGCTCACAAAAACCCTGTAGTAGTAGTAGTAGTAGCAAGTCAGATATTACCATTCTCATTTTACAGATGATGAAACTGAGATTCAGAGACACAAACTGACTTCTCCAAAGTTCCACAGACTGAAGGTGACAGAGCAAAGTCTGGAACTCAAAGTACAAATTGCAAATTTCTTAGAGAGCTTTGTTCCCATTTCTCATAATCTTCTCCGTCATATATGTGTGTGTGTGTGTACATATCTTTTACACATGTAGGTATCTTATTCCCCTAAAAGAATTCTCCCTTGTAGAACACCATAAGTTCCTTAAGGTCAAGAACAGCATCTTTTTTCCTGCCTGTCTCCCCAACGCCATGAGCAGGCCTGCATAACCATAATAAGTAACATCTTAATTAACTGATAACTAGTGACCATACACAGTGGAAGAGCAGGAGCTTTTTGACCCTGATGTCTCTTGTCCTGCCTTTCCCTTCTCTTCTTAAGGATCAAAAGAACAGAATTCTCTCTGTTCTGTTCTTTTTCCCTTGGTAGGCCAAGAAATATTCCATGGACATTCCACTTTTCTCCAGTGAGCCAGTCTTAGGACAGGATTGGTTGACAATCTGTTGCCATTCTCTTTGCAGAAATAACTATTTTCTTAAGGAACCTATTTTTATTATATGGAAGTGATTTTTTTGATAGACCTGTGGTCTAGGAATTCCCCTTAATGATTCATATGTTTGATAGCTTTCCACTTATACTGGGTTAGTAGGATTGTCATTGAGCTAGAAAGAAGCTTAGTGTTGTGGCAGCTAGGTGGCACAGTGAATAGAGCACCGGCCCTGAAGTCACATGTACCTGAGTTCAAATCCACCATCAGACACTTAATACTTACTAGCCGTATGATCTTGGGCAAGTTACTTAACCCCAATTGCCCTCCCCTCCTCCAAAAAGAAAAAAAAAAAAGAAGCTTAGTGGATAGAGCACTGGGCCTGGAATCAGAAAGACCTGAGTTCAAACCCAGCCTGAGACACTTAGTAGCTGTGTGACCCTGGGCAAATCACTTAACCTCTATTTGCTTTAATCCACTGGAGAAGGAAATGGCAAACCACTCCAGTATCATTGCCAAGAAAACCCCACAAACAGTATGGTCCATAGGGCCGGGGTCATGAAGAGCTGGACACAACTGAAGAACTCAACAACACTGAGCTAAGAATTTCCTCTAGAGTCGAATGCCCAAGAGTTTCCATTAAACCCTTCTCTACCAAACTTTGTACTTCATTTTGTGGGATTCAACTCTGTGGAGACTCTATGGGCCAAAACCTATAAAGTCCTAAGAGTTCTGGGTTTCATCATATTCAGAGTGCATCTGGATCAGTAAAAGATGGTGGAAAATTACCTTTAGGATAAAATGTAAACTCCTCTGTATAGCTTTTAAAGCGTTTCCCCGACCCAGACCCAGCCAATCTTCCCAGCACCTTCATATTGTACATTACTCCTCCTCCTGCACATCCAGACAAACTGGCCTTATTTTTGCTCCTTCAACATGGCTCTTCTCCTTCATTTGGTCTGACCCTCCCCCATCATCCCTGGAATGCATTCCCTCTTCACTTATTTAAGCTGAAACTCAAGTAACCCCTCTTAGACAAAGTCTCTTCTGATTCCCCCATCTGCTAGGGACTGGCTTCCCTCCCTCTTTTTTAAATCTTTATTCTCTTTATATTTATTCTACATGTAATACGAATATAATAAACAAGACTGTTAGGTATCTCAGTGGATAGAGCACTGGACCTGGAGTCAGAAAGGCTCGAGTTCAAATTCAGCCTCAGACACTGGCTAGCTGTATAACTCTAGGCAGGGCACTTAACTTTACCCTCAGTTTTCTCCTCTGTAAAATGGGGAAAATATTAGCAAAATTGCTGCAAGGATAAAATATTTGTAAAACTCTTTGTAATCCTCAAAGCACTAAATAAATGCTAGTTATTATTATTAATAATAATATAATTACTCTCCTGGAGAGGAAGAACCATTGGTTTGTCTGTCTGTCCGTTTCTTTCTTCTTTGTGTATTGATATCCCTTGCACAGTGCCTCACACACAGTAGGCCCTTAATGAATATTTCTTAAGTAACTGAAGAGGAGCAAGTGAAGTTTATTGAATAATCTCTCCCTATGATCCTCTCCCAACAACAGCTGGTGGTAAAGACAGCATCTCCCTCGTAAGCCCCCTCTTCTTCTGGCCTTGATAACATTAGTACAGGGACATAACAAATGTGTGTTGAACTAAATTGCTGGAATTGAATTTGATTCATCTGTGTCTAGACCCAATGCATTTTCCACTATACCGTACTACCCCTGAATGGCAAAATCTTTTTCCTTCTAAAGGAAGATGTGCATAGAATCTGCATTATATGCTTTTGTCTCTGGTATAGAATACCTATCACCATAGAGCCTAAATGCTTTATGTTATTAAAACTATCATTCACTGAGTGCCAAGGGAAGATGGGAGGTGAAGGAGACAAGTTCCCCCTTGGGACGCCATCTGGAATTTAACCAACAACCCTGTCATTGGGCAGAAGCCAGGTCAGTCCCAGAGAGGCTTTCAATACCAGGGGCCTGCCCAAGCCACCAACTGCTGGATGCTGCAAGAAGGCTAAGAGTCAGGAAGAAACTCCAAGGAGATTGTTGCTGCACACATTTCTGCCTCTATTAAAAAGAAGCTTCCTATAGAAGGAATATTATGAATTTTCAGAGGACTCCAGAAGGACAACAAGAAACATATTATTTGCGTGTTTTAAAAAGTCTGTTACACCCTATACAGTCATGGGCAGAAAGGGGTTTGTGCCAAATCTCTATAGAAGAGTACAGAATTGGAGTTTTTAATCCTTTCCAGTGAAGAAGACTGATACCCAACGTGGTGAAGAGGGAAGAGTTCTGAACTCTGAGTCAGAAGATCTGGGTTCAGGCCCTGTTGTCACTACTTACAAGTTCACTTCTCTTACACTCAGTTTCCAATATAAAAAAAAAAAACAAGAAGAAAAATGCACGCTTGACACACAGGAAAGTATCAACTGAGATAATATGTGACAAGCGCTTTATAATCATAACATACCATAGAAGCACTCAATTGTCATAATTACCATCTTTAAGGGCAGGAACTCTATCTTACCTGTTTCTTGATCATCCCTAACACCCAGCATAAGTCTCTGTACATGGGAGATGTCCGATTATTGTTTATTTAATTTAATATTCACAAATAGAGACTTCAAACTTAAATAGCCTCCACATACTGTTCTGACCAAACAACATAGCAAGATGCGCTGGACACAGGCTAACTACCACCTTAAAAAAACTAATCAGAAAGAATCAGCCTGGCTGAGTGGAAAGTTTGCTGATCTAATAGTCAGGAAAACCTGAGGTCAAATTCCTTCTAACACACACTTGTTGTGTGACTCTGGACAAAGACAAGCCCTTCAGTCTTTCAGCGGCCAGGACAACTACTTAAGACTGGGCTACAAAGTAGTCACCTATTTGCATCAGTACGGGTCAGGGTCCTTTACCTGGAATTCCTTATACTGGTGGTTTTCGACCTTCCTAATGCCATGAGCCTTTAATACTCGTTTCTGGGCATATCTGCATGTGGGTGGACCTGCCCTGGAGATGGATAGAGGAGCAGTGTCTCGGTTCCTAAGACCATCAGAAATATGTGTTTTCCGACAGCCTTAGGCAACCCTTGTGAAAGAGTCATTCAACCCCCAAAGGGGTCATGACACACAGGTGGAGAACTGCTGCCTTATACCAATGAAATCAAAAGACTAGACCAACCCCTAACCCTACCACCCTACCCCAAAGAAAGATCAGAAAGAACACTGGACTTGATCATTAGACTGGGATTCTAAACCAAGCAGCATCTGAGACCCAACTCCAAGTCTAAGAAGCTATTTGATCCTGAAAAGGTCATTTAAACTCACAATTTTTCTTTATAAAATGGAAAGAGTTGCTATGAGAAAAAGTGCTCTGGAAATCTTAAAGGATTATAAAAGTGGGAACAATTAATACTTTCAATTGGTGACCCAAGGTAGAGCCCATTACTACCTCCCTAGGGACTCCTAAACATTTATTTCCTCTCTCTGTGCTTTAGTTTCCTGATAGGGAAAAAGCTTCTAAATACTATAATCTCATAATTTGAGTTACTTTTTAAAGAAAACATTGTGGGTATAATGTTGGATTTTTTTAATTTAAAAAAATTTAAAAAAAAAATTCTACACAGGAAAAGTACTTAGAGATTGTCTAGGAAGGGAACATAGCAAAACAGAAAGAACACTGGACTTAGGAGTCGAGAAGATTGGGTTCTACTCCTAACTCTAACCACTGTGAGCTGGGAAACCATAAGCAAGTCATTTAACTTCACTGAGCCTATCTCCCCTTTTGCAGCATGGGGCACTACTATTACTGACTACCTTGGTACAAAGGAAAGTACTTCATAAACCTTAAAGTTCTATATACATGCGAGTGATTATTAGTCATTACAGAAAAAGAAAGGAACTTGTAGAAGGTCATTCAGGAAGCCAATAGCCAAAAGCAGAATAGACTCTGTAACTCCAACTTCCCGTTCAATATCTCTAGCCCAGCGTGCATTGACTCTATACAATGTCTACATCTTCTTCCAACTAGAACCCACATGTAGCAGGCAATCTCATCGATACACACTCACTTCATTGGTTGTAAGGACTTGGCAACGTAGAATAGGCCACAGATGTTCAATGCTATTAGAACACTTCAGGGAAAGCTCATGAAACACAGGTCTGTCGAGTTCACAGCTGCTGCTCCCTAGAAGGCCCCGATGAGTCTGGCACACAGACTCTGCTTTCAATTTCAACTTTCAGTAAATTTGAAAACAAGAAAAGTCTGTTGAATCCAAACCTACATTTCATCATTTGCTCTTAAATATTTTTTTCTATCATTCAGTCTAAGTGGAACCTCTCAGAAGGAATATAATGAAGGTAGAATCAGAGCAAAAAGGCACTTGGTCCAGAGTAATCCCACAGGATACAAAGGAAAGGAAAGTGGATTTTAGTTAAGTGTAAAGATAAGCTTCCTCATTTTATCCAACAATGAAAAGTGCTACAACATGAGGTAGTAAGGGGGGTAGCTAGGTGGTTCGGTGAATAGAGCACCAGCCCTGGAGTCAGGAGGACCTGAGTCTGAATTTGACCTCAGACACTTGACACTAGCTGTGTGACCTTGGGCAAATCACTTAACTCCAATTGCCTTGCCTTCTTCCCTACAATAAAATAAAATGAAATAAAAAGCATAAAAAAATAAATGATGAATTGGATGGTTAAAAAAAATATAAGGTAGTGAGTTACCTATTATTGAAAGTATGTAAGCAGAAGCTACTATTTGTTTAGGGAAGTTATCAGAGCGATTCATGCTTCAGTAAGAAACATGTCACTTCAGATGTGGTAATGTTCTTCCTTTACTCAAAAGTCCTGAATAATTTGCCATTTTTTACCAGGTTAAATTTCTAACTGCTTTGTCTGGCATTCAAAGCCATCCAAAATCTGTGTCATATTACCCTCCTTCTTCAGCACACCTTGTTTAAATCCAAACACACTCTCTCATTTTTTACATAATGAATTCAATGCCTGCTCATGGCATCTTCCTACTTCTATTCCTGCCCAAATACTAGGACATCTTTTCAAGGTACCTGTTGTATCTCCCATAAACACTATAACTTCCCAATTCCTCAATCTTATCATAATTCCCATAAGCTAATCTCTATTCCACCTCAATCTACACTCAGAGACGGTTATATGACAGGTAAGAGGAGAAATAGGAGATAGCAATGTCACAAAAACACAGAGAATAAAAAGTATCCCGGAAAACCAAAGATGGTTTATCTGGCCATCATCCACATGTGTTCTCTTTCCATATTAATGAACTCTGAAATTCCTTTATTTGGTCAGCACCTTTTTTTTATTTTATCTTTCCCTCTGCCTTATAAGCCCTGACTTTGTCCTTCATCTTCGCTATGACCTCCAGACCTCCATTCTTTCTACCCATTGGTTCTTTCCTAGACCATCAGTCTTGCATTGACTAAACTCTTCTTCCTTGCCCCTCCATCCTATCACTAATCAAATCAATCTGCAGCTTACTCCCACCATTACCTTCTTCACTCTTATTTATGAGCTGCTGAAAAGAAAATAACGGAAACACTGTAACTGGAATGACTACAAATGTATGTCACACCTACCTAACTGATTCACTATCCTACTCACTGGCTACTTTGTCTTTTCCTTCTCCTCCCTCCCTCCACCCTCTCAACTGAGAACCTCATCTCATATCACATCACTCAGACAACTTTCTCACTATTGCCTCCATCACCCTTGTCTCACATGTAGTAGTCCCTTCTCCTTGCCAAATCAAACTCCTCTAAATGCACAATCGATCTCATTGTATCCCATCATGTCTTCCCTATCAAAATGTCCCTGTCTAACACCCTGCCTAACTCTCTTTCTTTCACTAAACTTCAATCTATCTACTCGCACCCCCTGCTACCAACAAATATGACCATGTCTCTGTCATCCTTAAAAGAGAGGAAAAAACCCATCTCACCTAATCCAATCATCTTTACTTATATTTCTCCTTGACTAAATTCATCAAGAAATCCATCTACACCAAATGCCTCCACATCCTCTCCTCTCACCCCTAAATCCTCTGAAATCTAGCTGCCAATTTTCTAATTACTAACTCCAAAGTGACCAGTGACCTCAGTTGTCAAATCTAATGGCCTTTGTTCAATCCTTCTTGACTTTTCTTAGGCTTTGGTATTGTCAATCATCTTCTTTGCCTGAATACATACTCTTTCTTCTCTGTGTTTTTGTGACATTGCTATCTCCTATTGCTCCTCTTACCTTTCTTATTCCTCAACCTTTCTTTGCTAGATCTTCATCCAAGTTATTCCCACTAATGAGTACCATCCAAGGTTCTATCCTGGAACCTTTTCTCTTTCCCCTCTATATTTTCTTGTATGGTGATCTCTTCAATTCTGATAGGTTTAATTATGCAGATGATTCTCATACACATTTATTTATCCCTCTCTAATCTCTCATGAGCTCCAGGCTGTCTTAAATCACTTATTGCCTTTTGGACATCTCAAACTGGATATCCCATAGGCTCAATTCAATGTGTCCAATACAGAAGTCATTACCTTCCCCTTCCCCATGAAAAAAAACCCACTTTGATTTCTTACAACCTTTCCTCTTATTGTCAAGATCACTGCAATCTTCTCACTCGAACAGACAAGCAACTTCTGTTATCATCTGCTGGTGACTTGCAGTTATCCCACAAATCTAATCTGTTATCAAGTTCTTACATTCAAAATACTCCTTGTATATACCCCCTCCTCTCCACTCACAGAACCACAAGTGGGCTGTTATCACCTTAACACTAAATTATTGAAAAAGCCTTCTTCTTGGTCTCTCTGGCTCATTTCTCTCCCTATATAGTGCATCCTCCACTCTGCTGCCTGAGTCATTTTCCTAAAGCACAAGTCTGACCATGTCTCCATCCCTAGAGCAACTTTGGTTGCTATTACCTCCACAAGCAAATATAAAACACTCTGATTGGTATTTAAGCCCCTTCACTACCTTGCCAGTCTTCTTACTCTTTCTTCTCCCCTCCACTTATTCTGCAGCTCAAACATCAGCATATGAAGACATTCCTGATGCCTCCCCCCACTGCCAATGTCTTCTCTCCTATTTAATTCTGTAGTTACTTGCATTTATTCTCTGTAGATTTATTCTGTATATACCTATATCTGTACTTATCTTTACTATTGGAATCTAAGCTCTTGTGGATAGAGACTGGTGATGCACATTGGTAGAGGGACTTTGGTCACTGGGAATTCCCTATGCCAAAGAAATAACAGATCTGGTATAGTATTAATAATATATATTCACATACATACAAAATTCTATGTGGGATGACAAAAATCTATTTTTTTTCTTTTAAATTATGTGAGAAGCAGTATGCCATAGTGAATAGATGGCTAGCCCTGGCACTGGGAAGATCTGAGTTCAAGTTCTTCCCTTGGCACATATTAGCTTCTTCCTGGACATTTCTTCACCAGGCTGTTTTCACTCCAACCATAATCCTCATTGGCTCTTAGCTCAGCTAGGGGAGTTTTCAGACCAGGTCCATCTCACTACATAAGTTCATCTCTCTCTCAATATGTTTCCTCACTCCTGTGTGTGCTGTTTTCTCCTATTAGGATGATAAGCTCCTTGAAGGCAAAGGCTTTCTAATTTACTTTTATTTGCATCCCCAAGATTAGCACAACACCTGGCAAATAGTAGGTCCTTAATGAATGCTTTATCTAGCTAATTGGTTAATGATCTGTGTGACCATGGTTCTTTCAGAACATGATTCCGAGCTAATGCAGATTAGCTCTATTGGTTAAATGAGTTTCCTCACCAGAAGTCCCTCATATTTATGAAATCACAAGTCAAGACAAAAAGAATTACTCAAAATCAATACCCTAATACACATAGGAGTTATTGCAATGGCATGGTTAATTTGGTCCAGGTAGCTATTGTGAGCTCTTAGTAATTTCACAGTGAACTGACATTTCTATGGTGAATAGGCTGGTAGCTAAGGCGCTTTGGCATAACCTCCACCAGATATCTGGAAGTTCTTCCACTTCCTGTCCTGGCTGTTTGAACTTTGATCCATATAACACCATGGTCTCCCAATAGCTCCTTCATTAGGTTTTTGATGGAGCAGAATGTACATTTCTTGAGGGCAAGTCTCGTTTTTATTGTTGTCTTTGTATCCCCAGAGGTTAGCACAGCTCTTGGTGCATAATAGATACTAAATAAATACTTCTTTTATTGAATTGAGTTCTTCATTGACCTAAGAGCAATAATGATACATTGGAGAAGATAGGCATTTGCCAAATTAAAATCATGTATCAATTGAGTAAAAAAAAAA
>CM053581.1:276490890-276534730 GCA_028627135.1 Pseudochirops cupreus
GAGAGAATAGACTGGGGGAGGGGGGAAATACTGGGATGGCTGTTTTGGGGTGGTGGGCGGGGGAAAGACGGGGAGAAAAGATGTAACTCAAAAAAATTTAATAAAGAATTTAATAAAAAAAAAGATATTTCTTGAGAGAATGTGTCCCTTTAAGCATTTAAAATTATCCAAGTTAAAACTTCCCATACTCTTCTAAACTTAAACTATACATTTCACACTAAAATCCAACCTGTGTAATAACCTAGGCCTACACTATTATCATGCTCTTGTAAGAGAGTCAAGAAAAAGTGTTAGAAAGAGATTAGTGATAAAAATTTATCTGAATGGAAAGGAACATACAATAAAACTCTCGTGATGAATATTTCTAAATACTATCATTTGTATAATTGTCTCTCAGTGCATATTTTTCCTCTTTCAAAGAAATCTCATTTTAGTGGTATTTTATATTCAGGGACAGCATATACTTATGTTAATATGGCATACTGACTTCAAAGAGTATACCCTTCTCTTTAAAAGGATAAACATAAACCTAAGACACAGTCCTGAATGTGAATTAAAATTATAACTGAGGATTAGGTTTTGGGGAAACAGGAGTCAGAAGAACATTTTTTACTTAGGTTTCTGTGTCTACAACCTTTAACTTTAACAGGCATGAAGATTTCTAATTTCTACAGAAATGAACAATGGATAAGTAGCTACGAACTAGGTCACAGATCCAATGTGAACTCTATGTTGGGAGCATGAAGGTTTACAATCATAAAATTTGGATCAAGTTATAATTTATCTTAGTGTGCAAAAGTCACTCTGATCCAAAGAAAATTCAGTTGAATTATTCAACTTACAATGCAACAGGCTGTCTTTGATTACTTCCTGAAAAGATGTTAACCTCACCTGTAATCAACTGTGTTGACCAGGGCCATGGAAATCTCTGACCCACAGAAGCAAGTACTAAATGGAAATAAGTGCATTTTTTTGGCTACAGCTGTCAAAAACATAACTTGACTCTATCATTTCTACAGCAATAGCATCCTACATGAAGACGAACGATGAAGATGATATTCAGTTCAAGTAGATTTTTCTTGCTGTAAAATGAAGGCATTTTCCCAGAAAACCTGGAAAAGAAAAGCAATCGATAGAAAGCAAAGATTCTAAAATGGCGCCCTGAAAAACTTTTAGCCTCAAATATAACATTAACATAGAGAATAAGTTCACTTCTTCTAGAATATTCTGGAAAGTGGATCAATACTCAAAGTGCATATATAATTTACCAACTGGAGGGTTTTCTCCATTGAAAAACAAAGAGATTTCAAAATCTGGATTAAGACATACCTTTTATAAAAATATTCTGGTAATCTTTACTCCTTTTTTTCTACCAAAAGCAGAATCTCTTAACATTTTTTATGTCACAGTCCCCCACTTTGGAAGTCTGGTTAAAACCTATGGATTCATCTCAGAATGGTATTTTTAAATTCAGGAAATAAAATATACAGGATTACAAAACAAGACAATTATATAGAAATATAATTATCAAAATATCTTTTTTTCAAATTAATTCATGGCTCCTATGTTAAGAAGACTTGTCCTAAAATACTTCTTATTTCTTTCAAGTATAAAAATGTTAGCAACATTTATTAAGTGCCTCCTGTGTTCTAAGACTTATTCTAAGTGCTATAATGTAGTGAATATAAAAATTATGTACTAATTACATAGTAATTACTGTAATCAATTTTTATGCCCAACTTTTCCATTTAAAGTAAGATCCTAGCAGGTAGGGGCTCCTTTTATTTATTTAAGTATGGCCCCCCCAGCACCCAGCTGAGTATATTGCCCACAGGTAGGTACCAAGTAAATGCTTGTGGAATAAATGAATCCTTTCAGTCCAAAAGAAGATTAAATTTAAGAAGGTTAAATTTACCTCAATGATCAGTCCAGGATGATAGCTATTCATAATTGTCAATAACTGAAAAAAAGGATTGTAAAAACCATACAAAGTAACTTTGGATTTGTCTGTCTTTCTGTTGTCATAGGATTCTGTCACACTACAAAACACATATAAAAGTCTGGGTGCAGACCCAGAAGACCAATGTCCTTTCTGCACTTGAAATACTGTAATCTGAGATACATTTCAGCACAGGAGCAGTCAAATAGCCTGGGGGTGATTCAAGCATGAGAATCATCATATCAGGCATTAGGGATGTGAACATTTAATTCTTTTTTTAATCTACTGGAATTGGGTCCTAGTGAAGCTAAGAATATGTATGTGCACATAAAACCCTTCAGGGGAAAAAAAAAATCTTGTGCTCAAATGAAATTAAACCCATTTCTTTCTAAAGGGTTTGTTCAGTGAGGGCTTTTCTACCTAGGCTGTCTCTCTGCCCCTCATCTCAGTACTCACCCCCTCCTACTAGCCTCATTAGGACCCAAATAGGACTCAATCAAAACTTTTAGATATGAAAGGGAACCAAACCAGGACAACAAATTACTCCAAATTTTAACTTTCTGATAGAATTGATGGTCTAGGACAGATTCAAAGGAGAGTAACCAGAATGATGTAATTGGGGCAATGTGAGAAGCTGTCAAAGGAACTGAAAACATCTATCATGCAGAAATGAAGACTCACGGCAAACACAAAATATTACAAAACCAGTCCATAGGAAACAGATTAGACTTTTGTGGATTGACCCTAGAGGGCTAAACTAGAAATAATGGGTGGGAAACTGAAGAGTTAGATCTTGAATCAATTTAAGGAAAAACCCCAACAATTAAAGCCACCTTGGGAGATAGAATGCAGAGCAGTATGGTACAATGGGTTATAAGTCAATTGTTGTTATTGAATCATATTCAGTCATGCCCAGTTCCTTATGATCCCTCTGGGGGTTTTCTCAGCAAAGATACTGAAGTGGTTTGCCTTCTCCAGCTCATTTAACAAATGAGGAAACTGAAGAAAACATGAGTAAGTGACTTGCCCAGGATCATACAGCTAATAAATGTCTGGGGTTGGATTTGAACTCAGGACTTCTTCACTCCAGACCCGGCAGTGTGCCACCCAGACTCAATGGACCTGAGTTTAAGTCCTAAGTCTTCTACTTACTACCTGCATGACCCTGGGCAAGTTAAGTCACTTTCCCTCCTCAGGCTTCAGTCAGGCAACAAGTATTTATTAAGTGCCTACTATGTGCCAGGCCCTATGCTAAGCCCAGGAGACACAAAAAGGGACAAAAGACAACACACGCTCTCAAGGAGCACACGGTTTAACAACAGGAAACACCAAGTAAACAAATATGGACAAACAAGCTATATAAAGGATGAATAGGAACAGGAAAGGCACAAGAATGAAGAGGAGTGGAGAAAGACTTGTAGAAGATGAGATTTTAGCCGAGACTTGAAGGAAGCCAAGAGATGGAGATAGAGGTGGGGGTAGAGAGCATTTCATGGCCGGGGCACAGTCAGAGAAATGTTTGGAGCTGAGAGATGGAGTGTCTTGTTTGAGGAAAAGCAAGGAGCCCAATGTCACTGGATCAAAGAGTATGTGACAGGGAATAAGGTGTAAGAAGCCTTCAAAGGAGCTAGGTTAGAAAGAGTTTTCAATGCCAAATAAAGGATTTTGTATTTGATCCTGGAGATACTAGCAAGCCACTGAAGTTTATTGAGTAGGAAGGTAACATGATCAGATCTGTGCTTCAGGAAGATAACTTTGGCAGCTCAATGTAAAATTCATTTTCCTCTTTTGCAACATGAGGTAACAACACGATAGCAAAGGTGCCTTCTGGCTTCTTCTATGGTCCTTTTACTATGAAAGCTATTTACTGCTAGAAGTGTGATGACCACTTGTCTAAAATGTTGAAGATAGAATTCCTATTCAAGTGGGAGTTTGACCAAATCAGGGGCTCTTCACTTGATGTACCTGAACTTTAAAAAAAATATATTTTACTAATCATTTTAACATAATTGGTTTTCTTTGTATTTTATTATATGTCTTTTAAAAAAATCAGGGGGGGGGGTGGCTAGCTGGTGCAGTGAATAGAGCACCAGCCCTGATGTCAGGAGGACCTTAGTTCAAATCTAGCCTCAGACACTCAACACAAAAACTAGCTGTGGGACCTTGGGCAAGTCACTTAACCCCAACAGCCCTCCAAAAAAAAAATCTGGGAAGAAATACATAGACTTCTCCATACTTCCAAAGTGGGCTAAGACTGAAAAAAAAAAAGCTAAGAATACTTATCATTGTGGGCTAGATAATATCTATTGTCTCTCCTAGCCCTGGGAATGAAGTGATAAGTTTTCTTGAAGGAAAGCAATGACAAATCTGACCAGGACTTTCAGACACAGCATATTGACAGTAACTTTTTTAAAATCATAAGTCATTCAACACTTACCTGTGTGACCTTGGGCAAGGTACTTAACCTCTGTTTGCTTCAATTTCCTCAACTGTAAAAATGGGAACAATAACAAAACCTATCCCCACCCCGCCCAGGGTAAAGCACTTAGCACAGTGCTGGCACACAGTAAGTATTTGTTGTTGTTATTATTATTTCTTAGGTAAAACTTTTAGGAGAACTTGGATTAAATGATCTTTTCAAAAAATAAATCTAGAATTTTAAAATAAGCATAAAAGTAATCCCTTAGCAAAGAGTAGATTATCTGAAATTGTTGGGGAAGTTACCAGCTTTCAAAGGACAGTAGCAACATGTGATAACTATTCGAAGGTCCCTAGCTGAAGTGAATAGCAGGGTGGGACATGAATACACACAAAATAAAATCTACGGATGCTAACTAGAACCATCACTTCTGTTTATTTCTTGGTTTGTCTATCTCACTTATTGGCAGCGTGTGCTTGTCTCAGTCTATAAGTCTTCCGTCCCGAGTGTCTCTGTGTATGTCTATTTCAAGCTCTCCTTCTAAACATATGTGTATGTGTTTCTCTCTTGCCTCTTTTTATTTTGCTCTTGTTTCTCTTTACCCACCTAACCCATCTTCATCCTTTATGGGTCGGTCTCTCTCTCTCTCTCTCTCTCTCACACACACACACACACGCGCGCGCGCGCGCACACACAGACACACACACACACACACACACACACACACACACACACACACACACACACACACACACACACACCCCTTCCCCATCCCAGCCTAACTCCTTTAAAAGTCCATCTGCTTGGTACCTCCATTTGTTCTTCTCTCACTTTCTTCAAAACCCTCTGTTATCTGGCTCCTGACCTCATCACTTAACTGAAACTGCCTTCTCCCCCAAATTAACAATGATGTCTTAATTACCAAATTAAATGCTCACTTCTCAATCCTCAACCTTCTTAATGCTTCTATAGTATTGGACATTGTTGGCCACCTTCACTTCCTGGATACTCTGTCCTCTCTGGGTCTTTGTGTTACTGTTCTCTCTTGGATCAGACTACTCCTCAGTCTCCTTACTGATTCATAACCCATGTCATGACCATTACCTGTGGGTGTTCCTTGAGGCTTGGTCCTGAACCCTATTCTCTTTTATCCCTACATTCTCCCACTTGGGGATCTCATCATCTTTATGGCTCAATAACTTCTAGACTGATAACTGCTCAATCTATACATCCAGCCCTAGTCTCCTGAGCTCCAGTCCCACATCATATACTGGATATTGGACATTTCCAACTGGATATCCCATAGGCATCTGAAACTCAATATATTCAAAAAGATAGCAAATAATCCCCCAATCTACTTCTTTAGCAGTATCCTTATTAATGTCAAGAGCAACCTGAGTTATCAGCCTGAATTTCTCACTCACTCACCCATCATATCTGATCACTTCTCAAATCTTGTTTCCTTCTTCCCAACATCTTTTTCATACATTACCTCCCCACCCACCTCTAACACAGTTACCACCTGGACTCTTGCAACAGCCACCTAATGGTCTCATTGCCTAAAGGTTCTCCCTACTTCAATCCATCCTCCATCCATTATCAAAGAGATTTCCTTAAAGTTTAGGTCTGATCATGTCACCCACTTCCTAATTCAGTTAACTCCAATATTGCCTCTAGAATCAAAGACAAATTACCCTGATTGGCATTTAAATCTCTTCACAACTTAGCCCCACCCTCTCTTTTTCATCTTCTTATGCTTGACTCCCTTCCGCACATGCAGAGATCCAGCCATATTGTTTTGCATGCAATCTTGCACACACAAAACTCCATCTTCTGTCTCTATGCCTTTACATTAGCTATCATCAATGCTCAGAAAGCACACCTTCCTCACCTCCACCTCCTGGAATCCCTGATTTCCTTGAAACTTAGCTTAAGAGCCACCTTCTATATGAAGCCTTTCAGGATTCCCCAGATGCGAGTGGCATTGTCTCCCCAAGCTGCATTTATTCGTTTTGTAAATATTTACATATACACTTATTTTCTTTCCTGTCAGAATGTAAGTTCCTTAAGGACAAGGACTGTTTCAAAATTATCTTTGTATCATTAGCACTTAGCACAGCTCACAGTACATTGTGTTTAATATGTGTTACCTGATTGAGTTCTGATTTCCTCTATCTTCCTCATTTTTTCTCAAACCACTCCAATCCACTTTTTTTCCTTAACTAGACATAATAGTTGTTGTTGCTGTTCAGTTGTTTTTCAGTAATGTCTGACTCTTCGTGACCCCATTTTGAGGTTTTTTTTTTTTGCAAAGATATTGAAATGGTTTGCCATTTCCTTCTCCAGCTCATTTTACAAATGAAGGAACTAAGGCAAACAGGGTTAAGTGACTTGTCCAGGGTCATACTGGTAGTGTCTAAGGTAGAATTTGAACTCAGGAAAATGAGTCTTCCTGACTCCAGGTTCAACACTCTATCCCAGTATACCACCTAGCTGCCCCTAACTAGTCATAATAGAGAACTTTAAAATACATAAGAGCATGTATATACATATATGTACATATACATATAATTAGGTATTTTGCTGAATACTTTGCTACTACTTAAAGATCATATCTGGTAAGTCAAATACTCTATTTCTCTTTCTCTACAAATTAAAGTGAATTATGTAGCTTACTTGTGTACAAACCTCAATTGATTTATTTTTCCCCCATCGGTGAGCAGTCTTGGCTAGAACAAACAAAAAAAAAATCCCATTTCTCTTTGGGAGAAGCACATGGGAAAGGCGGACCCTTCCATCAAAGAATCATTCACTTCTGTTTCCTCAGGTTGTCAGGTACACTGATTGATAATATCTTAGGAAAACAAACTGCCATTTCAGACATAGTTAACCAATTTAGAATTGCCAAAAACCTCTCCAAACTGCAGAAATCATAAACCTTCAAGGAGGTCACAGGAAGAATGTAAGCGTCCAATTAGAGAGGTAAGTTCCCATCCATCAGCATAGCCAAGCCTTAACATCTCCATCTGGCCTTGAATAGTCAGTGATACAAGAATTCTATGAAATCTTGACCAGAGTATAAAGATATCCAGTGGAGAACAAAAAATGACCTCTAAAAAAAAAACCCTGAGAGTAAGGTTAAAAAGCAAAGATGATAGAAGATTCTGAGAATGATAAAATGATGTTAAAAATGTCTCTTCACTTAACTAGAAAAATAAAAGCAAGCATTGTGGGCAGAAGATGGAAAGCATTGTGATAACTAAGCAGTTCTAAGCTTTCTGTTTATATTTAAAGGTCTCAGTGGGAATATCAGAATCCCTAAAGAAAACCATGTTTTAGCTCTGCATTTTCTAGTACAGAAACAAAAACAGAAATCTCATTTGAATAATTCTTAGAGTTAAGGTATTTTCTTCTATGTTTCAATAAGCACAAGAAGGAATCTTAGCATCCTGATACTGTTTTTTCCCTTTCATGTGTGGGACTTTTCCTTTCTTGTTTTTTTTTTCCCTTTGATTTTTTATACTTCACTTTCAGTAACTCTAATATTTAAACAGAAGTCACTGGGCCAGGTGTGTGATGGATTTTAATAAAGACCTAGAAATAAACATGAACACTGGTTATGAAAGGGCTTAGTTATTCAACTGGAAACAGTCCATAAGAATCTATTTGTTTATGCCATAATTCATCTGAACTGTGATAGTTTTACTTATAGACCCAGTTAGTTATAATCTGTTAAGACCCGATAGTTATATATAGTTATGACTACATAAAGGATACGATAGCACTTTATAAAACTATGAGATACTTATCTCTTCACAACCCCATGAGGAAGAGAGCAGAAGTATGATTTTCTTTTTTTTTACAGATGGAAAAACTGGGGCTTAAAAAAAATAAAGTAACACATTCAAGGTCATGCAGCAAAACAAGAACTGAAAGCCAGAAAGATATTGTATTAGTTCTTCCCTTCTCCATAAAAGGGTGCTTTCACAGTTTGATTCTAAGCAAATTAGAAGGACCTTGATAAGATGGTGTGTGTCCAGAGGAGGGAAATAATCATAGAGAAGGGCTTGGAATCCACATGATTTGAGAGAATCAGCGAAGCTTAGACTGGAGAAGAGAAGACTCAGGGGAGTGGCTGATAGATGTCTTCAAGTACCTGAATGGTCATCAGGTACAAGATGGATTAGGTTTGTTCTGTTTTGTCCCAGAGGACAAAGTGTAGAAAGTGTAGAAGTTGCAAAGAGGACAAAAGAGATTTACTGTCATGAAAATACCTCCTAACAACTAGAGCTGTCCAAAAGGAGAAAGGGCCACCTCAAGAAGTGGCAATTTCCCCTCCTTTGAGGCTTCAAGCAGAGTCTAGATGAACACTTGTCTAATGTATTATAGTGGTGATTCCTTTAGAATGTAAATAATAGCTAGCATTTGTATAACACCTTGCAAATTTTGCAGATAAGGATACTGAAACTGACAGGAGTTAAATCACTTGCCCAGATCATACAGCTAGTGTCTGAGGCCAGACCTGAACTCAGATCTTCCTGTCTATAAGTCCAACACTCTATATTCACTGTGCCACCTGGCTTCCTAGGGATTGGTTAGCAATATGGTCACTGAGGTACCTTCCCACCCTCAGATTCTTTTACTAATTGTTTGGAATCATAAGATATTTTCTTCATTAAACCAATGTAATACATCATAATTGGTGTCTATAACACTATTAGAGTCTAGCTGCATTTGAAATTAAATAAACAGGTTCTTATGGACTGACTTGAAAATATAACTTTTGTGGAGAAATATTAGAAAACATCTTAAATGCACAGAATCTCTGAGTTGGAAAGACCTCAGAAACATTACAATCCAACCTATATCTGACTAGAAATCCCTTCTACTATGTCCCCAACAAGAGATAATTCAGATTGTGATAGAATCTCTAATGACATGAGATAAAAATCAGAGAAAATATGCAAAGGATTTTACAAACTTTAAAGGAATATGAAAATGTCCTTTATGTAAACTATTATAATTATGACTTCCTAAGACATCCCATTTTAAAGACAGTTACAACAGTTAAAAACAGTTTTCTTATCTCAAACTGGTTTGTCTCTCTGAAACTTCCGAACACAACTCATAATTTTGACTCTGCATCCTAGATGTTCAAAGCAACTACTTTCCTTGCCCTAGCCCTAACATTATCTATGGCAGTCATAATGGAACTTCTAAAGGTACCAGAGAGTTAAAAGAGGATCCAGGTTTTCTTGGATGGCAGCAAAGGTGGAAAAAAGCACCAGATGAAGAACCAAAGGATTGTAGTAAGCTAATTCCAGCCCTGTTATCTTATACAAGCAACTTTATCTCCTTGGGCGTTGGTTTCCTTATTTGTAAAATGGGGGGCTAGGAACAAGATGATATGATCTTGAAAGGTCTTTCAGTCCTTAGTAATCTATCAATCTAAGTCCAGATCTTCAGAGGACACCTAGTAAACTTCCAAGCAGGCCCCTGGCCATGATGCTAACAGAAGTGGGGCCTCTGCTATTTTAAGCAATAGGATTTACAGCTAGAAGGAACCTTAAAAATTGAGTCTAACATCTCTCCCCCACCACCATCACCATCACAATTTTAGAGAGGAGGAAAATGATACAGAGGGGTAAAGCTATTTACTCAGGGTCACACAAGTACTGCACATATCATCAATTTTAAATTTAGAGGGAACACCAGTGGTCACTTAGTACAAACAAGACCCCCAAAGATTCCCTTCTACAACATTCCTAACATGTGATTATCCAGGATTTGCTTGAAGACTTCCACTGAAAGAAAACCCAAAAATCTCCAAAGGAAGGCCACCCCACTTCTGGATAGCTCTCTATGTTAGCTCTAATCCTCAATACATCAAACCTACATTTGGAAGTTTATAGTTTTTACTCTTCATTTCCAGATTAAACCCACTGTCTTGCTCATATGGTAGACTTTCACATACTTAATGAGATCTATCTTTCCTCTTCTATCCTAACCAGCAAATGAGACTTCACTTCTCCAGGCTAAACATCCCCAGTTCTTCAAGCAATTCTCACAGAGCAAGGACTCAAGTCCCTTCACTTTTCTCCTCAAACTTCTGGAAATTCTCCAGTTTATCAAAGTCCTTTCTAACCTGTGGTTCCCAAAAATAAACATAATGCTTCAGATGTGTTCTGATAAGAGTACCATCTAACTGTACTATCCTGAAGTTCACATCTCTTCATCTTAAATATCCAAGTATGGATTAGAAACCATGATTTCTGACTCCAAATCAACTATTCTTTTAAGACATATGAACTATGTCTTCCCTAAAATGATAAGTATGACCCATTTTTAAACCAGCAAGTATTATCTGTAAGGAGCCAGGTAAGAAGCCTTCCCAATAATATCAAGAGTGAAGTAAGGATGCCCATTATAAAAACAAGTATTTAATATTGTACTAGAAATGCTAGCTATTGCAATAAGAGAAGAAAAAGAAATTGAAGAAATTAGAAAAGACAATGAGGAAACAAAACTCACTCTTGCAAGTGATATGATGGTGTACTTAGGGAATACTAGAGAATCAACTAAAAAACTAGTTGAAACAATTAACAACTTCAGAAAATTTTCAGTATATAAAATAAACCCACATAAATCATCAGCACTTCTATATATTACCAATAAAATCCAGCAGGAAGAGACAGAATGAGAATTTCCATTAAAAAAAACAGCAAACAGTATAAAATACTTGGGAGTTCACTTTCTAAGAAAAACTCAGGAACTATATGAACACAGTTACAATACACTTTTCACATAAATACTTAGTGTCATACCAATCAAACCACTAAAAATTATTTTATGGATCTAGAAAAAAAAAAAACCAGAATTCATTTAGAAGGACAAAGGCTCAAGAATATCAAGGGAATCAATGAAAAAATGTGAAGGATGGTGGTCTAGCCATACCATATCTCAAACTCTATTAGAAGCAGTAATCATCAAAGCAATCTGATGCTGGCTAAGAAACTGAGTAGTGAATCAGTGGAATAGATTAAGTACACATCTAGTGAAGCAGATTGGGTACAATTTAGTGCTTGGTAAACCAAAGAACCAATCTTTCAAGACAAGAATTCACTATTCAACAAAAATTTCTAGGCAAACTAGAAAACAGTTTGGCAGACACAAGGTATTGATCAACACCTCATATTGTATACCAAAAATAAGGCACAATGGGTACACAATTTAGACAAGAAGGGTGATATTATAAACAAATTAGGGGAGCATGTAAAATTTTACCTGTCAGATCTATGGATAAGGGAATAATTTATGACCAAACAAGAGACAGAGAGGATCACCAGATTAAACTGGATAATTTTGATTACATTAAATTTAAAAGGTTTTACACAAACAAAACCAACGCAGGCAAGATTAGAAGGAAAGCAGGAAACTGGGAAAAGTTTTTACAGCATGTTTATCTGATAAAGGTCTCATTTCTGAAATATACAGAGAACTGCATCAGATTTATAAGAATATGAGACATTCCCAGTTGATAAATGGCCAAAGGATATGAACAGGCAACTTTCAGGAGAAGAAATCAAAACTATTTAGCTATCTATATGAAAAAATACTATAAGTCAATATTGATTAAAGAAACACAATTTAAAACAACTCTGAAGTACCACCTCAATCTATCATATTGACTAATAAGACAGAAAAGGAAAATGACAGATGTTGGAGGGGATGTAGAAAAACAGGGACGCTAATATACTGTTTGGTGGAGTTGTGAATTAGTGTAACCATTTGGACAACAATTTGAAGCTATGTTCAAAAGACTGTCAAACTTTGCATACCCTTTAACCCTGCAATACTACTACTAGGATCTGCATCCCAAAGGAATCAAAGAAAAATTTAAAAGGACCTATATGCACAAATATATTTATGGCAGCTCTTTTTTGTGGTAGCAATGAATTAGAAACTGGGAGATGACCATAAATTGGAGAATGATAGAACAAGTTGTGGTATGTGATTTTGATGGAATACTGTTTTGCTGTAAGAAATGATGAGCAGGATGGTTTCAGAAAAACCTGGAAAGATGTATAAGAATTGATGCAAAATGAAATAAGCTGAACCAGGAGAACACTGTACATAGCTACAGCAATATTTTAAGAGTGATCAACTGTGAATGACTTAGATATTCTTATTAATACAATGATACAAGACAATTCTGAAGGACTTACAATGGAAAATGCTACCCACCTTCAGACAAAGATTTGATGGAGTCAGAATGCAGATTGAAACATAATTTTTCACTTTCTTTTTCTTGATGTTTTCTTGCAATGTGGCTAATATGGAAGTATGTTTAACATAATTTCACATGTATAATTGATACCACATTTCTTGCCTTCACAATGGATGGGGGAGGAGTGGGAGTGAGAGAATTTGGAGCTCATTTTTTTAAATAAAGAAAACAAGAAAAAAAAATACATATAGGCCAGAAAAAATGTACACATACACCCTACAACTGAATAGCTGTTACTACTGAGAGTTACCAGAACATACATTATTTCATTTCTTCCTCAGAGCTAACCCTATAAAGTAGATGCTATTATTATTCACATTTTACAGATTAGAAAATTGACAGTCAGAGTGGTTGAGTGACAAGTCCAAGGTCACCTACCTATTAAGTGTCTAAGAAAGGATTCAAATTCAAGACTTCCTAATTCCAAGTCTAATAACTGCAAAGGAAGAATATTGCCTGAACAAGCTAGAACATAATCATATTTATCTTTACATACCAGATATAATGCTAAGCCTACTGAGAGGTGATTAATCATCCCATCTCAAGGTGCTGAGCATGCTGACAGAAGAGATAATAATAGGACTTCTGTGATGCACTAATCATATTATTTTGTACTATAGAAACTTCTATATTCCATATAACCCTATTAAACCATAAACTCCATGAAAAGACACAGGGTATTCTATATTTTTTTTCCTCTTTCCCGGTACTTAATAAACTGTTTTCCATTCTGTAGGACTTATTATACACTGGTTGAGGTCAATGACCAGGACCATTAGGGCAATCACAATCTTTGAAAATAATGACAAAGGTTGAAAAACAGGAGAGGGAAACAAAAAATGGAGGACAGTTTCAACAAGTACCAGCATGGTATAATAGAAAGAGAAGTGGATTTGGAGTCAGAAAACTTGATTTAGAACCCCAAATTCCCCAGTCTCTTGGCCAAGGAACTTCATCCCTCTCTCAGTCTTGGTTTCTCTGTCTTTAAAATAAGAGGGTTAGACTAGATGAACTCAAAAGTCTACTAGTTCTCAATCTATTAGTCTATGGAATGATAGTCCTAGGAGCAATGGTGATAAGAGGGATGGAACCCAGAGGCTAGCAATGAGGGAGGAAGAAGTTGCTTAATAAATCCTTGACTGATCGAGTCCCACCAGGTAGCCACTAGGATTCATCTGTCAGGTACACAGCAGTCACAGACTTCCTGGAACTCCAGGCTGAGGAGCTTAAGGAAATACTTCCTTACTGCCTCCATCACTTTTCCAGACTGCTAAAGTAAACACATTTACAGCCCAAACCTAAACCTGGCCAATTCAGTCTTTCTTACCGGGAATATTTCTTTAATTTCCTGTTGCCTCCTCATTTTCCTTCCATTTCAGAAACATTGTTAAAGTCTCTATAAAATGCAACAAGCTGCCTTCCCTTGCCAGTTTCGGAAGTGTTATGTCACACTCTCTCAATGTGTTTCAATGATAGCTTAGTCATCATTTAAAAAAAAAATTCTCCCTCACTTTAAATGTCACTAGTTGAGAGAACAGCTGAACTGGGTTTAAAGTCCCCTGAAAAACACGTCCTCTTTGGTTAGGACAGGAGAATCTGCCATAAGGGCTAAATTTAAATAGAAATTTCGAGGCCATCCACAAAATGACCTGTTGCCCTCTCCTGACTGAGGTGTGTTCTCATTGAATAGAGTCAGGTGCACTCAGCCTCTGAGGATTTGCAAACCCATCTTAGCAGACAGTTTGGGGGCACTCTGTGCAGTGTCACAAATCAAGACTTTTGTTTGGAGACATTCTGGCACATCTCAATTCCCAGGGGACCCCAGCTCACTAGCAGCTCATTATCAGCTCCATGGCCCTGGCTCTTTGGTGAGAAATTGATGAAAGGCAGTAATGTAGAATGGCTTCTATGATAGGATTATGGATTCTAGGGCAGGAAGAAAGACCTCAAAAAGAACCATGCCTCCCTGGGCCCTTCAAATAGGTTTTCTTCTTTTATTCCCTCAAAACTTAATAACAAATTCAACAGGAAACTTAAGGAGAGGCTAAATGGTACAGAGGGGCAATTAGGTGGTGCTATTAATAGATATAGCACTGGGCTTGGAGTCAGTGGGATCCAAGTTCAAAATTGGCCTCAGATTCTTACTAGCTGTCTGAACCTGGACAAGTCACTTAATCCCTATTTTCTTTAGTTCCTCATCTGTAAAGAGGGACACACTGAAGAATGAAATGGCAAAATATTCCAGTATCTTTGCCAAGACAGCCTCATGGACTTGTCCATCGGATCACATAGAGTTGGACATGACTGAACAACTGAACAACAACAAAACGGTACAGAGGGAAAAACAGAATTTGGAGTCAGAAGACTTGGGTTTGAATTCTGATTCTTTTACTTACACTAGCCTTGAGCAGGCTTTCTCAACTCTCCATACTCGGTTTCTATATCTTTATTTAACCCCATGCACACCCCACCCCCTACTCCCACTTCCCCTTGCCCTTTTTATCTCTTTGAATTATTTCCCCCTCAGTCCAAGGTGATAAAATTCATGAAGAGAGAGAAAAATTTCTTACGATCCTGAAACAGAAATTAATGCTTCCTCCTCCAATCTTGGTAAACAGTGACCCTTTTGTTTATGATGGACAGGGCTAGGACTGGAGAACATAAGTTGCATGATAGATCAAGGGACACCATCTCTACTGTATGGCTCATCTCCCCCTCCTCTCCTCACTCTGTCTCCCCTGTCTCCCCTAAAAAGACTGAGGGAAGAGGGATTTTATTAACCAACTGTTATTGAGTGTTTACATCTGAAATATGTTGGGCACTGCAACTACCAGGATATTTCAGGCCTTATACCCAGCAAAATACCACAAAATCATCTTTCACAAGGGGGGAGATAAGTATTTAATGAGGATTGTAAAGTGTAAGAAGTACAAGGACATAGGTTCATAGATATAGAACTAGAAGGGAATTTAAGAGTCCATCTAATTCAAATCTAGTATATAGCACTTAGGTGCTTCCTGTTATCTGAATTTGTTAATTAAGGGTTTCTTCCTACTCCTACAGTCACTTTTCCCATCACATCTGACTCTTCATGACCCCATTTGGGGTTTTCTTGGCAAAGAAACTGGAGTAGTTTGCCATTTCCTTCTTCAGATCATTTTATATGTGAGGAAACTGAGGCAGACACAACCCAATATTTTACAGATGGGATACTGCAGCCTAGGGAGGTTAAGTGACTTGTTTGTGGTCAAAGAGGTAGTAAGTAAAAGCATCAGAAGTGGTAATATGAACCCAGGTCCTCTCCAGAGCTAGTGCTTTCTGCACTATACCATGATGACAAAATAACAGAAAATAACAAAAAAACAACATAAACAGACATGCAAATCTAGTATAAATTGGGCTCTGGAGCAAATGAAATCAGAATTGCAGAATGTGAGAGTAAGAAGGGATTTTAGCAGCCATCTAGTCCAACCATTGCTCGAAAGGATTCCTCACTCTAACAAGCTGGACAAATGGTCATCTAGCCTCTTCCTCAAGACCTCCAAGGAGGGGGAACATGCTATCCCCAGAGGCAGCCCCTTCTACTTCAGGAGAGCTCTAATTGTTAGGAAGCTTTTCCTGACATCAAGCTTCAATTGATCTCTTTGCAACTTCAATACATTCCTCCTCATTCCATCACCTGGGGCCACATGGAACACATCTAATCCCTCTTCAATGAGACAGCCCTTCATAGATTTGAATTCAGTTATGTCTTCAGGAATTCTTTTCTTCCCCAGATTAAACACGTTTCCCCAGTTCCTTCATTTGATCTTCATATGACATGGATTCAAGGAACCTCACTATCTTCATTGCCTTGACATTCTGTAGTTTATCAATGTCCTTTTGAAAATTTGGTGCCCAGAAGCAAACACAGCATTTCAGATGAGGTGTGATCATTAGTAAGTGTAGTCCCAAAAGAGAATGGAATGATAACTTCTCTACTCCTGGAATCTATACCAGGAATAATGTAACCTAAGAAAGTATTAGCTTTTTAGTTGCCACATCACAGCACTGACTCTTCTAAAGAGTTCTAGATTATTGCCTCATAGATCTTGCCCCCTCTGCCCTTTTTTTGTCATGCCTCACTCTTACAAGTCTCAATTCCTGCAGGAGATAGAGTGGGCAGAATTATTGCCCTATAGTATTGTTCCTTTGTCCACACAATCCACTTCAATCTTCTTACTTCCCAGTGATAATCTCCTTTCCAGATCCACACCTTTCCATCCTTCAGGGTACCAACGTCCCCAACAACTCTAATTCCCCTTCTCTAAGGGCAGGATACTGTCCATGGAAGTACAGTACTTTGTCACAGGGAGTGTGGTATCTCTGAGTGCCAAATCTCTGCAGTCTATGCTAGTTGTATAATCCTCGTATTTCTTTACAGACTATATCACCTCTCCTTCATGGGAGTAATCTTCAGCAAAACCACACACACATACCACTAAATCAACATTTCCTCCTTTCTTTCATCCAATTTCAGTCACTTATTTGCTACTAAATTGCCCATTTTCCATAGCCACTTTAAAAAAAAAATAATTTGTCTTTATTAATTTGTTTGCTTTTAGTTTACAAGATTCAGTTCCACGATCCCTTGAGTTTCAAATTTTCTCTGCCCCTCCCCACACTGAGGCATACAATCAAGTATAGAATCTGCAAATACTTTTACATTAGACATTAGTCAGGTTAAAAAGAAGGATTGTAATCGATGGAAGGAACAGTGAGAAAGAGGAAACAAAGCCAAAGAAGAAAAAGAAAGAGAGCAGGTAGTTTGCTTCAATCTGCATTCAAACTCTGTTCTTTCCAATTTTTCTCTGAATGTAGACATCGCTTTCCATCATGAGTCCTTTGGAGCTGTCTCATACCCTTGCATTGCTGAGAAGAGTACAGTCTATCAAAGTTGGTCATCACACATACGTTGTGTCTGTAATTGTGTACAAATTTTTCCTGGTTCTGCTCTTCTCACTCAGCACCACTCACATCAGCCTCTCCAGGTAAATATGAAGTCAATCTTCTCCTTATTTCTTATAGCACAATAATATTCCATTACATTCACATGCGACACCTTGTTTAGCCATTCCCAATTGATGAGCACCCATTTAATTTCCAGTTCTTTGCCACCACAAAAAGAGCTGCTATAAATATTTTTGTACATACGGATCTTCCTCCCACTTCTATGGTCTCTTTGGGATACAACCCTAGAAGTGGTATTGCTGGGTCAAAGCGTATACAATTATTTATAGCCCTTTGGGCATAGTTCTAGATTGCTCTCCAGAATGGTTGAATCAGTTCACAACTCCACCAACTAAGCATTAGTGTTCCAATATTTCCACATCCTCTCCAGCATTTGTCATTTTCCTGTTTTGTCATCTTGGCCAATCTGACCAGTAAGATGTGGTACCTCAGAGTTGTTTTGATTTGCATTTCTCTAATCCAGTGGTTCTCAACCTGTGGGTCGCGACCCCTTTGGAGGTCGAATGACCTTTTCACAGGGGTCTCCTAAGGCCATTGGAAAACACGTGTTTCTGATGGTCTTAGGAACCGAGACACTGCTCCTCTATTCATCTCCAGGTGGGTCCGCCCACATGCAGATATGCCCACAAACGAGTATTAAAGGGTCATGGCATTAGGAAGGTTGAGAACCACTGCTCTAATCAATAGTGATTTAGACCATTTTTTCATATGCTTATAGATATCTTTAATTTCATCCTCTGAAAACTGCCTGTTCATATCCTTTGACCATTTATCAATTGTGGAATGACTTGTAGTCTTATAGATTTGACTCAATTCTCTGTATATTTTAGAAATGAGGCCTGTATCAGAGACATTGGTTGTAAAAATTCTTTCCCAATTTCCCACTTCCTCTTAATCTTATATTAGCTTTGTTTGTACAGAAACTTTTCAATTTAATGTAATCAAAATTATCCATTTTGCACTTTGCATTTTGCTCTCTAATTCATGTTTGGTCATAAAGTCTTCCCTTTTCCACAAATCTGACAGGTAAACTATTCCTTGCTTTCCCAGACTGCTTACAGTATCAGCCTTTATACTTAGATCATGCACCCATGTATACTTGATTTTGGTATATGTTGTTAAAGAATGGTCTATGCCCAGTTTCTGCCACACTATATTCCAGTTTTCCCAGTGATTTTTGTCAAATAGTGAGTTCTTATCCCCAAAACTGGGGTCTTCGAGTTTATCAAACAGTAGATTGCTATAGTCATTGACTGCTGAGTCTCAAGTACCCAATCTATTCCATTGATCCACTACTCTATTCCTCAGCCAGTACCAAGTAGTTTTGATGACTGCTGCTTTATAATACAGATTAAAATCTAGTATGGCTAGGCCACCTTCCCTAGCATTTCTTTCCATTAATTTCCTTGATATTCTGGACCTTTTGTTCTTCCAAATGTTCTTCCAAATGAATTTTGTTGCTATTTTTTCTAGCTCTATAAAAAGTAATTTTTTGGTAGATTGATTGGTATAGCACAAAATATGTAATTTAATCTAGGTAAAATTGTCATTTTTATTATATTAGCTCAACCCAGCCACAAGTAATTGATGCTTTTCCAATTAGTTAGATCTGACTTTATTTGTGTGAAAAGTGTTTTATAGTTGTGTTCATATAGGTCCTGGGTTTATTTTGGCAGGAAGATTCCCAAATATTTTATAATGTCTGCAGTAACATTCCCAAATATTTTATAATGTCTGCAGTAACTTTAAATGGGGTTTCTCTTTCTATCTCTTGCTATTGGATTTCATTAGAAATATATAGGAATGCCAAGGATTTATGTGAGTTTATTTTATATCCTGCAACTTTGCCAAATTTATTTATTGTCTCAAGTAGTTTTTTACTTGATTTTCTAGGATTCTCTAAGTATATCATTATGTCATCAGCAAAGAGTGATAGCTTAGTCTCTTCTTTGCCTAATTTGACTCCTTCAATTTCTTTTTCTTCTCTAATTGCTACTGCTAACATAATAAGAGGGGCGACAGTAGACATCCTTGTTTCACCCCTGATCTTACTGGAAATGCTTCTAGCTTATCCACATTACATATAATACTTGCTTATGGCTTTAAATAGATGATTCTTATTATTTTAAGGAAGACTCCATTTATTCCTCTACTTTCTAGTGTTTTTAATAGGAATAGATGTTGTATTTTGTCAAAAGCCTTTTCTGCATCTATTGAGATAATCATATGATTTATGCTAGTTTTATTGTTGATATGTTCAATTATACTGATGGTTTTCCTAATATTGAACCATCCTTGCATTCCTGGAATAAATCTGAAAGGGCTAACTCACAGGGATCTCACTCTCTACAAAAATGCTCAGTTCTTTTTCTAAATAAAGGCTTTCTAACCATTCCCTCTTCATCTTATAATTCATGAAGCTGATTTTTTAATCCAATTTTAAGATTTTACACTGACTTCTATTGAACTTCATCTTATTAATTCAGTCCAAAGCTCTATCCGGTCCTTTAGCCTCTTGGATCCTGACTTTGTCAGCCAGTGTAAGAGCTATTCCTACCAGAATGTGTCATCTGGAAATCTGATGAGCATACCATCTTTGTCTTTTTCCAAATCATTTATAAAAATGAAAAAGAACACAGAACCAAATACAAATCCTTGGAGTACTCTACTGAAGACCTGCCATAGTGTCACAGAACCATTAACAACTACTTTAAATCTGGCCATCCAATTAGTCCTAAATGCATTTTATTTTACTCTAGTCTAATACATAGCTCTCTATATTCTCCACACAAATTATATGAGATACAGTGTCAAAAGTTTTGCTAACTTTAAGTAAACTATATTCTTCTCATCTGCTAGCTCAATAACAATGTGAACTATTAACTCAACAAAGAATTCATAAATCTAGAAAAAATTACTCCTATCAAAAATGAAAATACAGTATTTAATAGTAATCTTTAAAAGCACAGAGCAGTTATCTTCGCCTTTGCTAGGTCCAAAGAGCCCTGACTAAAGGTATAGCCAAATGTACTTCCCAACTCCCAGCAAAGAGGGGGAAACATGAGAAGAGGACCAAGGCTCTGCACCTCTGTTCAACCCTAGGAAAAGGAAAGAGGTAAGTGAAAAAAAATACATAAAAAGCTTCTTTTGCTCAGCCTGGGAAAACAGGAAAAGAAGGAAGAGAGACAAGAGACTTTTCCCTCATGGTTAGCCAGAGGAGGAGAGAGCAAGGAAGAAAGAAAGACATAGACTTGATAAAAACCCATCCAAAGCCACATCTACCACTTCTGGGCTAATCGGACCACATACCGCATGTACCTCAGCTCTATCTCTGTTCCCTATAAGGGCAAAGCAACACTTATAGACACTGCAAGCTTTATCGGAGAAGTCAGTTTGAAACAAAAGTGTTGGCCCCATTATATGAAGAGAAAGTCACCTGTTCCAATATAGTCCACATAATTCATTATAGAGCACTATACAGATTTAAAGAGGAACTTCCATATTTTAATTATTTAAATCATCTTTAAAGAAGGCATATTACCAAATGCATTCAGTCCCTAAGGATCACTGGGCCTTTCTGTGCACCTTAACATTGCAGCCTCCTAGATCATTGTCTCCCCATTAGGATGTAAACTCCTTGAAAACAGAAATTGTCTTGCTTTTTTTATTTGTATCTCTTGCACTTAACAGAATTATTTGTACATAATAAGCATTCAATAAATGTTTTTTATTAATTTCATTCATTCATTTTACAACAGAAATTTGCCTACCAATACTGTTATTACCTTGTTAAACTTAATTTTGTATTTCTTTAAAGAAAACAAATTACATTAACAAATAGAAGTTAATGATTTTATATAGAATCCTTTTCTGCCAGAATCTATCTTGGGCCATAGAACTGCTATCACAGTGCCCTTAGTTTGATTTTCCCAATATTAATTCCCAAGTTTACCTGGCAAAGTACTCATCCATGCCCAACTAGCCATCATCAAAACCTATGTAGTAATACTAGCCACTAGTCTCATTTTTGCATGTTTATTACAAACTAAATGAAAATAAACTACAAAATAAAACCACAAACACCATCAGCATTTCTACATAGCAATAAAAAAAATTCTTGAGGGCATAATAGAAAGGAAAATTCCATTCAAAATAATCACAAAATGAACAAAATATCTGGTAGTCAATTTACCTTAGCATAATCAAGACTTGTATAGTTAAAATTACAAAACGCACTTCAAAGAAATAAAGTAATTGGAGGCATATTCAATGTTCATGGCTAGGTCATGCCAATATAATGAAAATCATGATACTAGCTAAATTAATTTACAGATATTTACTATACCAATCAAACTACCAAAGAGACAGTATACAAAGTTAGATAAAATAATAGCAAAATTCATCCAAAGACTTGAATCTCAGGGGAAATAACAGAAAGAGAAAGTAAGAATGATGTGAGAGTAGCACATCCATTTAGAGAAACAGTGGCCCCGGGGCAGCTAGGTGGCACAGTGAATAGAGCACTGGCCCTGGAGTCAGGAGGACCTGAATTCAAATCTGACCTCAGACACTTAACACTTACTAGCTGTGTGACCTTGGGCAAGTCACTTAACCCCAATTGCCCTACCTTTCCTCCTCCAAAAGAAAAAAAGAAAGAAAGAGAAACAGTGGCCCAATACTACTCATTCTTGCCCTACTGAGTAGTGTTTCCAGGGCATACCTCTGATAATCCTAGTCCATTCTGAGAGCACATGAAGGACAGTATATTGCTATAGCTATATTATCATAGTATAATATATTTTTCTTCTTGATATTTGGAAGAACCAAAATAACCTGACTTTGTTCAGCTCTACAATATCCCTTTTTGAAAGCAATACATTCAAGGCTGTCTCTTCTACTTCCAGTTGCCTTACAGCCATAGGAGGAGCTCAAACATCAGGGCAACAACGAGAGAATGTATGAACCTCTACCCACATCCTATACCTTCTATTGTGTTACAAGGGAGCTACTCCTCCTATTCAGAAGCAACAGTTACAAAACCCAATACAGGAAGCTTTTTCTGTTCAGTCTGTCAAACCTACCCACCTTCTAGATCAGTTGGAGGAGTTTATGTGCAGATCATTATCCTTGTGGTTGATGATCCATAGGGATCTCATTCTGTATCTGATCTACTGAAGGACTCTAGCCCTGTAACATTCTGTCTGTCTCTGTCTCTCTTTTCCTCTCTCTCTCTCTCTCTCTCTCTCTCTCTCTCTCTCTCTCTCTCTCTCACACACACACACACACACACACACACACACACACACACTCATCCTAAACACCCCTTCCATTTCCCCAGTGTTCCAAGTATGCATAGTTTATTCCAGCAACTAGTCCAGAGGAGATGGGGCTCATCATTTGTGTTCCCAGGAGAAAATTTTATTGTGTGAGAGGCCACTTGTGAGACCATACAAATTTGGAAGGGATGGGTCCAAGGGGAGGCGGCTACTGATCAGTTAACTTGAAGCTTGTCTGGAAAGACTCATATTTGAAAGTGTAATTTTGAGGTCTATCTCTGCCCCAAAACAGAAAGAATTAGGTATGCATAACAACAATAATAATATTTAATACTTGCATGGCACTTTAAGTTTATAAATAATTTTTATATATAACATTATTTCATTTTTATAATAGCCCTGTAAATTAATTAGCACAAGCATTATGATGCTCATTCTACTGGATATATGCAGAAACTAAGGCTCACATTGTCAGTGACATAGCTAGGTCTTGAGGTCTTCTGACTCCTGAGTAAAGTCCTCTTTCCCCTATACTAAGTCTGTCTTTAGGGATAAAAACTGGATCCCCAAATGCATACTGAAGGGCACAAACATCATTATTTCGGTTTTTTAAGAAGACTCAACAGCAGAAAGACATAGCTACACACAAGAACTGTAGATGAATTATTATTATTAAATCTGAAAATGAAAGCTATGTGGGACCCACATTCTTCCCATTAAGCTAAAGGCTTCACTTTTCACTTCAAAATAAATGAGACTTACAGATAATTTATTTTAACACCACCCAAATTAATCTTTGTTTTGTGGGAAGTCAAAGTATAGATTTTCAAAATGGTCTTTCCAGCTAAAAATAACTAGAACCTTTATTTTTGCCCAAACAGGTGGGACTCTTCAGATAAATACTTTGTTTTTCTTCCACAGTAATTCATTACATCAAGACATAAAGGGAGGAAAAGTCAACAGAATGTATAGAAACAATTCCAGTGAAGTCTAAATGAATATGACACTTACCCAAAAACTAAAAAAGAGAACAATTCCTGTACATTAACAAGAATACTTCTGACCTATTTGCTAAACTCATAATGGTCCATAACCATGGCTACTCATTATAACACAACCATAATAATGCCTTAAATGAAGATGTTGGTCTTGATTTTTGAGATGTGTTTTTCCTGTCTGTGCTCCCTGAGTGGCAACACATATGAGTTAAAATCAGGACTGGGAAAATCTGGGGTCTATTTTATGTGGCTTCAAAGCTTTTAGATTATAATCACACAATTTGGATGGAGTCTAAATGATTTGTGGGATAAATAATTTGCACCCATTATAGGAAAAGTGTTCCTAAATGCATTTCTTTGTCATTGCTGTACAAAAATGTGCAGAGAAAACATAAAATTAGAAAAGCTTAGGCAAGTTAAACCCCTGAAGAAGGGACTTTCCTTTCTGTGATGTCTGTGGCAATATTGAAAATTCTCACTTGAGGCATCTGAAGAGAATGGACAGGAACATTTAAACCTTTCTGCTTTAATACACAAGTCTAGGACTCCATGTATCTATCCACCCCTATTCTTTTAGCATCCCAACCACATCTATACACAGGAGCCAAATCAACCTCATCCCAAACGCTGACAACACTAGATCTCATGACACATTCTGCCTTCTATTAAAGTTCTACCCATCTTTCCAGGCCTGGATAAAATGCTTACTCCTCTATGCATCCTTTTATAAACACACACACATCATCATCATCACAATCACCATCACCATCACCCAATCTAGGGCTTGCATGAGAAAAACAGTTAATCAGGACTCAGACAAGCTGGGCTCAAATCCTAGGTCTTCTATTTGCTGCATGGGTGATCTTGGGCAGGTGACACCAACTCAGCAATTAAGTGCTTACAATGTGCTAGGAACTATGAAACACTGGACATACAAAGACAAAAAACAAAGCAGTTTCCAACCTTGGGAAATGTACATTCTACTAGAAAGAAACAATAAGAAGGCTAAAACATGAATAAAAAAAAATACATACTTAGTCATTGGGGTGGGGCACTGGGGAAATCAAGAAGAGTCTCTTAGAAGAGAGTCATGGGCTGAGTCCTGAAAGTAACTAGACAATCCAAAAGGCAGAGGTGAAGAGAGAGAGTATTCAGACTATGAGAGGCCAACAGCCCATGCCAAAGCACAGTTGCTGGAGATGCTATGTGGTGAATGGGGAGCAGTAAGCAGACAATTTTCATTGGAATAGTATGTGAAGTGGAGCAATCTGGAAAGATAAGTTGGAGCTGGGATTATGAAAGGCTTTGAATTCCAAATGGAGAAGTCTGTAAAGTCTGTATTTTATCTAAAAGGCCACAGGGAGATACTAAATTTTCTTGAACAGTAGAGTGACCAGAACAATGCTTTGGGAATATCAATTTAGCAGTTGTATGGAAGATGCATTACAGAAGGGAAAGGCTGGAGGAAGGGAACCATTAAGAAGCTATTGCAATAGTCCAGGAAAGACTTGATGAGGGCTGCAGCTGGGAGTGGGATATGGATGGGGGTAGGGTTTGGCCATGTGAATTGAGAGAATGTATGGATGCAAAAGATACTGTGAAAGGAAAATCTATGAGACTTGGCAACTGAATGGACTTAATCTCTGTGAGCCTCAGTTTTCTTAACCATAAAATGAGAGACTTGGATAAGATGATCTCTAGTTCTAAATCCTATAAGCCTATAAATCTAACCTCACAGAACTTTGTACCTTCCTGGGTTCTTATCAAATTTTAATTTGTATTATAGTTAGGACTAGAATCATCACATAGTAATCTAATGGGGTTAAAACTCGTGGATCAATTTGCTTACCTTGGTCTTACAGATTCTGTCTCTGTGAATCACAGTAACAGTGAAATGCACACCTTATACTAAAAAGGAAAGGGTAAGAAATCTGCTGAGACACTGCAATGCTTTATATGAAGATGATGATTGAATCCCATTGCTGTAAAACATCATGAGGAAACTCTGTTGCCCATCTTATTGCTTCAAATTGTAAACACAGTCTTCCCTGAAGACACAATCTGCCTGGAAAGCTTACCTGGTATTACATTTTGCCATTGGCTATGACTGCAGATGTATTACTATAAATATACCACTATTACCCATATATAATTAGATAAGCGTCCACTTTCCAGCTCGCTTGGCAAAGAAAACTACTGGTAACTCTTGCCTTGCAATTGTCACAGTTTAGTGAAAGACTAAGCAAACATCGTGTTTCTCCAAGTCCAGCTTCATGTTCCAAACTGAAGTTTCCTTCCTCCATCTTCGCACTGGAACATGCCTGCCAAATGGGCACTGAAAGACTGAAAGGATTAGATTTCCAAAAACATAAAGACCCACAGAGCCTAAGAGGAAGCATAGTCTTCACAGGACATGGGAGGGTAAAAGCCGAAACTCAACCATTCCATAGATACCCAAACTCTTAGCTCTAGGAGGTTAGTTATTTATCACAAGTAATAGCCCAAATGTATACAATACTCCAAAATCTGGCATGCAAACTCAAACATCTTTGTAATCCCTATTTACAAAGCACACAGAGATATTAAAGAAGGCTTAACTGAGGAGTGCTTGTGCATATTAATGAACCTAAATTCTAAATCTAGGCTTTAGAAACAAAAAGGGTAAAAGAAGGCTCCTTTCAGACTAATTTGCTTTAAAACAAGATACTTTGCATGTCAAATAGTACAGGGGATGAAGAGTATATTGGAGAGAGGAACACATATTGGCTTGGAGAGTTTCAATAAAAGTTATGGAACATAAGATCTTTTAAAATTCAAAGATGAAATTCCATTAAATGTCTAAGACTTTTAGGTAGCTATATCTCATTAATCAACTGAGTTTACTCAGTGAGGCGAGAGATTCTGGTTCATAGAATCATAGTACGTCAAGAGGTGAAAGACCATAAAGAACCTATCCAATCTAATCTCCCTTCATTCTCAGGTAAGGAAACTAAAACTCCGAGAAGAGAAGAGACTTACCCACTTACCCAAATAATTGATGTGTGTTGATCCTTTTCATGGACCCATTTAAATAAAACAGTTACTTTTCCGTTTCCCAAGATTATACCCAAACCTTTCTAGAACACAGTTGGGAATTTGCAGTAAGGTGGTTCCATCTTGCAACATACACAATCAAATATTTTGTTAAGAAAGTGACAAGACGGGCACCTAGGTGGTGCAGTGTATAGAGCACTGGCCCTGGAGTCAGGAGGACCTGAGTTCAAATTCAACCTCAGACACTTAACATACACACAAAAAAACTAGCTGTGTGACCTTGGGCAAGTCATTTAACCCCAATTGCCCTATCTTCCCCTCTCAAAAAAAAGGGACAAGAATACATCCTTTCAAAGCAGTCTCAACAATGAGACAGACCCCCTTCCATGGACCAGAGCCAGCATTATAGAAAGGTTATTTTGACCAGTCAATTCAATAAGCAGTCACTGAAAGCTTGCCATGTATGAACCACTATGCAAGGTACTATGTAAGCTACAAAGAGGAATAAAACAAGTGTTTATTATAGTCTTGGTTGAAACAATCAGATAGCCAAGAAATACACCTAGAAATACACTGAAGAGAGTCATAGTGATTGAGACTTTTGAGAACACTCCTGGCTAGAGGAATTGACTAGATAGAGAATCTAAACAGAGTTCTTAGGGGAATGGCACATGAGCTGAACCCTGAGGGACAGGAAGCATCTCAAGAGAAAGACATAGTGGAACAGAATGAAGACTATGTTCCAATCACTGAGACATGAAAAGGAAGAAAGAGTTTGGGAAATGGCAGATAAGCCAGTTTTCCGGAGTTCAGAGGTAGTAAAGCAGGACAGTATGAAGTAAGTCTGGAAAGACAGGTTGGAGTGAGGTTGTAAAAGACCTTGAATGTTAAGTTCAATAACTGGAATGTCAATTAGATAATGGGTAGCCACTGACAATTTCTGATGATTCCAGTTCTGTAGCACCTTTCTGCTAAATCAGCTTTTTATTTAATATAAGCTACCTATGGAAATTCCTCTTTTTTGAGCATAAACAGAGACAAGGTTGCCCATTAAATATATCCACTTTAAAGCATATTCCATTCAGTCAGCACACGTTGATATCTGAGAATATTTTCTCATGCTAGAATAAAATAGTTGGGATCATCTAAGCTGTGAATTAAAGAACTTGGAATCGATTTTTAAATTCTGGGCAAGGAGAATTTATTACTACTACCATTAATCTATCAGCATAAGAGATACAGCCTCTATACCTTCCTATCCTGCTACATATACTCTCCTACCCATTCCTTAAGGCAAATAGTATCCTTGCACCTAAAGGCAACAAAATTTTGTTCTGTTTCATAAAACTTCTCGTTTCTTCTTCTTAATACAGTTGGCCACTCCAGGCAAAAAAAGATGAGTGATGGAGAGAAAGCCAAACAAGGAAGCAAAGAAAGTAGGTGGAAACTCCCTTCTGGTTTACACTCCTGGTTCTGCTCTTATATACTCCCTTTCTCTATTGTTTCTCCAAATCGGGAGACAGGAATAGCCAAGAGTGAGAGACTGCTGTCCCATTCAGCTGAATTGTACTGGACAAATAAATATTGGTTAAGCATGGGGACATTAGCTGAGAAGGAACCTAGACATCAGCTGGTTCAATTGGGGCACCCACATAGTAAGAAGTAGATTCAAGATCCAAACCTATCCCCTCTGCACCCTAGGTCAGTGAACTTGACACTATATCTTGCTGCTTTCTCTTTTAAGTCCTTACTACATGTATTATAATATACGTTCCCTCAAACTGGTCCATCCCCAGTTTTCTAGACATGTCCAAATTATCCAGCTGTGCCTATAGAAATCTTCCCTGTCTTCCAAGATCACTTTCAAATTTCACATTTGCCATGAAGTCTTCCTTCATCATCTATCCAAAAGGGAGCTTTCCCTCCACTAGACTCCTAGTATTTTTTGTACAACTCATGTGGCACTTTTTTACACAAACACAAGGAATGTGTACTGCATTAATACCACTACCCACCTTCTCTCCTCCAAGAAAATAAGCTGTTTAAGGACCAATATTGAGTCTTGTACATATTTGAATCTTCCAGAGTGCCCAGTATAATACTCTGTAGATAGAAATAGATGTTCAGTTAATGTTTATTTCTTCATATCTCTCACATGTGAACCCCTTTTCTCCACTCAAATAGCTATCATCTTAATTCAGGATCTCATTATCTCTCACCTAGATTACTGCAACAGCCGCCTAATTCATCTCCCTATATCAAGACTCCCTACATTTATTTACTGCTCAAATAGTTTTCCCCAAGTGCAGATCAGATTATGGCACTCCCCTATCCCAGACAACTAGGTGGTACAGTAGACAGAGCTCTGGGCCTGTAGCCAGGAAGAGCTGAGTTCAAATTTGGCTCAGATAATTATTAACTGTATGACCCCAGACAAGTTATTTAACCTCTTTCTCAGTTTAATCAACTGTGAAATGGGGATAATAACAGCACCTACCTCACAGAGTGACTGTGAGGATCAAATGGAATAATATTTGTAAAGCAATGGACAGAGTGCCTGACACTTAGTAGACATTATATACTCATTCCTTCCCTCTTATTCAATCAATTCCCACTGTAAATAGGATTTAAAAAACCAAACTTTTTATCTTTTAAATCCCTTTGTTACCTGGCCTCAAATTACCTTGCCAACCTCATTGGATATTACTCTCTTTGCTATGCTCTGCAATCCAGCCAAACTGACCTTCTCTCGGTTTCTCATACATGACATGATACTCCATCTCCTTTTTTTTGCCTTTACCTTTATACTGGTGATCCTTAATGCCTGGTCTGCACCTCCTCCTTCCCTCTGCCTCCTTGAGTCCCTCTCTTTAAGACAAAGATTAAACACCATTTTCTGCAGGCAGTTTTTTCTGATCTTCCTAATTGCTGGTGCACTCCCTCTCAAAATACTTTTTATTTAACTACTTTGTATATATTTATAGTTATTCACTTCATGTTAATGCAGTGTATATTTATATATGTACTTGTTTGCCTCCCCAGAAGTGAGTTCTTTGCATATAGAGATTGTTTCATTCTTTACATTCGTAGAGCCCAGCACAGTGGCTAAAAACATAGTAGCTAAAAACAAACTTGTTGATCGATGAAACATATTGCTTACTTCTGAGAGAGGCAGTATAGTATAAAAGAAAGAAAACTGGATCAGCTCAGGAAGAAAACTCCAGACAAAATACCAGATGTGGGTCTGATAGTCAGGATACATGGGGCAGTAACTAATATATAAGGCCAAAAACCATTCCTCAAGAGATAAGTGATCAAAGGATATGAAAGGGAGGTTTCAAAAGGATTACAAGTTATTAGCAGCCATATGAATATTCCAAATCACTAATTAAGAGAAATGCAAATTAAAGAAATCCAAGGTTTTACCTCACATCCAGTAAATTGGCAAAGATGACAAAAAATGAGAATAATTAACATTGGAAAGGTTGTAGAAAAGCAGATACACTAATGCACTGTTGGTGGAGCTGTAAACTGATCTAACCAATCTAGAACACAATTTGGAATTATGCTAAAAAAAAAAAAAGCAATTAATATGTGTATTTCTTTTGATCCAGAGATTCTCCTTCTAGGTACATCCCCAAGGAAGCTAATCACAAAAAGAACAGGCCCATATGCAGCAAAATATTTATAGCAATGCTTTTTGTAGCAAGAAAGACCTGGAAACAAAGTAGGTGCCCATCAATTAAAGAATAGCTTGGCACATGAGTGCGATCTGAGAAATAATTTGATGAATACATAAAATCATAGAAAGACTTCTATGAACTAATACAAAGTGAATTAAGCAGAAACAGGAAAATACACATAATTATTAAAAATGCAAATGGAAGGAACAATGCAATTAAAACTGGATGCTATGCAATTATAATGACCAGAACTATGATCAATGCAATTACCAGTCATGATTCCAGAGAATCTGTGATGAATCGTGCTATGCATCTCCAGACAGAGAGGTGATAGGATGCAGAGTGTGGATTGAGACCAATGTAATTTTTGGATATGGCCAAAATAATCTGTTTTGCTTGATTATATATGTTTGTAACTGGGGTTCTGATTTGGGTTTTTCTTTCTCATTGGGGAAAAGAGGAAGGAAAGAGAAAAGGAAGAAAAGGTAGACTGTCACTAATCAAAAAAGATAATTTAGAAAGATTTTTTAAAAAAAGAAGAATAAACAAGAAATAGAAGGTATATTTCCCTCTCTTTCTCTCTTTTTTTGCTGGGGGGGGGGGGAATAACTATACCTCTAGGTTTGAAACATTGCATATTACAATATTGGACTTGACTGATGTGCTGGTTAGGTTTGCTTAACTGTTTTTTCCCCCTTTTAAAAATTCTTTGCTATAAGGTATGACTTTTGAGGAGGAAACGGGAAGAAGCAGAGATAATATTGGGAAATGTCACTGACATAAAGACAAAAGATTCCAATAAAAAATTTGTTTAACAACACTGGAATTAGGGTTAGAGGCAGTTTGGTGTGGTAGAAACAGCAGGAACTCACATGTGAGAGAACCTGAGCTCACATTCTTCCTCTAACGTTTGGTGCCCATGTGACCTCGGGCAAATGATTTGCCCATCCTGGGCATCAAATTTCCTCATCTTTAAAATGAAGTAGTGTGTACATATATGGCCTCTGAGGTCCCTTCCAACTGTATCTACAGTTCTAAGAGCCCAGCTTTTGACTTGCATGATCTATATGTCATTCTCTGAAACTCAATGTCCTCATCTATAAAATGTGGGTATTAATACTTGCACTGTTTTCATCACATGATTATGGTAAGGGACACATTCTATGACCCTGAAGGTACTCCAGGAACAAGTTATTACTCATTTAGAAACCTCTTATGAATCTCCAACTGACAAAACAATCCAACTAGTTTGTTTCTGTGAACTTGACATCTCTTTATTCCCTCCTATATTTCTTACCCACTGCCCCCACTCTACTGGCTGCCTCAGCATTCTCAAATCAGAATCCAGCCCTCTTTGTTCTGATTATAGGACCACAGACAGCTGTGGTCTACATTATTCAGTCTGTGGCTCCTGAAAAAAAACACTTCATTGGCTTGTCATGCATGGGGGCTCCAGAGAGCAGGATGCAGAGTGTATTAAGGAACAAAGAGAGAAACCATGGGCCACTCACATGAGCCATAAGAACAGCAGGTTTACAGAGCTCAAAGAATCTTAACAGAAGAAAAGGGAAAGGGGTTTTTAGTGGGGGGAGAAGAGTATTCTTTCCCTCCTCCCCCTAAAGAACACATGGATTAAAGCCAGAGAGGATAGTCCTGGCTGTCCCATGGGTACTAGCAATGGAGCCTCCACCTGGCAGAATGCACAGTTGAGCTAATAGTTCATTGTAAAGGCCAGATCCCAGATGCCCAAATTCCAAGCCCTACATGCCCTCAGGAGCCTCCACAGCATTGCACACAAAGCCAACACTGGAGTCCCTCGACAACATTATTTTTTCTGAGAACCACACACAGCTCTTTGCCAGAGGGAAAAGGCGACATTGCCATGCTTGACTGTTCTTTACTCTGCTATTTAACTCTTTTGAGAACACATGCCCCTACCTCTGTATCATTCATTGACTCTGCACCTGCTGCCACAACATTGACATGCTGACAGCAAATGCCAAGAGTGGATGGGAAGGCCAGGCCCATTTTCTCCCAGGAGCAATGTTTGAGGGCACAAGCTCTGACCGCTTTCCTAGGCATGTACAAACAAACCAGCAGTATTGGCCAAAGTTTTCACTTCATTCATCACATTCCTAAAAGCCTTGGTTCCCAGAAGTAAGCCCAGATGCCCAGTGAGGGATAGGTATGCTCAGTCCCAGAATTTGCAAGGTAAATGGCAAAGCTTCTGAGACTATACCATTCATTATACTACTTCCTGGACTCATACCAAGAGTCCAAGACGAAGGCTAAACGGCAGCATTCTCCAGGGTTCAGGCAACATGGATATACTACCTACTCTTGTTTCCAAAAGGAAGCAGGAGTTAAAGAAAATATTCCAATAAATGGGAAGGGCTCATACATATAGTAGTTCAGAGAGGAGCTTCTTAGTTTCAGAAAACAAAATATAAATCTTAACTTGAAAGCAAGCGGACCCCTCTGGAAGGAGCAAGAAAGTTAACTACAAAGGGAATCTCAGCCACCTTCAATTCATCTCATAGAGCATAGATTTAGAGTTGGAACTAGACCCAACTCCCCTATTCTACAGATGAAGAAGCTGAGCCTAAGTGACTTATCAAGGTCAGATAGGTAGTAAGTGGCAGTCCTCTGAATCCTAAACCAGCCCTTTTCCATTCCATCACTTTGATAACTCATATTCAACAAGTATTATTAAGGAATGACTATGTGTTAGCCCTGGAGGTACAGACAAAAACAAAAGAGTCTTTGCTTTAAAGAAACTTACATTCTACTGGGGGAACTATTATATATTATTATACATTATTATTATATTATTATACACATTATACATAATGTAGTATGTATATGGGTAAATGTGCCAAATAAATACAACATAGTTTTGAGGAGATTGCTAACAGCTGGAGGAATTGGGAAAAACTTTTTGTAGAGGACAGTCCTTCAAAGCTATCTTGAAATGCACTAAGGATCCCAAGAGTCAAAAGTGTAGAGGTAGAGTATTCAGGCATGGCACACAGAGCCTGCGCAATGACATAGTGGCTGTGTCTCCAGCACTTCTTGAAGGAGATGAGTAATGACAGGAGGAGAAGCCCAACCCTCCTTGCCTGGCTTATAAGAAGGCATGGACCTCAAGGGAAATAGGGCAGCCTAAGGAGAAGGTGAGATGCCTCTTCAACAGTCCAACGAATTGCTTCATGTTCTGATAGTTTAAGTATCAACCACCTGAGAGAATATACTATTTATTTATAAGTTACTGTATCATGTTTATGTCTTTGTCAATGCATGCTTGTGAGTCTTTAGTGTTTTAAGCACTTCTCCTGTAAGGAAGAAATAAGTGGCTGTGCTATGCCTAGAAAGGAAAAAAAAAAAGGCAGAGGCAGGAAATGGAATATCAAGTTCAGGGAGTTCCAAATTGGACAATTTGGTTGGGACATTCCTCTCCTAAAAAGAACTAGCCAGTACAAGCTTGTCCCTAATTAAATAGAATTCAAATTATTTTATTGAGGATCCTGGAATGTCTCTTGAGAACGATGGACTGACAGAGAGAGGGAAAAGCCATAAAGCCTCAAACCAAGATGACTTATTTCTGTTGAGGAATGAAGGAGGTGCTTTCTCACTCAGGCTTTAAGCAGGACCAAGTTAAAACCAATATTTTAATTCAATTCAGCTAACAATTTTAATCTATGGATACAAGTGAAATATGAAAAAAGTCCCTGCTCTCAAGTTTACAGCTGAATGAGGAGGGAAAGGATGAGTATACAAATAACTGGGATCCAAAGGCTAGTGTCGGAAAAGCAAAGCAAAGGATCAAAGAAAATACAACAAGAAAAGTGAGGAAAGGAGAGTGAGGACTGGAAGATGCTACGAAGAAAGGAGCAGCCCCTGAAGACTTTGAAGAAAAAGAGAGGGTACAAAAGACGGAGACGGGCAGGAGACGGGCAGGAGTCACCTATTTCAGGCAAAAGAGACAAAATGTAAACTAAAGACATGGAAAATGGGAAAGAACCAATTAAGAAAAGAGTAGTAGGAAAAAAGTAAGAAAAAAGAGGAAGGGAGGGAGAGAGAGACAGAAAGACATGGAGGGAGAAAGATGGAGGGAGAGAAAGGCAGAGAGACACAGAGAGAAAAATGGAGAGGGGGAAAGAGACAACAAAAGATAGACACAGAGACAGAGGTGGGGGGAGAGGGAGACATCGACAACCACAAGTTGGATAAGAGGTCCAAAAAATTAGTCTGAACTGAGTCATGGAGGATTTTAAATGCCAATCTAAGGAGTTTAAGATAGAAATATGTTTGACGTGTTTAGAGATAAAGAAGGGAAGTTAATGATGTAATTCCTAATTGGGGTCTTTACCAATGGAAGTGTTTGCCACACCATTCATGGAACAAGGAAAACTACAGATCAAACAACTTTTTTTGTTCATTAGTTTTAGATCTGTGACTTCTTTAGGGTGGGAACTTTCAGCATACAAACTCCCTTTCACTAAATGGTAATTCATCTAGAAATCCATCTTAGAAAGTTACCTGAAACACTAAAGTAAATTAACAACTATGGTCACAAAACTAGTTTGTTCCAGAGGCAGGACTTGAACTCAGATGAAGGAACAAAGTATTGATGGAGAGATGGGCAAAAATGTATTTATTAAGCACCATGTGCCAGACACTGTGCTAATGACACAAATACAAAAATAAGGTAGTGCCTACCCTCAAGAAGCTGACATTCCAATGGCGGGGGCGTGGGGAGGGCAACACTTAATAGGTATTGGAGGCCAGAGAAGAGTCACCAGGATTGTGAATGAAGCCATAGGGTCAATACTAAAGCCATCATCCACCATCCACAGCCCATGCTGCCTCTTAGCCCTGCTTGTCAGTGGTGCTGTTGAGCAGAACTCATGGAGGGAAGGATCCTGAAAGAGCAATATAAGGACTTCACAGCCAGTCAATCTCGATATGTTGAATATAATGCTAATACTAGGTATAGTAAGACTGGAAGGTTCCAGGCATCCAGATCACCACCAACATCCTTCTCCCAGCTCACCCACACCAATATAAGGTGGGTTCAGAGGTGACCGTGATGGTGGCTAGTACACAGAGATATAGATAGAATCAATTCCTCTCCCTCTACACATAAAAGGCTAACCTCTTCAGTGAGCAAGTTAGAGAGGATCACCCTTTTAAGAGTGGGCAGTTAGGCAGTGAATAGAGTTCTGATCCTACTGTAAGGATGACCCAAGTTCAAATCTGGTCACAGATACTTACTAGCAATATGACCCTGGGCAAGTAACTTAACTTCTGTTTGTCTCAGCTTTCTCAACCGTAGAATGGGGATAATAATAGCACCAATCTCTCAGAGTTATTGTGAGGAAGAAATTAGATCTTTGTAAAGTGCTCAGCACAGGGCAGGCACATAGTAGGTGTTATATAAATACCTATTTCCTTCTCTTTTCCTTCAAATCAGGTGTGATCCTGAAGACCAGTATCCAACAGTACGCTGAAGTTGATGGTGAAAACTCCAGGTTATATCTCAGGTGAATTGGAAAATGATAGACCACATCACTGAAGTGAACCAGATATAAAAATATCGCTTATTTCACAGTTTCTTTTACTTGAATAGCTGTGGCCTATTTTATATCACGACTTTGAAATAGCTATTAATGGCCTGAATAAGCTTCCCAAGTGAATATCCACTGTATGTTCCAGATGGAAAAACATAATCAGCAGCAGGCCAATAAGCTCCTTGCATCAGTATACAACTCAGTGCTAAACCAATTTGCCTGGGACTTTCCAAGACACAGACTAACCACAGCTCTGCAACACAGTGAAAAGATCTTATAACAAGTCATCATAGGGCACAATTCCTTCTGGTTGACACAGTTACAAGCAGGCATCCAGTATTCTAATTATTTATGTTACCTGCCTTCCTACTGACTAGCATGAAAGCAGTGGGGTGGGAAACACCCAACTTAGCATAAGAATTCAATTCAATTCAGTAAGTATTTAATAAGTATCTCCTACATGCCAAGCTCTATGGAAATACCTCGAGATAAGCCCAGAAACAGAATAGTTCCTACCTTCGAGGAGCTGATATTCTTGTGGGGAAAGACCTATGACTGAATCCTGCTTCAGACCCATAATTACTGGCTTGTGACCTTGAGCAAGTTGTTTAATGCTCTCAGTTTCAGTTTTCTCATTCATCTGTAAAAATTAAAGGGATTGATTCTGGCCTTGAAGGTCTCTACCAATTCTAAATTGATGAGCCCATGACCCTATAATCTTCTTCGTCTTAATTCTTTGAGCCTCAGTTTCTTCATCCATAAAATGGAGGATAATAATATTTGACCCATCTATTCTACAAGGCAGCTGTGGGAAGTTATCAGGAAAAGCATGCCAAAAGCTTTCTACCGGTAAAGAACTACTATAAGTATTCATTCCTCTGGATAATGACCACTCCAACACAGTGACTTTCAATGCTGTGTGACCTAGCACCTAGTCACAACCTCTGTGGCACATAGTTTCCTCCTTGGGAAAATGAAGAGGTTGGACTAAATAATTTCCAAGACCTCTTCCATCTCTTACATATTCTATGGCCTTGGAAAGGAATAAACATGTAAAAATCCCTGGCTCACTCACCTGCAAATTTTTCTCCCCTCACCCAAGATGAAGTTGGTTTTATCCCCATCCATAGAATTGCATCACCTCAAGAGCAGAGTCTGCTCCACTTTTGGTTTTGTATCCCCAGTGCCTAGAACAATGCCTAGCACATAATAGGCTCTTAATAAATTTATACTGATTGAAAAAATGCCAGAAGATTTCTCTTCTAAGAGATGAGATCAATCTTTATAGTTTTTTCACTAACATCACATTTTACTCCAGCTCATAACTGGTTGGAACCAGTCTCCAAAAGGGCATTTTTCACAGTCCCATCCAGCAGTCATGCTGTCTAGTCCCAGAGGCACAAAATAAGTGACATGCCCAGAAATTAAACTAAGCAGCTATCCATCACACCTCTCCACGGCATTCCAACTCTGAGTGAATGATTACTAAGCTCTGCGTGCAGTCCACTGAGTGGCTTAATAGCCACTACCCTGTTATTACAATCCAGAAGCAATGTATGGTATTATTACTTACACCTGCAGAATAGGCTTTGAAATAACAGCAAAAACCATGTTCTTCAGAAAGGGACTTGACTGCATCAATATGGCACTTAACTCTCTCTACTTCCCATTTCTACGTACTCTAACCAAGGGTCATCTGAAAGTGGTCCTCAATGTTACATGAGTGCCAGTAGAGCATCACATTAGAGGACACTGACTAGGTGTCAGGTTCATAGAGTTTATTTTTTTAAATATCTCTTTAAAAAAATTTTGTTACATTTTAATTACAAACTGTTTCCCACCTACCCCCTCCCAAACGCACACTAGATAAGGCCAACATGTGACACAGATATATGTGTGAAACTACACAATACCTAGTTCTATATATCAGTTCTTTTTCTGGAGGTTAATAGCGTCTTCCTTCATTAGTCTTTTGTTATAGATTTTAAGATTCATATAACTCAGAATAGCTTAGTCATTTATATTTACTCTTTAAACAATATTGCTGTTACCATATATAACATTCTCTTGCTTTTATTCATTTCACTCTTCATTATTTCATGCAAGTCTTTTAGTGTTTTTCCTAAAAATCAACCTGCTCATCATTTCTTATAGCACAGTAGTATTCCATCAGGTTCATAGGGTTTAGAGCCCAGAGCAAGTTCAATCAATCAATAAACATTTATTAAGCTCTTAGTATGTGCCAGGAACGATACTAAGAACTGAGAATCCAAAGAAAAGTCAAAATGCCTCAAGGAGGGTTTTCTAACGAGGAAAACAGCACATGCACAAATAGGCACATACAAGATACTTTCAGAGTAGAAGGAAAGGCACTGACAGCTAGGGACATCATCAAAGTTCAGAGAGGATTATCGCACTAGAGCGGAAGGGATTTTGCCCAATGTCACACAAGTACTAGCAGAATTAGGATCTGAACAAACATCCTCTGAGTCTGCTCTACCACTCAGAACCTGAGGGCATGTAAGGGAGATAACTTACTCAAAGTCACGCACAGTGAGAAAAAGATTTTGTTGTTCAGTCTTCAGTCATGTCTGACTCTTCTTGACCCCATTTGGGGTTTTCTTGGTTTGTTCATTTTACAGATGAGGGAACTGAGGCAGACAGGGTTAAGTGATTTGCCCACGGTCACACAGCTAGTAAATGTCTGAGGCCACATTTGAACTCAGGTCTTCTTGACTGTATCCAATGTTCTTTCGAGTATACTGTTCTGTATCTTGATCATCAATAACTCACGCTATGATTTTTGACACATGTTCCAAACCATCTTTCTCCCCATGCCCTCCCCTCTTCCCATTTGTCCTTTAACAATGGATAGTGCAACCCCTCCCCCCACCCCAACCCCTTCACCAGCATCCCAGGCTTGCAAGTAGGTATCATTCTCAGTGCCTCACCCTCTCTCTAACTTCCCATATCCATTCAGTGGTCAAGTCTTGTTATTTCTACCTTTTTAATATGTTATATATGCTCCCCTCACTCCTTTGACATCACTAACACCTTGTTTCAGGCCCTTCTCACTTCATAGCTGGACTATTACAACAGTCAGTCTCCATTCCAGTCCATCCTACACTCAGCTCTCAAATGGATCTTCATAAGTCTGACCAAATCTCACTCACTCACACACACTCACACACACACACACACACACACACACACACACACACACACACACACACACACACACTCTCCACACACTTTCAATAAACTCCAAAGTCTTATCTCCAAGCTCAAACAGAAAAATCTCTATTTGTCTTTTAAAGCCCTCAATAACTTAGGTCCCTCCTACCTTTCTAGTCTACTTATACCTTACATTTCTACCATGATCACCACCATGTATTGTGCAATTCAATGATACTGTTCCTTACACAATCTTCTCCCAACTCTGAGCATATTCACTGACTGTCCCCATGCCTGGAATGCTCTCCCTGTTATCAGCATCCTCACTTCCTTCAAGCCTTGACTAAAGGCCCATCTTATGCAAGGAACCTTCCCAAGTCTTCTGAATTTTAGTATTTTCCCTCTGAGAATATATCCAATTTATCCAGTATATAGCTTGTTTATACATAGTTGGGGGTTTTTTGCATGTTGTCTTCCCGATTTGAATCTGAGCTCCTTGACAACACAGACTGGTTTTTGCTTTTCTTTCTGTTCCCACAGCTTAGCACAGTGCCTAATACATAGTAGGAACTTCATAAATGCTAGTTAACTAAATGAAGTTGTACACACTCACTGAGTCTCAGTTTCCTTATCTGTCAAGAAGAAGACAATATTACTTGTTTTACATATTTCATAAAATTTATATGAGGGTCCAACTAAATAATGATAATGGTTTGTTTCTTTGTAGAATCTTGTGCTTTTCATGTCTTATTTCACCTAGTCCTAACAACCATTCTGTGAGTTAAATACAACAATAGTTCAGTAAGTGAACAGGTACTTACCATGTTCCAGGCCCTATGCTAAACCATGGGAAGAAAAAGAAAAATGATTCAGTCCCTGTCCTCAAAGAACTTATATTTCATTAAGGGGAATAACGTGTACCTGAAAGTATACATAAAACAAATACAATTAGATATGAGGTCATTTTGAGGGAGAAACCAGCAATTGAGGGGGATCAGAAGAGCTGCACAGAGGAAGTGGTATTTGATCCTAGCTTTGAAGCCAACTAGGTATTCTAAGAAATAGAGGGGAGCTATCCCTACTACACAAGGTGAGAAAACTGAGGGACTGAGAAATAAAGTGGCTTGCTAAGAGTCATACTCATAAGAATTAAGTGTCAGAGCCAGGACTGGCTTTTCAGAACTGAAATCTGGACATTTACTAGCTGTGTGACCCTGGCAAGTCATTTCGCCCTGTTTGCCTTGGTTTCCTCATGTGTAAAATGAGCTGGGGAAGGAAATGGCAAATTGCTTCAGTATCTCTGCCAAGAAAACCCCAAATTGGGGCATGAAGTTCTCTGCTGTTCCATAAAATACTTGTAAGGTCGAGGACTCTCAGTCCCTATGGGGGAAAGGTCTTTCCAACCTTAAATCACAATATAAATGTGTGTTCTCTTTTTTTATTATTGCCACTACAGCGAAACTGCTTCCATTAACTAATATTTCCACAAGATTTTTTTTAACACTTTCATCACAGCTACTTCATAATGTAACTAGTTCAGATAGTACCCCCATTTTACCAATAGGGAGCATCAGGCTTAGAGGTAAAGTGACTTTTCCATGGTCACCCAGCTACTAAATGCCGGATCTGAGGCAACCCCAGATCTCTAGACTCTCAGGACTCCCATCACTACGGCAGCTGCTTCTTAGATCTTTGTAACCAGAAGGTATCATATATATAAATGATACAACAAGTTTGTGCTTTCTCGACTCTATACTCTCATGTATTTTTGGTCAAGTCACATCCCTTCATTCTGTAAAATAAAGGGAGATGATAAGGTGAGCACTAAGGTTCCTTTCAGTTCTGAAGAACAATGGATGTGGAATCAAAGAACCTAGTTCTGTATTACTTATGTGACTCTAGGCAATTCATTGAACCTCTATGGACTTCAGTTCCTTCATATATGAAACGCTTAGGGTGTGCTAAAAGACCCTTTCTAGTTCTTGATTCTTCTGGACTTTCTCTTCTCTTCTCATAGCTACTTTTCTTTCCTAGCAAAATATTACAAGCTTTCCTGCCAATGTTGTTATATTCTTCTCAAATCTTCCCTATAATACTTTAGTGCAGTATGTGGTTGGACCTTTAAATATAGAACATTTTGGAGTGATTAGAAAACCTACAAGTTTCATTCTACAATGACTTGCTCATTTATTTTGTTCACTGTAACCTTTACTATAGATTTCTATAGACATAGCACTCAGATAACGGTCCTAAAGAGAGCTTATTTGAATGAACTATAGGATCATAGATCTCAAACTACAAAGGACCTTAGAAGATCATCTGGGCTAGGACTTATTAACCTAGGATCCACAGATGGGTTTCAGAGAGTCTATTGACTTAGATGAGGGAATGAGGGGGAAATGGATTGGTTTGTTTTTCTTTTACTAATCTTTAAATGAAATTTAGCATTTTCTTCAATTATTTAAAGACACCAATTATTCAAAAAAGTACACGGACTTTACCAAACATAGCACAACTAGCCCTTTCCATACCCCTATACTCCCTTCCTCATGAGTCAATACTTCAGGGAAACATATAGAAATACTCACTTAAGGAGATACTTCAGGGTAAAAATGGTGGCGTATAAGCAGGAAAATTCTGCAGCTCCCCTCATAACCACCTCAAATACCTATAAAATATGACTCTAAACAAATTTTAGAGCTCCAGGACTCACAAAATGACAGAGAAACAAGACTCCCACTGAAGGCAGCCCAGTAGACAGATGGAAAGGGCTCATTGCAGCACGCTGGGAGTCCAGACCAGCACCGCATGAACCCCCGGCTGGAGCGCCAGGCCATCCAGGAGAAGCCTCAGCTGGAGCTTTCAGGAGACTGGATCACTGGCATCTGTGGTGGTTTCCAGAATTACCAGCCCATAAGAGCCAAGGACAAAGGGAAAAGGTCAGTGGAACTTGACTAAACTTGGGGGAGATGGTCTGGCTGACTGCCCCAGAGCAAGGAGTGGCTGAAGCAGCAGCCCTCCAGCCATGTCCACATGGCTGCTTCAAAGCTCGCAACCTGAAGATTGCAGGGGGCCAAGCAATCATTCAGAGCCTAAGTGTTCTTGCCTTGAGCTGCCTGGATCAGGATCACAGTCTTGGGTGGTGCTCCTGAGGTGTGTTTTCAGTGAGCCAAAGCTGGTGGGGGCTGCAGACACGGCAGCCTCCTAATAGCTCTGGTAGCTGTGAAAACCCCAGTGATTTGGGACAGAGCTCTCCCCTCTGAAAGCAGAGTTCTACTGTGGCTCAAAAATCAAGTAATTGACTGGCAACATGAGCAGGCAAAGGAAGCAAAGAAAGCTCAGCAATCCAACCTTAGATTCCTTCTTGGGGGACAAAAAGGATCAAAGGATGGAATGGGAGGAAGACAACACAGTCAGAACTCTTGCACCAAAAGCTTCCAAGAAAAATGGAGACTGGTTGCAAGCCACTGAGGAGCTTAAGAAGGGTTTTGAAAACCAAATAATAGAAGTGGAGGAAAAATTGGGGAGAGAAATAAGAATGATGCAAGAAAATCATGATAAGAGAATCAACAACCAAACTGAAGAAAATAACACTTTAAATATACACTAACTCAAATGGCAAAAGAGGCCCAAAAAGACAATGAGGAGAATGCCTTAAAAAACAAAATTTGCCAGATGGAAAAAGAATCTCAAAAGCTCGCTGAAGAGAATAATTAGAGTGGAGCAAATGGAAGCACATGGCTTTATGAGAAATCAAGATACTATTAAACAGATCTAAACAAATGAAAAAATTGAAGGCAATGTGAAATATCTCACTGAAAAACCACTGACCTGGAAAATAGATCCAGGAGAGACAATTTTAAAATTATTGGACTACCTGAAAGCCATGATCACAAAAAGAATCTAGAAAGCATCCTTCAAGAAATTCTCAAGGAAAATTGCCCTGATATTTTAGAACCAGAGGGCAAAACAGAACTTGAAATAATTCACTGATCACTTCTTGAAAAAGATCCCCAAAAGAAAACTGCTAGGAATGTTAGAGCCAGGTTCTGGAGTTCCCAGATCAAAGAGAAAATATTACAAGCTGCCAAGAAGAAACAATGAATACTGTGTATATGTGATCAGGATAATACAGGATCTAGCAGCTTCTACATTAAGGGACCAAAGGGCCTAGAATATGATATTCTGGAGATCAAGGGAGCTAGGATTAAAACCAAGAATCACCTACCCAGCAAAACTGAGTATAATGTTTCAGGGGAAAATATGGTCATTCAATGAGGTGGAGGACTTCCAAGCATTCTTGATGAAAAAACCAGAACTGAATAGAAAATTTGACATTCAAATACAAGAAGCATGAGAAGGTAAACAGGGAAAAGAAATCATAAGGAACTTATCAAAGCTGAACTATTTACATGCCAACATGGAAAAATGAGAATTGTAACTTATGAAAC
>CM053581.1:276535230-276606298 GCA_028627135.1 Pseudochirops cupreus
TATACATATATACATACATATATATACATATATATACATAATATATAATAACATAGTATATAATGTATGCAGTATATAATATATTACATAAAATATGCATGTTTGTATATTTTTATGTCTATATCTATATATTTCACCTTTTCCATAAAGCTCTCCTGGCATCCCTTAGTGACAGTCCTAATAGGGTTCTTAGAACAGTACTCTGAGAACAGGTGGTTTAGTTTTGTATATTAGTTTTCAGTCATGCTCAACTTTTTGTAACTCCATTTGGGGTATTCCTGGCAGAGATACTGGAGTGGGTTGCCTTTTCCTTCTCTAACAACAGGTAGTTGGGAAGTATACAATTTTATCATTTCCATATATAGGTTTAATAGTTCCAACTTTGAAATAGAATCAGAAAATCCTAGAACCACAGAAGGATCTAGACCAGCCTCTCATTCAACACCACAGAACACTGTGGTGGTAGGAATGACCTCAGTTTGAATGCTTTCAGGGATGAGAAACTCACAATGATCTGTATGATTTCTCTACTCCTGCAACTTATGACTTATCTTGGGCAAAACACTTTCCTCTCTGGAACTATGTTATCCTCTGTAACACCAAAAGGTTTGATCAGCTATGATCCTACCCATGGATAGCTTTTCAAAGTCCAAATTATTCTTCTTTCCATTCACCCATTCACCCAAATATCTTCGTGGAAAACAGAGGCAGATAAATCTAATTAAACCAAGAGCGAGAAAAGTCTGTAATTAATACAGAAGGGAAATGGGAAACCAGTTTTTGTACCTGTTTATACTCACTTTATAAACAGGCAAAAGCTAATTACTTTGTAGTGCCAGTAAAGTTCACAGAGGGAATTTGAAGCTCTTATCTAATGCCACCTGCAGAGGGGGGGACTCGACTGCTTTGAATTATACCCAAGATCAAAGAGCATCTGTGCATATCATTATCATATTTTTTCTCCTCCTTCCTTCTCTCCCTCCCTCCTCCTCCTCATTTATTTCATTTCAGGAAACTGACCTATATTAAGCTAACTACCAGACCTAAGGCTTCCATAAACAATTCCTACCCTCCCATTCTTCTTCAATCACAGAGACATGTTGTTTAATATCCATGGGGGCTAAGCAAGTCACAAACAAATATAGGATTTGGTTAGCGCTTCAAGGCTCCTTAAAGATTACCTAGAGGAAACTGAGGTCCATAGAAGACAGACGAGCTGCCTAAAACCACACAGTTACTAAACAGGAGAGTTTCAAGCTCAGTTTATCTGACTCAATCCATTGTTCTCACCATCATACTTTTGTTGCTATTGATATCAATTTCTCAACAAGGTGCTTTTAGAAGCAGCACCTAACAGCTCATCTTTGAACACAGTAGCCAAGAGCAGCCTTCTCTTCATTCCACAATTCCACCTTGGTTTCTGCTCATGAGGTGTGGGTTAGGTATAGAGCAGCATTAATTAGGTATAAATTGAAAGTCATTACCATAATAATGAGGAGATGTGTGAATGTAAGATGTACTTCTTTCATAGTGGTATTTACAAAAGGAAGATGAATAAGGTAATTTGTGTTAAATTTTACTAACAGACCTAGGAGTCATTCACCATATGTAGTGTATGGAAGGGGAAGACACAGAAACATGTTAATATTAGAAGTAAGTCTTGCATAAATTCTTCCTCTGGTTTAAAGGGGGAGGAAAGAACCACAGAAAAGTAGCATTAAGTCATCTTTGGGTCTTAGATAAGGAATATGAGCCTTTCCATATAAGCCAGCTCACCTTCCTACTAAAAGCCAAATGAAGGAATGTCTATGGTGGTACAAAAACAAGCAGAAACTGTGGTGTATGGAACTTAAAGCATATTTGCCTAAAAGATACAAAAACTCAGCTATATTTAAAATTCATTTGTAATGATGTAGTAAGTTCGAGAGAGGAGATAGTACTTGTTGAACTAAAGGATCATGGCCTTACCATAGCTTTTAAAAACCAAGGAAAGAAAGAAAAGGATGCTGAAATCTGACTCTCTTTTAAAAAAAAAAAATAACAGTGGAGTATATGTAACCAGAAGGCAAGATATCCAGAATTCATAATACTAGGCTACACTTACTTTTAGCTAATTAGCACAGGAGAAAGAACACTGGGACCAGATGCAGCAAGACCTGAGCTCAAATCCAACCTCAGACACTTACTAGTTGTGTGACTTGTTGTGTGTCACTTAAGTTGTTTGCCTCAGTTTCCTCATCTATAAATGGAGGTAATAATAGAACCTAATTCTCAAAATTGATATGAGAATCAAATGAGATACTCTTTGTACAGAACTTAAAACAGGGCCTGGCACATAGCAAACACTCTACAGACACAAGCCAATATTATTTTTTTCAACATACCCAGTCCCTCCTTCCTTTTCTTGAAGAGATGGAATACTATAGGTACAGAATGTTTTGCATATTCTAAGACAATAATTCCATTGGCTGGTTTCACTTAAATATGTTTCTTTAAAAAAAAACAAAGGAAGGCTCATGGGGTGGGCATGGGTATTGTTTGATGGTAGGAGGAGGGAGTTGTGGTAGAGTAAGAAAAAACTATCACATATGATATTAGGCAAGTCACTTAACCTCTCTGGCCTCCAATTTCTTTATCTATAAAATGAGGAGGATTGGACTGGATAGTTTCTGATATCACTCTAGCTCTAGTTCTTTAATCTTATACAAAAACAAAAGGAATAAGTAAAATATACATTCAAAAATATTTTATGCCCCTTAAATAACTGCAACCCAAGACTAGCACTACATATTCTGACAAAGATTGTTCTCAGTCACTATGTTCAAGTTGCTTTAATCAGTTAAGGAGAATTTATGGAGTATCAACCACGTACCCAGATTTAGCACAAACTAAGATTATGCCCTCAAGGTGATTATAATCTACAATGATCCCAAGTGACTATATTTTGGAGTACGGGAGTATTACAGTAGCAGTGGCCTGAACATGCTGCCTTTTGCAAGGCTAAGTTTGAGAAGCAATTTACACCTCTCCCATACTAGTTCATTTAGCAAATTACTTTACTTTAAGATAGATAAACTGATTGCTATAAGGTAAGCCCGTGCATCACACATGAATGGGCACAGTGCATGCACATGCGCGCACGCACACACACACACACGGATCCCCAAGAGGAAGTAGACCTACATACAAGAAGGGACCAAGATGACAAAGAGGGATGGTGAGGATTTACAGAAAGCTTGGTTCACTAGCAGATCATTCATTGAGTCCACACCAAGGCAAATTCTGAGATATTTTCCAGATGTAATGAGCAGTGTAAAGAGCACTGGACTTAGAGACAAATCATCTGGCTTTGAGTCTGACTTCTGGCACTTACTAGCTGTGTGACCTTAGAAAGATCCAATAACATTTCTAAGCCTCAGTTTTCCCATTTGTATTAGGATAATAATACTTGTCACTTGTACAATCTGCCTCACAAATTGTGAAGAAATTAATCTGTAAGTTAGAAAGTGATGATTAATATGAGTTTTAATTCATACCATCACCATCATTATCAATATAACAGGTGAGCTCACATCTTTTTACCAAAGGGAGTTCCTTAGTGGTTCCATCAACTATATGCAGTGTAGTAGAAAGACAACTAAATTTAGAGTCAAAGAACCTAGGTTCAAATCCTATCTCTGCTAATTACTAGCTTTGTGACCCTAGGCAAATTTTATCTGGAATATTTTAGCTCAGTTTGAGACATAATTGTTTAGTGATATCCATAAACTAAGGAATGTTCAAAGAAGGACCATAAAGATGCAGAAAGACTTTAAATTCATGTCATATGATGATGAGGGAAGGAGCTAGGTTTGTTTAGCGCAGGAAAGAGAAGACTTGGAGAAGTGAGGGTCATAATAATTGTCCTCAGGTATTTGAAGGGCTGTCACATGGAGAAGGGACCACATTTATTCTGACGGCCTCAGAAAGTGGAACCAGGGACAATGGAAGTTACAAAGAAAACAATTCAGGCTAGATGTCATAAAATGTCCCTAACAATTATTGATTGATCAAAAAATCATTTAAGTTCTTACCATGTGGTAGGGTATGTGCTAGATCTTACTGTGCTAAGTGCTGGAGATACAAAGAAAAAGCAAAAACGCACACACACCCCACTCTCAATAACTTGTAATTTGATGGGGAAACAAGGTGTACATAAATAAAAACATAAAGCAGATGAAAAGTAACCTGAAAGGAGAATGGGAACAACTTTCTGCAAAAAGTAGTGTTTGAGCTAAGTATTAAAACAAGTAAGGCAAACTAAGAATTAGAGCTATGAACACTTGAAACTGGTTGCCTTGAGATGGGATGGAATCTCCTTCTTGGAAGTATTCAAGCAAAGACTGGACAGCCACTTGTACACATTATAACAAGGATTCCTTTTATGTATGGATTTGACTAGATAGCAACTGAAGTCCCTTCCACTTCTCAAATTCTGTGATTGTGTTACATTGCTTTTCTGAACCTCAGTTTCCTCTTCTGAAAAAACAAGAAGGATGAACCAGATGACCTCTAAAATCTCTTCTAGCTCTGATTCTGTTATCTAAGGTTCAACCTCAGCTAGAAAGTATAGATGATTGTTTACCTGCTGGTGACAGAGGAGTTCCGAGACCCTTGTGCTCTTGGTTCAGGACCAAAGACAGCTCCCAGATGCTAGCGGATATTCAGGAAAAGCCCTCCCACGCTGCACCTCATAGTTATTGAAAGGGGCCCCAGTGGAAAAAAGAAACCATGAGGTTCAGCTTCTGCTCATGATTGCCAGTACACTTCAATTCAGTTCCTACCAGCTGTCACAGTTGGCTTCACCTAGAACCTAGGCAGGCAGCTAGTACAGAAAATTAATAGGAATGTAAGTCTGGCAGGATTGCCTAGTAAAGAGGCCTAATTCAAGGGGAGATTTTTTTTTTCCTCACCAATCAATGCTTACCAGAGGCAAACTTTCTTCTATAAAGTTTAATTAAATAAAACTAAGAAGTGACATCTTGGCTGTTAATGATTATAACTTCTCAACTGTCAACCTCAGTGACTGACTCAGCCTTTCCCCTGTAGAAGTAGAAATGATCCATGGAGACAAAGGGGGATAATTTAACAATGTTCCCTAAATCTAAGAAAGTAAATTAAATGATGAAATTTTGTTGTTGCTTGAGCCAAAGCTAAAAGATGCTGCCCACGGACTCATATGTGGATTATAAAGCCAAAAGTTAGAAAGCAATTGATCCTACAAGAACTCAAGAGAACAGAAGGAAAGGTGTTGGTTATTCACCCATATCAAATGTTCCCCTTTACACACTCATACCACAGTCTAACCCATACTGTGGCATTTCAAATAATAAGTGATTAAAATAACAGACTTCTAGCATTATCCCAGTTCAGTACAAAAGGGCAAAAAACTTAACCTGTCCTATACTACGACTTTACTACAGTCACTGGAAACATCATGACTTAGGGATTCACTCTGACATATACGAGAAAGGTAGTCACTATCATGATGTCTGTAATAGAGATAGTGGGATGTGGTGTACAGGGTGCTCAGCATGGGGTCAGGAAGACTTGTGTTTACAACCTGTCTCAAACACTAATTAGCTATGTGACTCTAGGCAAGTCACTTAACCTTTCTGATCTCTGCAGTTTCCTCATCTGTAAACTGGAGATAATAATACCTGTAGTATCTATGTCATAGGACTGGGAAGAGGTAAAAATAAAATAATGTGTGTATTGGGTTCCGACTGGGGAAAAGCCATAATGCACAGTAAAAAAGTGGAAAATCATTAACTTGAAATTCTGTGAAAGGTGGAAGCCTGGACATGGTGACCTGTTAAAAATCATAATTTAGACACTGAGTCATAACTTAGATCCCATGACTGATGAAAGAACATGGACACAGTGATCATTTCATGTTCAGTACATAACCAATACATGATCTCATGTTTGGCCATTTACCCATCAAAACTGGTTTAATGGCCAAGTTTGGAAATGAGCTCATTACTAAGCAGAAACCCAAATATCCACCAGTTCACAGTTAAGCACCCTATGACTCCTCTCTTTGTCTTGATTTCTATAATTACCAAGGAGATTCTGGGAGGTCTTTAAGGGGGGATCCACCATTGATCTGGCTGCCACCCCAGACTGCTTTGATTATTTGAACTTTTGGCATGGATCCATCATACTGGCCCCCAGTATAAGTAACCCAAGTGATTAAACTACCACTTACAATCAATCTGGAACTCTTTGGCCTCTTTATTATCAAACTTGCCCCACTGTTGGGATGGAGGTACAGGGTTCCCCAGCCAGGGGAATTCCAGACCTTACAGTATGTAAAGCAGTGGTTCTCAATCTTCCTAATGCTGCGACCCTTTAATACTCATATGTGGTCGCATCTGCATGTGGGCGGATCCACCTGGAGATGGATAGAGGAGTGGTGTCTTGGTTCCTAAGACCATCAGAAACATGTATTTTCTGATGGTCTTAGGCGACCCCTGTGAAAGGGTCGTTCAACTCCCAAAGGGGTCGCAACCCACAGGTTGAGAACTGCTGATGTAAAGTGTTTTGTGAACTTGTAGCATAGGTCAAAGGAAAAACCAAGAAAATACCAGTGACCAGGAGCACGACATAAATGGAAAGTATCTTCGATTCTGACTCAGGATTCAAATCAATGAGACAACAAACATTTATTAATTGTCTACTGTGTGCAAGGTACTAGGAATAAAAAGACAAAAATGAAACAACCACAAGGAGCCTATGTAATATGGGGTATACAACCTGTAAATAGGCAAGTACATAAAAGATAATTTGATAAGGGAGAAAACACTAATAACCAAGGAGAACTGGAATTTTTAAAAGCTTCTTATGGGAGATAAAAATTAAATTGATCTTGGAAAAGAGCTAAGAAATTTCCAAAAGTGAGAATGAATTAAATTCAAGGAATAGGAGGGGGGATACAGAGAAAAGGGGAGGAGATACAGGAAGGTAGAAGATTGAATGCCAAGTTCAAAGAACAGCAAGTAGACCAACCTGGCTCAAACTGAGAACACACAGACCTATGTTAATATTTAAATTGTTTGGTTAAAGGAGACAAATAGTGATATACAATTATTTCATTTTATTCACTTAAACTAGTGAACTTGTATGTACAAGAAGTTAGAGGCTAAGTTCTAATACCTGAGCAAATGAATGAGAAAGCTTAAATACCTTTTAGAACCATTCCAATTTGGGGTAGCTGTGTCACATAATTTTATGATCTCCATATGTTTACTACCCATATCATGAGAAAAGAAGTTTCTTGGTTGTAAATACAGATTGACAAGACAATGGACAGAGCAGGGTCCATTTGGAACTTATGGTCTCAGGATGTCTCTGCTTTCCTCCCACGTGGAGTATGTCCTAAGATAGGGGGAAATTCCACTTCCAGCCTTATCTGATCTCTGGGGTTGCTGACACAGGAAAAGGCATTTTTAAAGCAAAGCAGTCTGTTTGATTAATTCAGACTTTGGCCAAAAATATATTTAATGATTATCACCTAAGAGATCTGAATTTCGTCCTTAGCTCCGATGCTTACAAACAGGGTGCCCTTAGGAACACCTCTCTGAGTCTTGGTTTTCTCAGAATTGTTACAGCTTTCAATGCAGTTACAAAGTTTATTAGGTTGCCCACAAGGCAATGAATTGTTTGGCCACAGCAAATCTCAAAGACTGCCTTAAAGTGTAGAGGACTTGTGGTCTGTTTCAGTGGGAGAAACATCTCCACTGAGGAAATCATAAACCTTTGGATCTTCAAGATGATAAGGATCAGAGGATTCTCTTTTGTGGCACATCAGTAATTTCTGGTGTATCATAGAAATGTAAGAGTGGTATTCGATTCAACAAGCATTTATTAAGGAAGCACTTACTATATTCTTGGCTCTGTGCTAAATTCTGAGGATATAAACAGAAGCAAAAAGAAAGACAATCCTTGCCTTAAAGAGTTTACATTGTAATGGAAGAAGACAATACATAAAATGAAGCTGAAAAGGTAGGAGGTTAAGGAAGGGGTGAAGAAAGAAGTCTAGAGACTTAGCTGTGGAAGCCGGAGAGGAACAAAAGTGAATAGCTCTGGAAATATTCAAAATTACTTGGACACATGAATGTTTGATGTAGCCTGAAAACAAAATTTGCCTTAGGATGTAAAGATGAACTTGATATGGACTGCTTCCTGTCTTTATCCAAAGAATACAGTAGCATAGGCAAAATATGAGAAAAATACAGTAGAAATAAATATGGTAGAAATATAGTACAAAAAGCCCTGGGACAAGTTATCAGGAGACACAGGTTCTAGTCCAGACATCATTACTAACTAGCTGTGTGATTTTGGACAGGTGACTTAAGTTTTCTCAGCCTCAGCTTCCTCATTTATATAACTGAAATAATTACTGCCCCACCTATGGTTGTTATGAGGATTTAATGAGATAAATGTGAAAGCTCTTTGGTAAATAATCTCAGCAGATCACAAGCTTTTTAGGGCTTTAAGGTTACAAAGTGCTTTGGCCACAGCAACCCTTGAGAGCAGGGAGTGCAAGAATTATTAACCATTTTATAGATGAGGAAACTGGAGGTTAACCAATTTGTCCATGGTCAAATGGATAATAAATAGCAGTGCAAGAATTCAAACCTAGGTCTTGACCCCACATCCAGGGCTCTTTCTTCTAACATCACATATTTTTAAAATTATGAGTAGTTTAAGAGGGGATCTATGCTGAGACTTCTTCTCCCTCAGCTGCTTTTTTTTTAATCAAAGGTCTTTGAGAATCTGTCCTTGTCCACAAATTTGCTTCTAAGAGCAATTAAAAATGCAACATATCAATAAATTTCTAGTTGTCTGTGTTTTAGTCCTTTCACCTTCATGTGAATAGCTGTTAAGCTCTGATTAAAGAATTCCAGCTAAATACAATGAAGCCAGAGGCAGTATTCGTCCTACACCTTGGGGATTCTCTGTATTGTGAAACTACAGGTTTAAGATCTCTTGAACCTTCCTTAGTTTTCCATTTAAATTCCTGTTTTAAATTGATTAAGGACACAAGCTCTTTTAAAAATTAATTCTGAGACTCTTAGTGCCCCCAGGCAACTCTCTGTGACTAAGTTGTTCAACAGCTGCTGACCTGCACTGATAGAGGGAGTTTCTTCACCAGGAGTTCCCTGCACCAAAGGAATCAATGAGAGGTACAGACAAGTTAGGTCAGGAAGGGAAAAAAGAAAGATCAAGTCAAAAAAAAAAAAAAGAAAGAAAGATCAAGTCAGAGGATCTCTTCTTCTGAAACCACATTTCCTTAAAAAAAAATCTTTGCAAATGTTTTATTGATGCTTGCTTCCCAATGAGAGGTAGCCTCCCATAACAAATAGAGTTGTTCAGAGTCCAGAATGCCAGGGTTTAAATTCTACCTCCAACACATGCTGGATGGGTAAGCCTTTGATAGCAATGACCTGATAGCATCTGAAGAATCTTTCTCTCTCAGTTGATCAATTGTAGAGAATCAAAATGCAGATCAAAATGCAGAGCAACTGCATTGGTCATTTCCTATGCTAATGAAATCATGGGCCTGGTTTAAAAAAAAGATAGGGGCATAGCCCCAGTGCTGAGGCAAAAATGAAGATATATAACACCCTGAAAGTAGAAAGACAAAAACTAGGATAAACCCCGCAGAGTACTTACAAATACAGGGCAGGACATAAATTATGATACTGCCCCTCATTTTACACATAGGAACAGTGAGGCCCAGAACTATTAGGTGATCTGCCATGCAGGTAGTAAAGTACTACATCACTCCCTGAACTAAAGGTAGAGAATTTTAAAAGCTTTTCCAGTACTACCAAAGCACAGAGAAACAGGAATGAAAGGAAATAACAGTCATCCATTTAATCAATTCCCATTTAGCTCTGGGTTGAGTTTATGGAAAGGGCTTCAAGTAGTATTCCTTTTTCCAATTCAGTCAAGCTAATTTCTGTCTTTATTTGAAATTCACAAGTACCAGTAATGTATTCATGTCTTTTAAAAATCTGACAGTAATTGAGTGGCCAATATATACACACAGGACACACAGATTTCCCCTCTTTATCAACATTCCCCGTTTCAAGGTCTAGATGCACATTAAGACAGACAGTATCCTTTCAACAAGAGGACCTCTCTCTTAGTTGATAGGTAACCTTCTGCCCTTGGGCCTTCACTCCTGTTATGTAGAAGGCATCTCTTCTCCCTGTTCTTCCCTTCAAATGCCCCCTCCCCGGTCTGATCTGAAGTAATGATATGAATCCATAAGCATCAATAAATGATGCCTAAACAAGACACTTGAAACAAGATTTACAAGATTTGAATATTCAACAAGTAGGTTTTCCTTTGAGGTGACTATCCTTATCTGCCCTCTTCTGCCCACCTTTCTCTTTATTTCCCATTCAGTAAGCCAAAGAAGATCATTCTCTTTCTTGGACATAGAGATCTTGACTCACAAAGTCCACAGCATGATGTCTCATGGCTAAAATGTCTCAGTGTGGCAGACTTCTAGGTCTCTGTCTCTAAATACTCTCTGGGAAGAAAAGAGGATTCATAGACTTAATCTATAATCCTCCCCCACCCCAAATCCACAGAAAGCAGAACTGAAGAAAGAGATGAAAAGATATCACCAAACTCAAGCCATCATCTCTCTTACTCACCCACTAAAAAAAAAAAACCTTCTCTTTGCGGCATTTCTCAAGAGAGCTATGAAGGTGTTAATAAACAGGCACAAAGTATGGAGCCTGGTTATCATCTTTCATCAAAATGCCTCAAAGCACTTCACAAGCACAGGTAAACCCAGAGCTATAAACACAATTGTTCCCTTATGTATAACTGCAGGTGCTGTGTGACTGATAGGACCACAGTCAGAGGGCCAATGGAAGGCTGGCTCTGAGTTTTAAACCTTAGATTATACTATTGATGAAAGACCTATATTTCTAAAGTACTGAGGAATTCTGTGTCTGAGGGGATTCCTATAAGAATAATAAGTGATTTTGGTATAGAACTTTAAAGGTTGGGGGTATGGAAGGCAAAAAGCACTGGATTTTGAGTCAGAGGTCTCAAATCCAAAGCCTAGTTCTGTCACTTCCTAACTGAGCAACCTTGGGCAAGGAACTTTCTCCCTCTGTATCTTCCTTTCTCTTTCTGTAAAATGAGGCAGTGTACGCATCTTCTAGATATTGCTTCTATGCATATTTGTTGGCTTCTTAAGTCTCTTCCAATTCTAAATCCATAATTTTTATGATCTCATTTAAGTCTCTCAACAACTCTAAAAAAAAAAAAAGGTACTAAAGGTGTTATTAGCCTCCTTGTAAAAGACAAGGAAATTGAGGTCACAAAAGTTAATTGACACTCTTGGTTAGGCAGCTAACAAATATCAGAGGCAGAATTTGAATCCCCTTCTTCCAGGTCAGGATTCTATCCACTATTCCTGTCTCTCTACTGGTGAACCTTTACTATGTGATGAGATACTCTGAATGTTAAATTTCATTTACCAAACAGAAAATACCTGCCTGCCGTCAGGTTCAGTTATTCTGCTGGCAGAAGCAAGCACTAAATCTGCAAACTCACATCCCCAACTTGCTAAATGATACAGTGGAAAGAGTACTGAGCTAGCACGAGGTCTAAGTGCTAGTCCCAACTCAACAAACTGACTTGACATGACACATTTTTATCTTAGGCACATCTGACTCAACAAACACTGTAACCTGGGTCTCCTGACTCTCAATGTCACTATTCTTTACTTTTTTCCACCCTTTGACCTCTGGTATATGGTTAAAAGATAGGTGAATCACATTCACTGCAGAAGAGTAAGAGTTCATTTCAAATGGACATGCTTTATTTCAGGTAGACTTGGAAAGCATGTGAAAAATCAGGAATCATTAGTTGGAGTTGGTTCTATTTAGGGCAGGCAAATAAGAGGGATAAGGAAGGAAAAGAAAGGGAGAAGAGTAGAGGAAGGAAGGTCAAGTCTTCCTGGCTCCAGACTCAGAGCTCTGTCCACTGTACCACCTAGCTGCTTCTACTAATAGGAAGTAATCTATAGGAGAAAAAGCAAGTAAATTAAAATATCTACAGAACCTTACCTAGTCAGAGTATATTTCTTACTACCCTTAATTCATAGATTGAATTGCAAATGCTGAGATCGTCCAGATCATTTGACCAAACCATGAATCTCTTTACCGTCAAACATTTCTGCCCACCCCCTTCATGAAGTCTTCCCAAATGAAAATCACCCATCTGAAGTCATCCCAATAGTCTACTAATTCTTAGTACTGTCTTAGTTTATAGAATGTTTTCATGGAATGTTTGATATAAATGAAAATCTATTTTCTCATTACTATTCTACATAATACCGGAAGTGGGGCACTCTCAAAAAAAGGTTTTGTCTAAAACTGTATAAATTATACTTTAAAATGTAAGAATCCTTGAAAAACCAAGTACTTGAAAGGAAATGACTTTTTGTGCTTGAAGTAATATAATTCAAAATAAAACATATAAAAATTGTATATGTATATATGTATATGTTTTATGTGCATATAAAACATATAAAAATAACTTTCCCTATTTATGTTGCAAAAATATCAAATAGAAAAAAGAGCAGATTAATGAAGTGGAACACACTCAGCTTAGTCCTTTAGCTTCCACCAAGACATTCCCTAATACTCTTTAGCAAGAAAACGGTATACACACACACACACACACACACACACACACACACACACACAGACGCGCACACACACCTCTTTGTTCTAATTCTGTTTCAAAGTTCTTTGTAGAATATACTGGCTTTTAGCAAAGATAGGCTTGAGCTGAAGAGGAGAAAGAAACACAGCAGGAGCAATAATGCAAAATATTGAAGTAAACTAATTAGCGGAAAGAAGCATTTACTGACATTTACACTGTCAAGGAAACCTGAACACTCTGTAAATCCAGTCAGCAGGGACTGTGTATTGAATGTGCATTCAGTCACATATGGCAAACATATATCCTTACATATGAAAAGTGGCACCATGACTTAACCTTCACACAAATGGGAGAAATGTCCATTATAAATAACTGTACCAAAAGGAATCCTGGAAGAGGGGATAAAGTGCCCACCTCTAAATAAGGAAGATGTGGGTCAAAGTCTCACCCTCAACACATTGGCTACTGAACTCTGGGCAAGTCACACTCAGCACTCCAGGCAATTGTAAGAAACTGCAAAACAATTGCATATTTGCCTTGGTAGAGAGAGGAGTTTCCTACACAGATGGAATTTGTAGTATAGTTCCCTGTGTAATATGCATATGATATTCCTAAATATTTTTCCTATCATGGAGAAAACCATTTAGTCCTTTTAGAATAGAATTTCAGGGTTAGTTCTCAAAGACTTATGAGATACTATTAAATCTGTAAATAACTTTCCCCTGTTTTATCATTTTAAAATCCCTGAGCATTTTCCTGGTGTGATTAGCAGCAAAAATCTTTTTCACCGAAAGGGGTATGTGCTGATTTCAGGGAGCAGAATAGGAGGGAAGTAGACAACTGGGTTACATGAAGTTGAATGGTGAGGACTGAGGCTGGGGAAAGGGGTGGCAGCACCATGAGAAATCAATGCAGGGAGTAGGGGAAGAGAGAGGAGGAGGAGCAGCAGGGCAAGCCCTGGAGATTTCTGGGGAACAAGAATGTAACAGGCCACTAACACACAAAGGGGTTCAGGGTGAAAAGCTTCTGGGGGCTCTCAGTGGTGTATTTGTTGGTCGATTTTTAGCACTGATGTTGTGAAGTTGGGTGGTTTTTATTTGGTTTGGTTTTAAGACAGCATGGTGCAGTGGAAAGATTGCTGGACTTTGGATCACAAGATTGGGGTTCTAGTCCCAGTTTGCTACTAAGTAACTATTTGAACAAAGGCACAATTTAAAAAAAATATATTAACAACAATAATGAGAAGCAGCTTGGTGTAAAAGATGGAGGACAGACCTTAGGGTCAAGAAGAGCATAATCCAATGTCTTCATTTTACAAAGGAGGAAATAGGACCAAAATAAGGAAGGGACTTGCCCAAGATCATGCAGGTAGTTTTAAAAAAAAAAACACCTAGGTTGAGATTTTAACACCCAGATGCCCTGACTCCAACTCAAGGACTTTTTTGTAATATACCATCCTACTCCTGCAGCCTCCTCCTCCCTACTTCTCTATAACCCAGATGCCTGCAAGAAGCCCTCCCTGACCCTGACACCAAGCCTCTATCTCTTCCTCTCTACTTTGAGTTCCCCTTGGACTCTTTGAATATGAGCTGTAGTCTTGGGCCCCAGCCCCCTTCTTATACTCTTCCCAGGTCCTCTGTCAGAGCCTACAGCTATATAGATGACCCCATGCCATCATTTATACAACACTGATTCTGTTATCAGAGGACCTGGCTGTGTGATCCAGATCCCACCTCTGATACTGTGTACCCTGGATAAGTCACTGACCTCAGTTTCCTCATTGATAAAGTGAAAGTTAAAGTACATGGCCTCTGAGGATGCTTCTAGCTCTAAATTTACGATCCTATGGCTCTAAAGGAACAAGAAACATTCGGTGAAAAAGTCACCTTAGCTAAGATAAAGTAAAGGTGCAGTCCATTATAGGGGGGAACTAATATTTAAGATTTGCAATGCTCATGATGAGTTCTAACTTATTCCCAAAGTCTCTGCATCAACCTCCCATTATCATTTCTTCCTAATTACAAGTAATTTTATTAATATACTTTTTGGCCTCATTAAATATTACCTTAGGCCTACAATTAAAAATGATGAGGCTATACCATCTTAATGATTTAATTAATACCATCAATGGCATCAAAGTTTCACAGACCCCTGCAAACCCTGACAACAAAGAACAAAATGTGTTCCCAGCAGCTCTGCTCTTGAGGCAGGAGAGAGGGCAACAGAGAAGCTTGAAAGGGATTAAATATAAAAGAACCAAGTGAGACTAACATGAGAAACACGCAGGCTTGGCCAAGATTTCTTTAGATCTTGTTGGCTGAGATAACAGGGAGAAGAAATATGAACTGCTACAGAGTAGGTGATTTGGGCTTCTTTTTCCCCTTCCCCCAACATGAATACCCTGAAAAGCCTCACCATGCTTAGCATAAACACAATAACAGTCAGTAAGTGATTCAGACGAAATGACTCCTGTTTGTCACTCTGACAGACAAAGATGTAGCGTGGCCACCATGCTGACAAAAAGATGTCAGGCCTGTGCACTGACGTTAGGAAAGTGGGGTGATTGGCAGCATTCAGAGGAGGTTAGTGGAGGTACAGAGAGAAGAGAAAGGTGTGGAGGCAGGGTAGGGAGCAAAGGGGAATTCAATTCTTCCTCCTTCCCTGACATGGCCAGAATTTTATACATTATACAGGTAGCAAGTGCTATTGAAGAAGCAGCAGGGCTAGCATCCTAGTGCACAAAGTAAATTATTTATTGGGATGTGAATTTACTACTCTCCTGACTAAACTGGCAAAAAAAAAAAATAACCCAGTCTTCCTAAGGGCAGCTGGAAGTGGAAGCTCTTTGGATTTCTTGTTTTTCTCTTTGTTAAGGGGCTAAAGACAATTGGGCAGTGATGAATGTCTGGTTGGGTTCACAGTCATTTCCGTAGACTGACTGAAACTCTTACTAAACCCTTAGGGACCCCTTTCTCTATTTTCCAGAAAACTGAAAACAAGAGGTGGTAGGTGACTTCCATAAGGTCATTAACCCAGTAAAAATCAGAGTCCGGTCTGGAACCTGGGTTGCCACACTACCTCAGCAATGTTCTTTTCTAACAGGATTTTATTCTCTAGACAAAAAGTAAACTGAGAACTATAATAATAAATTCGTGGACTGACATTAAATTGGGGGGGAGGGAACCCTTTCAGACTCTAAAATTATTCTACTCTATGATCTAAAACCAGCCATTCTGTAACCAACCTCCAACTAAAAAGTGCCACTTATTAACTTTACATGATATTATAACAACAATATGAATGCTCAACATAGTATTTATCAGGCAATTTAATGGTCAGCATGTAAATAAGGGAAGTAAATGCAAATAAGGAATGTAAATATAAACAAGGAATAATTTCAGTGTAATTATGTCCCCTAACTTAAAATACTATATTACTAAACTGTGAGCAGCATTTTTATTAAAAAGTAGAAAGACACACATTGAAGCCACAGACATACAAATGCTACTGTGCTTTTGCAGATAACATACAAAGTGTAAACAAGTCCACATAAGACCATGATAAACATAAAATCTCTCAAATACTTTGTATATAACTGGAAAAAGCTCCCACCCCTTTACCCACAAACACAACATCAAATGTTCTAGTTCAAGGGTGGGCAACCTGCAGCCTCAAGGCACATGTGGCCCTCTAGGTCCTCAATGTGACCCATTGACTGAATCCAAATTCCCCAGAGAAAATCCCCTTAATAAAAGGATTTGTTCTGTAAAACTTGGACTCACTCAAAAGGCCACACACAAGGACCTAGAAGGCCACATGTGGTCTTGAGGCTACAGGTTCCCCATCCTTGTTCCAGATAAGACATACACATACCCATACCAAGAATGAGGTTTTTATACTAAACCAGGAAACAGAAAAGGGAACATTACTTTATTTCTCTGAAGCTTTAAGATCATGCAGAAGACAGGTAACAGGATGGTAACCTATTGCTTTAAATGGCCAAGGCAAGGGCTTCACTTGAGGTTTCGAGGAGGGGGGATTGTGACAAACTTGGTTCCCCAAACCCTTAATTTTAAAGAATACAAACATTTAAGGATAATTTTTTAAGAATACAAAGGATAATAATTTAAGGATACAAACTCTGTATTATAACCATTTTGGAAATAAATTTGGAATTACAGAAATAAAATAACAAACACTGACATCCTTTGACCTAAAGATTCCACTATTGGGCAAATACTCTAAGAAGGTCATTAAGAAAAAGAAATTTCCCCTCTACATCAAAATACTTATAATAGCATTTTTATGGTACCAAGAACTGGAAACAAAGTAGATACCTATCAACTGGGAAATGGCTAAACAAACTGTGGTATAAGAATGTAGTGGAATATTACTGTGCTGGAAAAAAAAATGATGAATATAACTACAGGGAAGCATGGAAAGACTCATATGAATTGATACCAAGTGAAGCAGAGCCAAGAAAAAAGAAACACAATGACAACAGCAACACGATTTTAAAAAACAGCAACCACAAAAGCAATTAAAAATTGATATTGCAAAATCACAACAAATCAGCATGACCCCTCAAAAAGGGACATGAGAAGACAGATTCCCTGCCCTCTGCTCCTTTGCAGAGAGAGAAATCCAAGTCTAGGCAAACTGCATGTTTTCAGATTTTTTTTCCAATATATTGATCAACTTTGCTGGTTTTCTCTTCTTTTTCTTTCTTTTTTTTTCTTCCAAAAAGTTTCCCTGTTATATGGGATAGCCCTCTGAGGGAAAAAAAGGGAAAGAGAAGGAGAGAACTTAAGGAATGTAAACACAAAATAGATCAGTATAATTTCACTTTTTTAAAAGAAACTGGAAGGAATTTCAAGATTATTAATCCCATCCTCCAATTCCTCATTTTATAGATTTAACTAAGGCCTACGAGGAGAAAGTGATTGGCTGAAGGTCACACATCAAGTTACCAGAAGAGCCAGAATTAAAATGCAAGTCTCACAACATTTTTTTTCTTTTTGGAGAAGGGAATGCAGGGCAATTGGGGTTAAGTGACTTGTCCAAGGTCACACAGCTGTTGCATGTTAAGTGTCTGAGGCTAGATTTGAACTCAGGTCCTCCTGACTCCAGGGCAGGTGCTCTATACACTGCACCACCTAGCCACAAGTTCTTGCAAGTTCTAATTCACTGTTTTCTCACTCAAGCTCATTACTTCCCTGGACGTACACACACGCACGCACGCACACACACATCCCAAGATATCAGCTAGTTGACCAGGATCATAAGACAATAAGAGGATAGATACAGAGTTGGAAAGGATGTGAAAAGCCATCTTTATCATCCCCTGGCCTTATAGATGTGGGCGCTTAGTCTGAGAGAGGCTGTGATTTGTCCAAGGTCATACAGATAGTAAGTGACACAGGGAGAATTTGTGGCCAGGTTCCCTGACTCTAAATTCAATGCTTTTTCCACTGAACCACTGAACCATGGGGAAGTGCTGTCCCTATCTGGTGAAAGTTGTTGATCTATCAACCAATGTATTTACAAGTCTGAAGCAGAGAATCAGGCCAAGTCACCAGTTAATCTAAACCTCAAAATATTTTAATGCAATAGCCAGAAAATTAAGTTTTGTTTCAAAAATTATTTTCCTAGGTCCCCAAATGGCAGAAGTAGGCAAAGCTTATTCTTCTTTTTGCTAATAATTAGGCCTATCCCAAAGTGGAATGCCTCAGAAGGTTCCTTATCCAGGGAAGAAGTGGAATGGAGCACAGATGATTTATTTGTCATGGCTACTATTGTGGCAGGATTAGAGGCCACAGTCCCTTCTACATCAGAGCCAGCGGAGAGAAAAGCAGACTGCAGCTCAAAATGAGAGAGACTGAACAATGAGTTGCCCAGTGGTGGGATGTACTATCTTGGAGATTGTGAATTCTCCTTCATGGGCTATTCAAACAGAGGTTGGCTGACCAATTTGGGAACAGGTTGTGGGAGATGATTCATGTAGACAGGTTAGCCTTCTTCCTCCTCTGTGATTGCATGATGCCATGACAGTAACAGCACTTTGGAGGGGGAAGCTTTTTGGCTAGTCTAGATCTGGTCTAAATGCTAACAAAAAAGGATACCTCAACTGAAAATTAGACATTGGAGGCTTGTGATCATTTTAATAGTATTCTGAAAGAAATAATCAAGACAAATAACATATGCAAGTGGTTGGAAGGATTAATGTTTATATGGGAATGTGCTCTGTGGCATTTGGAGATAGTTCTTACAAATATAAGTTACCTAACTTGAAAGTCTGATGTCTTGAAAGGAGAAAGATAGTTTTTAATGCTCAAATTTAAATTACTATGAAGTGCCAAGGAGTGGTATAGTCTATGGTTACCCCCTGGTGTGTCATTTCTCTAGTGGGGTGAATTAGAAGAAATTCTGGGCGAATATTAACTGGGCTTTTTTTCAGAAAGGCCGTTGCAAACAAGGCATGAATTATGGGTCAGAATGATGTTTTCCAACGTATTTGCAATCTAGGTTAGTTTAATTTTGAGTAAAAATTGAGCAAGTTTACCTCCTACATTTTCTGTTCCTTCCTTGTATGTTTTGAGAATTGTTTTTCAGGGAGTTTTCTGGGTTTGGAATTAATTACCTCAAAACTGAGGCAAGAAAAAAAAACACAGGTAATTCTACATCAGGCAATACGACCCCCAAACCTATCTGGATGACCAGTAAACAGCAAACTTAGCAATATCAATAACTCTGTGTGTGTGTGTATAAAATAACAATGACAATTCACAGTTCTAAAGTGTCTTATGGCTACAAAACTAGTTTATATGCATTACCTCAGTTGGGTCTCACAACCCATTTTATTTCATTTTTTCCAGCTGCCAAACATCTGTTTTCTCTCCCTCCCACCTTCCCCTCCCAATTAAAAAAAAAACAAACTTGTAACAAACATGCATAGCAAAGCAAAATTCCCACACTGGTTCTGCACAAAAACTGATGCCATTCTTCAGCCTGAGCCCATCGCCTCTCTATCAGGAAGTGGGTAGGCTGCTTAATCATGTGTCCTTTGGTGTTGGGTTAGTCATCGTTTTGGTCAGTGCTCTTCAGTCTTTCAAAGTTTTTATTTTAGAGTGTTGTTATTGTTATATGAGTTATTCTGGTTCTGATCAGTTCACTCTGCCTCAGTTCAAGCAAATCTTCCCAAGCACAAGTCATTTTAAAGGTGAAGGAACTGTCTCAGACAGCTGAAGTGATTTGTCATGGTCACATAGCCAGTAAGTATGGGAAGACAGGACTAGACATCTGGTTAGAAGTCAAGGAAGCTTATAGGAAAGAAGGCTTCAATTTTAGGACTTGACCAAGATCAAACAGCCAAACACTGTATGTTGATATACAGAGATGGCACTCAAGGGAGTCAGTGAAAAGCATAGGTTTCATTGAAACAAAGAACATTGTCCTGAATCTAGGGGACTGGGTTTTAATTTTTCTTTGCCACTGACAAATCTGTTTCCTCCTCTGTAAAATTATAGGATTTAACTAGATGATCTCTCAAGTCCTCTCCAGCTTTTAAATTTTATGGTTCTATAATTCTACTAAGATGGTGGGTAGAGAAATAGAACCTGGATGGTTGAAATTTGGAGACAGCTCTTCCAAATATTAATGGCTCAAATATTTTTGTTTGGGAGGGTTGACAGAATACCAGTCTTCAAAAGGGTTCAGTTAAAGGTTCAAATACTCCTTCAATACTTGGAATTCTGAATACCTTAAATTAGACCACAGCAGCTTCCAACCTCGAAACACCAGGAGAGTTGGATTTATTCCTTTCATCATATTTTGAGGGAAATGGAAAGAAAAAAATCTGTTACACAAACATTGCCTCCAAGATAAGCAAGTAGTGGGAAAATGGTGCTGCACTAGTTGGGGGAGGGAGGAATGAAAAAAAAAACCATCAAATTTCAAGTCAGCCATTTACTTCTGTGATGAGGACCTTAAGAACTCAGAATCTCTAAAAATAAAAGATTGAGAGGATTTTGGAAAAATGGCAGAGGAGATCAGAAAACTTTTGGCTCTCCAAATTTCCTCAACAAAAAAAGATAGAACATTGCCTCAGAAGGAATGTAGAGCAGCAGAAATAAAGAAAAGTTAGGGTTAAGCAGTTTTTCTCTTAAGACAACTTGACAAGACCCCAGGAAAGACTCAACCTCCAGATGCAGAGGTTTGGCCTGAGTAAAGTGCAAACACCTCCAGGCTGACTCTGCAGAATCAACAAACAAGAAGCCCTGGGGGCAGCTGGATTGGGAGGCCACTTCAGCCTTAGAAACTGTCATCTCACCAACAGCTTGGGGAATTGATGACTAAGTAGGAGAAGACTGAAGGACCTTCTACTGTCAAGGGATGCCAAGCACAGCTGTGCTGACCAGATGCATCCCAGGCCCAGGCTGTGGGTGACAAGGAGCTAGAACGCACTTGTTGAGTGCAGCAGCAGTAGTAGCTTGGGGCATCGTTCCCCATATCTCAGGACTATGACTTGATTACACTAAGAAAACTTTAAAAATAAATAAATGAAAGTAAATAAATGAAAATGAGTAAGCAAAGGAGAAAGAACCCAAGCATAAATAGCTACTATGGAGATAGAGAAGAGCTGGGTTCATATTCAGAGGAAGATAACAGAGCAAAAAAAAAAGTACTTTGTCAGTGAGAAACATCAAATGGTCCTAAGCACAAAAAGAGATCTTGAAGGAACTTAAAAGGACTTTAAAAAAATCAAATAAGAAAAATTGAGAAAAAATTAGAAATAAAAAAGAGCAACCCAAGAACATTGTGAAAAGAAAATTGATCAACTTGAAACAGAGTATCAAAAACTTAAGGATGAAAATAATTTCTTGAAAACTAGAATTGGTCAAAAGGAAGCTAATGACATTCTAAGACACCAAAAAAGTTTTTTTTAAAAATCAAAAGAATAAAAAAAATAGAAGAGAATATGAAACATCTTATCGGAAAAATAAATGATCTGGAGAACAGATCAAGGAAAAATAATATAAGACAAGTCAGGCTACCTGAAAATTATGATTACAAAAAAGAATCTTAATAAAATATTATAAGAAATTAGCAAGGAAAGTTGTCCTTAAGTTCTAAAACAAGAAGGCAAAGCAGAAATAGAAAAAAAAAATCCACCAATCACCACCTGAAAGAGATTCCAAGAGGAAAACTTACAGGAATATCATAACCAAGTTTCAAAATTCCCAGATGTAGGTAAGGAGAATTTTGGTATGCTTTTTAGAGTTCAGTTTCTCAGGATCCATGGCCGTGGCAATGTCTAGTTTCCTAGTTTCTAGTTTCCGGTAATTATACTGTGTCAGCAATATTATTTAATGTTGTTTTAAACCATTTAGATAGAATCCTAGATAGTAATTCCTACAATCACACACAGTCCTATAGCAACTGCATCATGAGATATGGGGGTCACATAATTGATATTTACTACACTTGTGAAGAATGATGATATTGATAAAGTTAACCTGTGAGCTTAATGTTGGAAAGATGTCTTCTTTGTCTGTTGCCTGATAAAGCAAGTGGGCACTGGTCAATGAGTGGGGAATCCATGGGGGAAAACATGGGGAACCCATAGGGAAATCCATGTGCCTTGACTGGCTCCCAGTGCCTCCCTCGATTGACCCCATCAAGACATAGGAGTAGATGCCCCTCCCCTTCTTGCTGGCCCCTTTGAGAAGGGTGATTAGGGAATGTTGTAGAAGCTTGTACTCTCATTATTAGCAACCTTTCTGAGAAGACTAGACTAGAATAAAGTAAGATTATTAACTCCTCCAAAGGTGTCTGCCTGTCTGATCAGATCAAAAGTGAACCTGTAAGAGGCTGGAGTCTGAAAACTCCAGTGCCTCCTGTGTGTTATCTGTGAAAGACTATGTTAAAGAGAAAATATTGGAAGCAACAACAACAAAAAAAAATTTTAATATCATGGAACTACAATAGGGGTTACACAAGACCTAGCAGCTACTATGCTGAAGGATCATAGGTCTTGGAATACTATATTTCATAAAGTGAAAGAGCTGGAGTTATGATCAAGGGTAATTTACCCAGCAAAGTTAAGTATATTCCTTAAGGAAAAAAAAATTATTCAACTGAAAGACTTTCAAGTATTTGTGACAAAAACAGCAGAGCTTAAAGGAAAATTTGACATATAACATCCAGGGGAAATATAAGGTAAACATGATAGACACATTATAAGGGACTCAAGGTCAAATTCTCTACTTCTTATACGTGAAAATATTATCAGTATTCTTATGAGTGTCATCATTATTTAGGTAGTTTGAAGAAAAGGCTAGGGCTGAGCTCTGTATGATGAGGTGATTCTAAGAAAATATAAAACTGAGTAGGGAGAGATAAAAAGTAGTAATTATCTCATACAAATGAAGCAAACATAGAAGGAAAAAATGATATAGAAGAAGCTAGTAGGGAGGGAGGATGGTTGGTAATGGAACCTTACTCTCATCAAGAATGGGTTAAGAGGAAACCACACACACACACACACACACACACACACACACACACACACACACACATATAAGGTATAAAAAAGAAATAAGAGGGCAAGAGGATAGGGTGGGGGAGAGGATATGGGAGGGACTCTTGGAGGGATGGTTAGGTTAAGGAATAGGAGGGCGAGATAGCAGATAGAAGTAAAGCAGAGGAGTGAGGAGGGAAAAGAATAGGGGAAGAAGGATAGTGAAGGAGGAAAATACACAAGTAATTATATCTTAGAAATAAAGAGGATGAATTTACCTATAAAATGGAAACTGATAGCAGATTAAAAATTTGAATTCAGCAGTATGTTGCTTTCAGGAAATGCTATAAAAATGAGAGATACACACAAGGATGAAATAAAGGTCAAAAGCAGAATTTATTATGTAGTAATCATGATCTCAGACAAAGTTAAATCTAAATATATTTAATCAAAAGAGAAAAATAAGGAAATTATACTATGTCAGCAATATTATTTAATGTTGCTTTAAACTATTTAAAATAATCTGACAATATAAAATATCTGAGAGTATACTTGCCCAAACAGCCACAGGAACTGTATGAATATAAACATAAACATAAAGTGCTTTTTACACAAATAAAGTCAGGTCTAAATAACTGAAGTAATACTTACTGTTCATGGGTAGATAAAATCAATATAATTTTTTAAATAACAGTTTTACCTAACTAATCTATTTATTCAATGCCATCCCAATTAAATTACTTTTTAAAAAAACTCTTACAGAGTTAGAAAAAATAGTAACAAGGTTTATATGGAAGAACAAAAGGTCAGGGACTTCCAAGAAACCCAGGGAAAAAAAGATATAAAGGAAGCAGATACAGGGGTATTAGACCTTAAACTATATTATAATGTGAGAGCATTGTTAAACTATAAAATGGACAATTTTGATTATTTTAGATTAAAATTTTCTTGTAGAAATAAAGCCTATGCAGCCAAGAATAGAAGAAACATGGAAAATTGGGGAGGGGGGGGGGGAACTTTCATAGACAATCTCTCAGATAGGTGTGATTGGGTTGGAATATTGCTGTGGTATAGGAAATGCTCAGCTGGTTGATTTAGAAAAACATGAGAAGGCTTGGACTTGTGAAGGAAGAAGGTATCCACCTTCAGAGAAACAGATGACAAATGAAAATAAGCACAGTATGATTTTACATATATGTGTATGAGTGTATATGTGCATATATGTGTATGTTTATGGGTTTCTATCTATATGTATATGTATGTGTGGGTGTGTTTCCATGCTTAATTGTAGCCTTCTTTAGTGGGGGGGAGGAAAAATGAGGGGAATAAAACAAAAAGTGTACAGCAGAGAACAAAAGAAAACCTACAAGGAATCAAAGAAAAGGTGGGCAGTTTTGAAAACAGTGTGTAGAATTTATTATATAAGTTTTCTTGAAACAGAAATTTATTGTTTTATATTGAATCCTCTCTTATGATCTGCCACGTACATAGCAATTTTTTTCTTTTCTCATTTTGTATTTAAGTTCAAAACAAATGACAAAATTTACCAAAAAAATAATAAAAATAAAAGATTCTTCAACTTATTGACCATCTATCCTTTGCTGCAACCAGCAAAACCAAGTTGTAGCTGTTTTTGTTTAATCTGAAGGTTTAGCTTTCATTTTCTACATGTTCTTAATTAGTAACTTCTCCAAAAGCTAAAGTGATTTCTTAAAAAAAGAAAGAAAGAAAAAGAAGCTCTTCTCCTTGACCACCTACCCATTCCCCTATGGTTGTGAGCAGGAAAGGGGGATGGGCAGAGAGAGAGGTGGAACATGTTAACTTCAGACTTCAGGCAGGGCAAATCTTTATTCATCACATACCATTAGGATTCAGCCCAAAAGTAGCTATTGTCAAGAGAGAAGTGTCTTACCTACTTCTCCCTCTCTTAACCTTCACATAAGCTTTCTTCTACTAGTAATTTCCTAAGTCCTAGAAAAGAAAGGGGGGAAAGAGTTTTCTTAAAATGAATGACACCATGTTTGAGGCTGTATATTGTCAGCCACTTTTATTCCATGCCGGGCCACCTGTCTGTGCCAGACAAGAGGTTCACGTGTCTATGGCCTTCGCTGTCTTAATGCTTCAATTACCCACCACCTGTCTGTCAGGCTCTTTGTGGCTCAGTATTTTCCAGTGTCTTTTGAAGAAACAGCTAATGTTAAAAACCAGGGCCCAGGAAGCTGAGAAATCTCAGCACTATGTTGAGACAATGCACAAGGTTAAAGCAGGACAATGCTATTAGTGAAGACTAGTGAGCAGAAAGCCCCTGTATTTAGCCTCAACCCATCTCAATATCTGTCTCTAAACCTTATGTTTTATCCCACCCTCCTTATCTCTAAAAAAAGGGAAGCAATATCCCATAGTGGACAGCACACTATACTGGAAATTGCATGATCTGGATTCCAGTGTCCACTCTATTCATCCAATCAATCAAAAAAATTTTATCAAGTGCTTATAAGTACCATTTTAAGCACTGGGGTTATAAAGACAAAAATTAAACAGTCTTTGTCCTCAAGGAATTTACACTCTAGATATATTTGCTAGCCAAAAACTGTGGGGTAGTCACCTACCTGTAAAATGATGAGTATACTAATTAATCTCTACTAGTTAATCTCTACATGCCCTTTCAGCTCAGACACTTTAAAACTCTAGGATAATCTATCCACAGTCTTGATGACCTGCCTTCCCAACTCCCAACGGATGCTGTTCTCATAGTTAACATCTAAAGTCCAAATTTGCACAAGCAGGCCAGGAAGGATAAGATACTTTAGAAGAGAGTTTCTAATTGTCCATCAGCAGTATGGCTGAGAAGCTCTGACCCCATGCAGGAGCGGGTTCAGAGCCTCAGCAACAAAGCATTATTTTTGGAAGTAGGCTGAGAAAGTAGCTGCCTATTATAGCAAAATTCTTTATCCGGTGCTTCAAGGCCATAACCTGGACCTCAAAGTCCAGTCATTGTTACTGGGTTTTGGTGTACTGTCGAGTTGTTCAGTGGTTTGGATTTTGGCCTTAATGGATTTGTTCATAAAGGACAGTAAGTGTAGTGGAAAGAACTATTGATTTGGACTTGAAAGAAAAAGGGTGAAGTTCTTAGTGCTATGTATTATATGAATGACCTCTAGCAAATCCCTCCCCTCTCAGGGCTTCGATGTCTTCCACTTTGAAATGAGTAGATTAGAATAAACAGTTTCTAAGGTCACTTCGAATTTCAAATTCTATGATCATCTAAATCTGCTATACCTCCATTTCTTTTCTCCCTTATCTTCCTACTAAAGTGCTTCCCAGAACCAGAAGACCCAAGAAATTGGATTTATCTCACTTAATAAAAGAATGCAGTAACAACAGCCATAGTAACAACTTACAGTTTTATATAGTGCCTTAAAGTTTGCAAGGCTGTCTCCTGAAAACCCTGAGAGAGAAGCAATTGCAAATATTATCTTCATTTTATAGGTGAGAATACTGAGGTTCAAAGAGTGACTTGTCATGATCACAGAGAGAATAAGTATTTAAGGTGAGATTCAAGTATAAAGATGGACTCTAAGCTCTGTCCTTTCCACAAAAAAAAAAAACCCATTGCCTAAGATACAACAATGGGTGAAGCACCAAGTCCTGAAAAACATACACAGACAGAGGTGAAGAATCTCCACTTATCAGAGTACAGATGTTCAAGGGGAAATCGTCTAGAGAAGAAAACTAGGTTAAAGGAGATATATCCCATAGGTAATCCATAGCCTAATGGCCAGTCATTCAGGATTTAAGTCCTTCAGCATCAGAGACAACCAAGTTAGGAGTAGAGAGCTCAAAGATAACTTCTGGCTGAGAGTGGCAGAAGTGGAGGAAGAAAATGTCTTTGATTGAATAGGGGTATGGGGAAGTTCAGTCTTGGGTTGGAAGGAAGAAGGAGTGAAGGGAAAAGCAAATAAAAACAAACTACTGGGAAGAAAGTTACAGGAGTCTGCCCTTTTCATGTATGTAACTGCTGTAAGGAAAGTGCTTTAGAGAAAATATTTGCTTTGATGCTACTGACAACAATGGTGATTAAACAGTACATGGTAACAAGGAAAACTCATCTTGCCAATGATTATAAATACTGAAACCAACAGAGTGAGAAGAGAAAAACTAGAAAATGGGTCTATCATTTTAACGCATCAAAAGTGCCATATTTGGAGGCAGAGGACTTGGTTTGAATCTTGACCCTGTTAATTCATCACCTTGGGCAACTCACTCCCTTCTCTATGCCTCAGTTCCTCTCCTATAAAATGAGAGGGTTAAATTAGATGACCTCCAAGGTCTCTTCCCTCTACCCATCAATATTCTGTCTGCACTTATTGCTCAGTGGTTATCACAAGAGCTCTTCTCATTCCAGTAACTCAGGACCTCAGATGAGATACAATCTCCATTCCCAGCTATCTATATACCCTCATCATCCCCACTCTATAATCTTCAATTTCTCCCTATTTTCTGGTTCGTTCACAGCTGCCCACAAACATACTCATACCTTTTTCATCAAGGAGAGAGAAAGAGGAAGAAGGAGAGAGGAGGAGGGGAAAAAGGTGAAGGGGGAGAGGAAGGAAGGAAGGAAGGAAGGAAGGAAGGAAGGAAGGAAGGAAGGAAGGAAGACCAAACCAGTTATTGTCCTCAAACTCTCCTGCTTTTCTTAGCTAAGTTCCTTGAGAAATCCATCTACAATCAGTGTCATTCCTCTTCTCTTGCTCAATTCTAAAACTTCTACAGTATGACTGTTGACTTCATCAATCAACTAAAACTGTTCACTCTGCTAAATCACCAATGATCTCTTAATTGTCAAATCTAATCTTAATAGTCCTTTCCCAGGCCTTATCTTTCCTGACCTCTCGAACAGCCTTTGACACTGCTGATCATCCAGTTCTCTGCATGTGCATTCTTCTCTAGATTTTCATGACACTATCCTCTCTTGTTTCTTCTTCCTGACAGCACTTTCTCAGTCTTTTTGGCAGGATCTTCATCCAGGAAACACCTCCAAAGCTCCATTTCTCTCCACTCTCTACACTAACTCACTTGATAATCTCATCACCGTCCATGGATTAATTATTCATCACTATGCAGATGATTCCCTGATCTATATATGAAGTCCTAACCTCCCCCTCTCATCTTCACTCTTGCATCACCAGCTGCCTTTTGGAAATATTGAATTTAAAGTCTCATATGTACCACAAATCATGTCAAAAACATAACTCATAATCTTTCACCCTAAGCCCTCCCCTTTCCTGAATTTCCCTCTTACTGTGGAGGGCACCATCATCCTCTCAGTCACCTAGGCCCAAAACCTTTGGTGTCATTCTAAATGCTTCTCTCACACTCGCTTTGCATAATCAAATTATTGCCAACTCTTGTTGTTTCTACCTTTGCAATATCTCTTGTATACCTCTCCTCTCCACTCACATAGCTATCACCCTGCTATACACTTTTGTCAATCACTTCATGCCTGCACTACCAAAATAACCTAACTGGCCTTTCTGTTTCAAGTCTCTCTTCCCATTCCAATCCACCCTCTATTTAGTTGCCAAAATGATTTTCTTAAAGTACAGTTCCTCCCATATCAGCTCCCTAGCCAATAGACTCCCCAATATCTTCAGGATCAAATTGAATTCTCTGACATTCAAGGCCCTTCACAACCTGGTTCCTTCTTACCTTTCTGGTCTTCTTATATTTCTATGTCCCTCCAAGTACTCTACAATTAAGCAACATTGGCCTTCTTGATGTTCCTTACACCTGATAATCTCACTCTCAACTCCATTCCTTTTCACTGGCTTTCTACACCTCCTAAGATTCCTTCCTCCTTACCTGTATCTCCTGACTTCCTTCAAGGTTCAATTCAAAGACCTCCTTCTGCAGAAGGACTTTCCTAGTCTCTCCTACCCATTCCCCTGCCCTCTGAGAATATATGCTCAGTTATCTGCATGTTATCTCCCCCATTAGCATGTAAGTTCCTTTGAATGACTCCAAGCTCTAAATTTCTGATCTTATTATCCTGTGTATATTTAATTATTATGCATACTTAGAGTCAGTAGACCTGAATTCAAGAGGAGTTGGTCACTGATCAGATTTGAAAGATTTGAAATATGAAGACTGCAAAGAGTAAAAAATGAGATCATATATGTGGGAGCACTTTCTACTGATGGAAGTATAGTGGAAAGAGCTCTAGAATCGAAGGGCTTGGGTTCAAATTCCACCTCTGAGAATAACTACCTATGTGACATGGAGCAAGACACTTTCCTTCCTGAGATTCATTTTCCCTCTCTCCCTTTCTCTAAAAAGAGAGTACACAGCCTCTGAGATTCCTTCCAGCTCTAGATCTATCATCTATTGATAAGCACAAAGCATGATATAATGTCAGCTGCACTATGATCAGATATGTCAGATTAATTCATTTATATGGCCCTATAGATAAACAGTTAATTTATAGCTCATATATGTGTTTCTATATCTGTGTGTACACATACGCACACACACACACACACACACACACACACACACACACACACACACACACGAGTAAGATCCAAGGTAGAAGAACGTGAGACAAGCCTAGAAGGGAACACAAAAATATTATGTGCTTTTATTGTTGGCTCAATTTTTGGTTCTTCCTTGTTAAGAGATAGAGTACTGGACCTGAAATCAGGTTCAAATCCTGCCTCAAACACCTACTAGCTGTATAACCCTGGGCAAGTCATTTCTTGGTCTGCCTCAGTTTTCTCATCTCTAAAAAGGTTAATAATAGCACCTACCTTGCTAGGTTATTGTGAGAATCAAATGTGATAATATTTATAAAGGGTTTTACAAATCTTCAAGTACTATATAAATTCTAGCTATTATTAAGTTTGCCATAAGGGACCCATCTCTGTGGCCAGAGGCCTTTCAAAATTTCTGCTAAAATTCCAAGAGTCCTAGTGGAAAATTATGGCAGTCTGTCGTCATTTGCTCTAATCATGTAAAAAGTTCATCTTGTCTTCTCATCCTAAAATTCCCCAATGACATCTTTTACTCCTATTTTCCTTTGGAGCTCCTCTTTTGTCATATATTGTAGCCTGCTCCCACACACCATGTGTCTTTCTGTTGCCTTCTTTGTGGTATTCAATTTCAATTCTCAAACACAATTGTATTTCATCTCTCCCTGCTGTAGAGCAATACTGAAGAGCTATTAATATTTTAATTACAGTTTGCAGAAATTGTTTTCAAATGTACAAAAGTCTCTCTTGTTTTGAGAGTCCCATCTCTTAAGTGTCAAGACCAAACCAGAAAAGCAAGGCATACGACCTTACAGGAAAGCAAGGCAATAGTCCCCAACCCTCTAGACACTAACACCAGGGAGGAAAACAAAAAAAAAAATATGGTTGGGTTTAGAAAAATTTCTTGAAAGGAAAATAAATGAGACACACTCTGTTTATTAATTTATTCCATAAAAATTGACTGTTTGTCAGAAAACATGCTCAGTACAATGGGAGATAAAGAGAAAAATAAGGCATAGTTTCTGCCCTTAAAGAAATTCTAAATCATGACCTCAATATGGCGCAAAGATGTTAGTTTTTACTTTGAAACTTGGACTTGGAAAAAAAAACAATGGGTTGCTTAAATGAGTCTTAATATATGAGAGAAAAATCTTTTAAAATAAAGCATAAACTTTCCGGTACACAGTAACCCCATCTCCCTGAAAATGGCATTTGTCATAAATGCAAAATCCTAAATTTAGGTCAAGAAAACCAATTGCCCAATAACAAAATGGAGAATATAAGACTAGATATAGTTCATAATAAACTAGAAATTCAATCTGGGTTAATTTTAACAGTGTGACATGACAGCCTGTGTTGCTCAGGCAACACTGATGCAATTAAATTCAATTTGACGTCCATCTATTAAGTGTCTAATATGTGCAAGGTTCTAACCTGGTAACCTGGGCTTTAGGAATACAAAGACTCTATTCTCAAGGAATTTACTATTAAAAATAACTACCATAGAAGGAAGAGTGCAAAGAGGCCAAAGATTCCTGAGAAATATGATGAGGAAGAGATAATGCTTCCATTGGAGGGACAGGTGGTGAGGGAAGGCTCTGCTGAGGAGATGAGATTTAAGTTGGGTATTGAACAAAGGAATGGACTTCAGTGTATGGAGATAAGGGTGTAGAAGTCCATTCTAGCATAAGACAGGCATGGAGAGTAGAGAGGATAAGAAAAAAAGGAAGAGAGAATAATCCAAATTGATCTGATTTGAAAGGTAGGGGAGATGGAAAATAGAATATGAAGCAAGCAAACAAGCAAAGGTTCATTAAATGCTGACTATATGCCAGAGCCTGTGCTGGTAAGTAGTATAAGAAAACAAGAAAGTCAGTCAACAAGCATTGATCTTATGACAGGCACTGTGCAAAAACACTAAGGAAGCAAAAAAAGAAAGCTGAAAATGGTTTCTGCCCCGAAGGAGCTCACATTCTAATAAGGAGACAATACATAAATAACTAGAGATACACAAAATAAAAACAGAGTAATGGAAGGGAATCAGAAAGGCACAGGCACTAACAGCTGGGAGAACTGGAAAATGCTTCCTGCAGAATTTGTGGGATTTGAGCCCACTTGAAGAAAGCCAGGGGTGCTAAGAGGTAAAAGTGAAGAAAGAGTATTCCAAGAAAGAGAGAAAGAAATGGAATGCCCTGCTAAAAAGTTGATTGGAGTCAGATAATGAAGGATTTTGTTTGCCACAATCAGAAGTCTAGTACCAGAGGAAGTGAGGTAATGCTTCTGCTAAGACTGCACAATTTGCCTGCATTGTGTCTAATTCTAGGAGCCACATTTCAAAAATGACGAACATGTTGAAACACATCTATAAGCACATAATCAAGAAGGAGAGGGGGTTAACACAGTTGGCAACAAGTTGTACTAGATGACATCTATGCTTCTGTTCACTTTTAGGATTCTATGATTCACAGCCATCACACAATACACAATACAATTTGCCTGAATTTATACTAGGGAGTACATTTAGACTGGAGTGCACTTTAAAAGCCCTAAAGAAAGAACTCGATCTGACAAAGTGAATGGAGGTCCAGATGTGAGGCTCTAAATGACCCTATCTCAAAAAAGGAAATACTCAGGATGACAGTCTGCTCATACAAGACAAGCTGCACACTGAAAGAGCACAGTGAAGAGTGAAACGCCAACCCTCTCTAAGAGCCGGAAAGTGACACCTCATAGCCGTGTCATCTCTCTCATAGTGTAAGGGGGCCACCCACACTGTCAAGTGTAGCCATTCTCACCAACAGTTCCCACATGATGGACTGATATCTCACTGTGCTATTTTTAAAACGGAACTGAAGATGTCAGAACAGACTCCTGTGTCTCATATTACACGACCAGACTATTAGGCACAGCTGGTACTATCCTAGTCAGATTCCCTAAAGATGGCTTACAGGAACCGGTGAACGTATTACTATAGTGGGTGGCACTCGTACCTCCTCTACATGTGTGTTCAAAGGCCACAGAGAGGCATTACTATGGGGCACTTGGAAAATATTACTTTCTCATCTCTGCCTTCAAGGCTCAAACCAGGTGTTATTTCTCTCCTCATATATTCCCTGAATAATTTTTCTGGGTTTTTTCTCTGCCCTCTCACATTCCACTTTTATCATACTGATTTGTTGAAATCAAATCAACAGATTGGTGAAGCTATCACTATGTGAAAGGAACTGTTGCCCTAAAGCCAACTTAACCCATCTTCTTGTGTTACCAAATTGTTCAGAAACACTGGATCTGGGGTATGTGGGAGGCCTAGAATAAGTCAAGAATGAAGCTCCCCCACCAATACATAACTATGCTAGGCACCGGGTATTCAAATCCAAAAATACAAGTCATCAAAAATCTTATATTCTACCTAGCACATCTAATAGGTGCACAGATTAATGCAAGATAATTTGAGAAGAGAAAAAACACTCAGAAGGGGAAGGGATCATGAAAGGCTTCTTGTACAAGGTATCATCTAGGCTGAAGGTTTTGAAGGAAGAAAAGTGTCCTAAGAAACAGAGGAGAGGAGGAAGGACATTCCAGGGATGGAGAACAGCCTATACAATAGCAGAGAGGTGGACGATGGAACGTCAGATATGCCAGTCTGGCTGGAACATAGAGAAGAGGATGTTATGAAGTAAATGTGGAAATGTAGGTAGGACTCAGAATGGGAAAAAATTTAAATGCCAAGCTGAAGGGGCCAAATTTTTATCCTTGAGGAAAGAGAGTGGCATTGAAATTTTTTGAGATAAGTGAGTGACATGTCCAAGCCTCTGTACCTTAGGAATTTTAATTTGGTAGCTATCTAGCAATGAATTGGAGAAGAAAGACACCAGAAACAGGAAAATCATTGAGTGAATTACTGTGAATCTGCAAATCATCAGTGACGATACTTCAGTCCCTGGGTGATCAATCAATGAATCAATTCAATCACCACCAAGAGAGAACATATAGGAAGAAGAGAGGAGAAGTCCCAGGATACGACTGTAGGAGACACCCAGAGTTAGGAAGCAGCAAATGAATGATAGTCCTGCAAAGGAGACTGACAACAAACGGTCAGACAGCTCAAAGAACCAAGACAAGGCAATTTCACAAATGTCCAAGTAGGACAGAGTACACAAAGTACAGAGGGAGTGAGTCTTGGTCTGTTCTGAATGGACTTCCCAAGCAAAAGGGAAAAAAATACGTTCCCCCCTGTTAAACAGCTTGTAAAGAAACCTCCTCAAAACAGCGGGGATTATTTTATTCTTTATATTTGTAACTCAAATGCCTAAAACCATTCTTAGCACATAGCAGATGCTTAATAAATGTTCAGTGAATGAAGAAAGTTTCACCACTAAAAATTAAACGTGTCAATCATAGGAAAATAATGCTATGGTACAGTAATATTTTTAAATAAAATTAAGCTCCACTTTGATTGAATGGCAGTGGATAAAGTACTGGACCCGAATTCAAATCCAGCCTATAATACTTACTAGCTGTGTGAGACCTGGCATGTCACTTGTCTGCTATCTGCCTCAGTTTCTTCATCTGTAAAATGGGGATATAATAATGTCACTTAACTTCCCGGGTTTTGTGAAGATAAAATGACAGAATATTTGTAAAACGTTTTTCAAAGTGCTATATAAATGCTAGTCGTCATTACTATTATTATTATTATTATTAATGGCATATTGGACACAACCAAAGACATTAATAAGTTGTGGAGCTAGTCCAGAGGACATTCCTGGCAAGAGATAGCACCCTAATCTCCTGCCAGAGTTATTATAGGAACTGGCATGCTCCTATGCTACTTCCTCACTGCTGCAGATGGGGGCCAAGTCCCCAAGGAGCAACTTCACATGTGTGCTGGAGATAGGCCAAGTTTGTAGGGAGCAGTCCTTTGCCAGCTCAGAGACCACACATCACACACCTGCGTCCCATACCCCTCAAGAGGGGCAGATGAGCTGCTTGGGTGAGATCAATGCAAGCTTGCTGGGGCAGGAGCACAGCTGTGGTCAGTTTATAGCTAATTCCCTTCATCTATGATGTATGTACAGTACAACTCATCCCCAGTGAAAAGGAAAGAAAAAAGCCAGTAGGGAAACATTTTTTTCCTATACACAACTTTTCCAAACACAACCAGGAAATAGGGGATTTCATTCTCAATCAGAGAAGAAAAATCACCATTGGGATTCACAAAATTTAACCCCACAATACAGGCAAAAATCACTTTCTAGAAGAACCAGAAAAAGACTCACCTATATAATTCATCCCATACTTTCACCCTGAAGGGATGAAAAGACATTCAGAATTACAATCAACATAGCTAGTAACCAAAAGGGGAACACAGAAATCAGAGAAAATGTAGCTAGTCCTTGACCTCATTAAGGGAACTCTGGAAGGTAGTGTGGAACAGTGGAAAGACCACCGGCCTGGTAATCAGGAGATAAAGTTCAGATCTCAAAATGTTCCCATCGTTTCCTCCATTGGGATATAAGCCATCTCGAGGGCTCTTCCTCTTTCACTTTTGCATTTGTATCCCAATGCCCAGCACAGTGCCTGGCAGGGAACCTGTTGCTTCATGAAAGTTTGGCGATTAATGGATTTCAACCTTGGGTAAGACCTTTCAGTCTCTCTGGAGGTCTGTGTCCTTAGTGCTGGTGTAAATGATCTTGAAGATCCCTTCCATCTCTGCCATTCTCTGATCTAAAAGGTAGCTTTAAAAAAAAAAAGGCTATTCCCAATATAGACAGTGATTTTTTTTTATTTTATATTTTAGGAAGCTTTTTATTAAACATCTACTATGTGCCAGGAACTGCAATAAATACTTTATAACTATTTCATCTGATCCTCACAACAATCCCAGGAGGTGTTATTATCATCTCCATTTTATACATGAGGAAACTGAGGCAGACAGAGGTTAAGTGACTTGTCCAGAGTCACACATTTGAACTCAGCTCTTCCCAGTCAAGGGCTCTAGTCACTGGACCATCTAGCTGTCTCTAGAATAAACTGATATGAAATTCGTAAGGGGATGGGCAAGAGAGAACCTATATACTGAATTCTTCTGACCACCTTTGATCAAATCCACTGTAACAAAGACATTTTATCCTGAAATTTAGTTGTGTTCAAATGGGATACTTATTTATTCATTTACTTTCTCATGCATGCCATTTATTAAGCATCAACAATATATACAGCCCTGGGCTGGGAAGTGAGGAAGAAAAATAAATAAATTAAACACAGGCCTTGCCCTCCAAGAGCTTTTAATCTAGTTTGGCACTCCTGAAGAAAGGAGGGAGAATGACCTTGGTATCAGTAAGTGAAAATGACAAGAATATGATCAGGGTAATAGAAAAGTATGCAATGAATTTTCAAGAAGGAAAGATTATTAATGATGGAGACGGAGGGGGTGTTCTGGAAGTGGAAATAGGGAGAAAAGAACTTTCTGGATTCTTCTGGACCAGCGTGTCAGAGGCATGAGAGAAAACAGCAGAGTGGGGGCCAAGGATGAGATACTTTCTAAAGACATTTCTAAGATTGCTATATAGTGGAAAGACCATTCAAAGGAAAAATCCAGAATTAAAGGGATTCTGTTAATTATGGGAGTGTGAGGTGGATATCAGAAATTAGTTCCTAGAGGTCACAGAACACAGGAAGATAGGAACTGGGGAAGTAAAGAGCTAAGATGGTTGAGGAGGAGAGTTTCAGGAATCCCAAAATCTGAACATTGTAAATTCCCTTATAATAACACAAATTTGCATTTATTAAGTGTTTATTAGGTGTCAGACATGGTGGATACAAAAGAAAAGGCAAAAAATCATGGACCCTGCCCCTAAGGAATTAATATTCTAATGGAAGACAACATGCAAACAGCTATGCATGTACATGACATATACAGAGTGAATGGAAGGTAATTTCATAGGGAAAGAACTAGGAGGAGAGTACAAGATCAAGAAGGGCATCTCTATGGGTACATGTTGTCTCCTCCTGATAGAATGTAAACTCCTTGTCTTTGTATCTTTGGCACCTACATTAGTGTCTGGCACAAAAGTACTTATTAACATGTGTTTGTTAATTGGCTGATTTTTTTGATTCTTGAATTTTCTTATTAAAATCCTAGGTACACCTCTATAACCTCTTTCACTCTCAATTACCTTATAGAATCAGGATAATAGGTGTATTTGATCCTGCTCTGAGGACTAAATTACATTGTTATCATACAACACCATATAAACGTGAATTATTAATAAACACACCCTATTCATATTCTCTCTTATTCCCCTAATATGCCAATATGGCCTACTGAATGCACGTTGATGCTGATGCTGATGGTGGTCTAGACTTGTGACTCCTCTGCTAGTTATTATTGTCATCTTTTTTTTTCAACATTTTTTGTGGTTCATATAGAACGGTCTTAGTACAACTCTCGTGCTCTTATTCTTTTATATCTAATGTTTTATGACTATTGCAAGAGCTGATGAAATAATGGTTCTTTGTAGTTGAATAAAAGAAGTCTTAGGATGTAAACTTGAACTCTTGGTTCACTGAAAGCATTCTTGTTGCATGCAGGATGACAGCTCTGATATGTACCTCACTTTTTTCCTACATCAGCAGTTCTCAACCTGTGGGTTATATTCAATTTGTAACAATGAAAATACATTCTGCATATCAAATAGATTCATAACAGTAGCAAAATTACAGTTATGAAGTAGCAACGAAAATAATTTTATGGTTGGGGGTTACCACAACATGAGGAACTGTATTAAAGGGTCGCAGCATTAGGAAGGTTGAGAACCACTGTCCTACATGATTTTGATATATTATACTAGGTCTACATATTTTGAAAGTCTTTTGTGTTCTCCTATGATCATGCCTTCACACAAGCTGCTTCCTCCCTCCTTGCCCGATGCTGGTGGGTACTCCCTCCTCACCTCCACCTCTTAGATTCAAGGCCCCTTCAAAGGTTAGTTCAAGAACCACATCCTGCTTGATGCCTTCTCTACTCACAACACCCCCCCCCACCTTCTTTCTGGTAACAAAGATTTTAAGGTTTCTCCTTTTCCTTCTAGATAAAGAGCTTGAAATTATTTGTCAAAATGGATAAAGGAGAAGTTAGTTCAGACCAGAGTAATGGGACTGAATCTGAGTCTGGGAGTTGTGCTAAACCCGAGACTAAGAACCAGGGAATCACTAAGATCAGTGAGTTCTCATTTTCTTTTGGGTAATAAGTTTTATGTCTTACAGCACCATTTCATGGTATAGTGGAAAAAGTAATGAATTTGGAATCTGAAAACCTGTGTTTAAATCTTGGTTCTACTAATTACTGTGTGACCTTGGGCAAGTCACTTAACCTCTCTGAGCCTCTTATTTGTAAAATGGTGGAGTTGGACTCAATGATTTCTAATGTCTTACAGCTATAAATCTATTATTTATTATCCTATGGTCTTTACCTGTCTATTCAGAAGGTAGCCATGAAACACTGTCTGTTCATAAGGAGGTTGAACTAGATCAGGCACTGCCGTAGGTGCCAAAGAGACAAAGACAAGGAGCCTACATTCTATCAAGAGACAACATGTACCCACAGAGATGCCTTTCTTGGTCCTCTACTCTCCCCCTAGTTCTTTCCCTCTGATTCACCCTCTATATGCCATCCATGTGTATAGTTGTTTGCACATTGTTCTCCATTGGAATATTAGTTCCTTTGCAGAGGGATCATGTTTTTTTACCATAAGCAGTAGGAAGATAATCAGAAAAAGCCTTATAAAGTAGATGATTTTCTATTTGAACCTTGAAGGGAACTATGGAATCTAAAAGATATTTTTCTCTTCAAATCTACTGCCCATTTTCTTGCAACTCAGACCATTTTGGCTCCACCATTGGCTTGACTGCCTTGGATGCTACTCTACTCATTTCTATTTGTAGCACCAAATCTTTTCACAACATTACAGTGCCTTTAAAGTGATGGAATTTCAAGTACAATAGCAAATTGATTCCTCAGAAGCAGATTTAATTACCACAAGTGAAGATCCAAAATGCAATACTAAATAACATAATCATATTTGCAGTCATCCTTGGGTTATCTTTTATGCTGGTAACTAAAAGATATAAATGCCAGAAGGGAGAAAGAATTATTTCTGCCATCTTCAGTGGCTCCCCATAGATTCCAGGATAAAAGACAAATTCTTCAGCCTGGAATTTCATGTCCAATTTTAAGGCCCTCCAAAACCAGGCTCCAGCCTACCTTTCCCATGTTACCTTTTATTTACATAATATTCAAACCAATCTAGACCATCAGCTCTTCCCCAAAGTCACTAACTACTCAATCACTCAACTCTATGCAATTATACAGTCCCTTCCCCAATGACGGGTGGGGGGAATTTTTTTTGCATTTTTTTTTTTGCACCTCTGGATATTGAAGTCCTTATCTTGCTTCAAGGATCAGCTAAGAGGCTGCCTTCTCCATGGAGTCTTTCCTGATCCCCTCAGTTGTGAAAGTAGTCAATTTTCTTCTAGGTATTTCTGTGAGCATTTTATATACCCTTACTGTAGGGTTCTTAATTTCTTTATGTCATGAATATCCTAGGCCATCTAGCCTAATACCCCCTTCTCATTAAAAATTGTTCTTTAAAATTTATGATAGTATTACAAAGGAAATCAATTATATTGAAATACAGTTATCAAATTTTAAAAATAAAAACATATACCCCAGGTTAAGAACTCCTGCTTTGATGGATGTAAGCTCCTTGAGGTTCAGAACTATTACTCCTCTAGAACATCTCCACTACACGTTTTCCTGTTCTATGTTTCTTCTTTCTCCCCTGCCATAATTCAAGGTTCCCCTCCACAACCATTGGCTACCATCATCTAACACCATCATCCTGGGTCCCACTGGTTTCAGACTCCCTTCCAGGTTCTCTCACTTTACTGCTGCTGCTGTTCTGTTTCTATAAGGGTTCTGGCTTACTCCCTTTTTGCTTCCATCCCCTCTGCTTACATCACTGAGCAGCTGACATTCAATCATCTGCTTCGCACTCTTTCTTCTTCAAGCAAATGTAATAGGGCATCCCACAGCTATCTCAAATTCAACATACACAAAATAGACCTTCCTATCTCCCCAACTCAACCCACCTCTCTTCCTAACTTCCCTATTTTTGAGGGAAGCTTCAAAACTTCAGAGTCATCCTCAACTACACACACACACACACACACACACACACACACACACACACACAATCAGTGCCAAGTTTTGGCAATTCTACCTCCATAACACTCTTCACATACATCTCCTTCTCTCCAGTCATACTATAACCATCCTACTAGATCTCTTGGACTACTGAAAAAGCCTTCTAATTGGTCTCCCCCAAGTTTCTCCTTTCTATAATCCATCCTCTACACAGTTGCCCAAATAATATTTTCTAAAAGTCTAACCATGGCACTCACTTGCTCAATAAACTCCAGTGCTTCCCAATATTATCTCTATAGAATGATATACAGAACACCTTTGACGGGCATTTTTAGCCCTTTACAGCATAGCTCTAGTCTTCCTTTCCAGACTTACTCTACATTACTCATATGCTTTAAGGTCTGGAAAGAAGCCTTCTTGCTATTCCTCACATAGGAAACAGTCCATCTCCTATGACCATATCTTTGAATAATCTGTCCCTCTTGCTGGTAGGCATACCCTTCTCACTTCTAGCCTCTTAGAATCCTGATGACCCAACAAAGCTTAGTCCCAGAACCACTTCCTACAGAAGATTTTTTCTGTTCATCTCCCCCCAACTCCTTTCCAGCTACTAGTTCCTCTACCCCTCAAAATGATAAAATATATACAAAAAATCTACCTATATTCATACATGTTTTCCTAGACAAAAGGCCAATTTTCCTTCAGAGCAGGGAGAGTTTTCTCTTTGCATCCCCAAAGCCCAGCTCACTGCTTAGTAATGGTCTGATAAATGTTTGTGGATTGATTGATTACAATGAAATACTAAGGTCAACGTTCTTCTGGGCTGTTAGATATACCTTCTAGTCTCCACACGTAGGGCCTCCAACCCAGGTCTTAACATACCTTTCCCAGCCAAAAGCCCCTAATTCTTATAGATAGCTGAATTGAGACAGTTTGCTTAAATTTATCTTCTGCCTAAAGCCTCAAGCTGTGAATTTGGTCAGCACCTTCCAATGGATCTTTTTGGAAAAAAAAGGAAGGAAAGAAAAAAAAATTCACTGTGCTAAGCAGTTTACAAACATTATCTCATTTGATTCTCACAACAACTCAATTTGGGTAGGTACTATTGTTATTATTCACAGTTGAGGAAACTAAGACTAGCAGAAATTAAGTGACTTGCCCAACGGTTACATGTCTAGTAAGTGTCTGAGGCTGAATTTGAACTCAGGTCTTTGTGACTCCAAGCCCAGTACTCTATCCAGTATGCCACCTAACTGCTATATATACTAGATCCCACTCCCACTCCCTAGCCCCTTCCATTCTTTTATATGGCCTTTACTCTGAAGACTCACAGAAGCTTCAAGAAAGCACCAGAAACACAAGGAGGAAAAGAGCAAAGATAGAAGTTCCTAGGGTAACCCCTCCCCCGACGCAAGGCAAAAATTCATTTCCCCATTTAAGGAATACTGAATCTAAATCTGTGTCAATGAAATTTCTCTGCATTGCTCTTAGTTTTATCCTCTAGAACAAGTATAATCTCTCTTCTATAAAACAGTCCTTCAGAGACAAGAATATATCAATCACATCCTCTCTTCTGCAAGGTAAATTTCTTAATTACTTCAGCTGAACCTCCCACGACATCATCTCAAAATCCTTTACCATCATGACCACTTGACTTATTAGTATCCTTAATGAAATGTGATTTCTGGAACTAAACACAATATTCTACATGGGACCTGACCACCAAACAGTACAACAGGATTATCACTTCCAGTGTTCTGAATGTTTGGGTTTTCTTCATGTTGTTTACGGTTGCATGAACCTTTGAAACTGCCATATCATACCACTGAATCATGCTGAGCTAATGGTCCACAAAAAAATTTCCAGATCTTTTGCAAAAGAAAAATGGTTGTTAGGTGATAGACACATCATCAGTCTTGTATCTTTGGAGTTTTTCATGAACATGTAAGACATTACATTAATTTCTGCTAAATTTTATCTTTTTAGATTTAACCCAAATTCAGTAGAAGTCCTGCAGATGGAGATTCAGACACATTTTGCAATCCTCACAACCTCTCAATCATCTCCAAAATAAGAATTGTTCAAAAGAAATTCTTTTAAAAATTTCAGCTGTCTCTGTGATCTAAGACATGAAGATCTCTAACGAGGTTAAAAATAAAACAATGTACTAACAGCAAAGAAAGTTAATTACTAACATTTAATGTGCTCACTGAGCAATTCCTCCCTTTTAAGCCACCACACTCCACTCTGGTAGAGTTACACAAACTGACCCACAGTCTTATAATAGAACTCAACTCTTCCTGACCACCTCCTACCCTGTGCCTCCTCCACTAAGGAAAACTAAAGTCAGATGCTTGCTCTGTATAGAGATGCACCATGGTAACACTCTACTGGAATAGTGCTCAGTCAGAGAACAGTGGAGCAAATGGACTTGGGGCAGTGTGTACGGTGCTTCTCTAGGCCTTAGGGAAAGGTGACTGGTATCCAGCTGGGGTCAGATCTGTCCCTCTAAAATTCACTTGGGTTAAACATCTAGGATGATGAAATGCAAGTTCTCTGGCATAAGAAGAGGTAGAGACAGCTCTGAGTTCCAGTCCTCAGTATAACATCAAAGGAGGAGACTGAAAATGAGCAAAAGGGGATATAAGGAAAAATATAGGAATTACCAAGGACTTCACAAGAAAGAAAACTAAGTTAAAGGTCTTGAACACAAACAGATAAACATGCAGGGGAGATATTAAGAACAGAAGGTAATATATTCTCCAAGTCATCTAAACAGTCAAAACATTTCTGAATAAATATTGCCAGCCCCAAAAAAAGAAAGAATTAACACCTGATGAAATAGAGGAGTCTATGGATTCCCAAGAGAACATGGAACCATACCAGGAAGTTCCTGAATAGTTAAAAAGAGAAATAAGAATTATGATAGTAGAATTTATGGCATATACAATAGTAATAATAGAAAGAATAGAAAAAAACTTAAATTTATAATAGCAAACTTCATGAAAGAAATGAGAGATTGGAATGTAGAGAATGACTGGGAATGTAAATATACAGAAGTAAAAGACAAACTGAAAGAAGTGAAGCAAAAAAACCAAGAAGGTTAAAGCAAAAATATTCTCCATACTAGCATAATATATTGATCTTGGAGATAGGATGCATGGAGACATATTAAGGATTATAGATCTCCCAGAAGAATGTGATAAGTCAAAAAAAAACAAACCCTCAACACCATAATGTAAGAAATAATATAAGAAAACTGCCCAGAACTTTGCACAGAGAAAACCAAGTGTCAATCAAAAAAAATCCATAGATTACTTCAGGGGAACAACCCTATGCTACAAATTCTAAAATAGATAGATAGATAGATGTACAGATAGACAGACAGACATAGATAGATAGATACATACATACATACATGCAAATATAGATATAGTAGTTAAATCTAACAATTCCAATAGCAAAAAAAAATCTGCCAGTGACCAGGAGAAAGTTAGGTGCTCATATATGCAAAAAAGGAAATCTGAATAACACAAAACTATTCTGCACCTACCAGCAATGGCAAGAGGGAATGGAATGTGTTCTGAAGAACCATGAAGCTCAAAATGAAACCTTAGGTGACCTACTCTGCAAATCTGAGCTTAATCATTAATGAAAAAAGTTATCCCAAAATCTAACCTGCTCAGATTCTATGTTTTATTGTTAATATATTATATATTATTTTTATTATTCTTCTATTCCTGTTATAAAATGTATCAGCTATCTCTTCCTAGCTTTGAGTCATCTGCAAATCTGGTAAGCATGATGTCAATGCCTTCAACCAAGTCACTATTAAAAATGTTAAACAAGGTGAGACCCAAGGACTGATCCTTGGTCAGCAGGGTAAAATATGCCAGCCTTGGGGAGAGGCATAAACAAAGCCACAGAGGTGGGAAAGTGTCAGACATGGATGAAGAACTGACAGTCTAGGTTGGTTGGAGCACAGAGTACATGAAGATTAAAAAGAGATAAGATTGAAAAAAGTAGTCTAGGGTCTGATTAGAGAGCCTTGAATGTCTGTCCAAGGAATTCAGGCTTTCTCCAGTTGGGAGAAACTTAAGGTTTTTTATTAAGGCATTGATTTTCCCCAATTTCATACTTTTGAAATTGATTTTAATGAAAATTAAAGGGAAAAATGAAACTGGTTTAGGAGAACAAATTGAGAATAAGTGAATGAATGAAGTATTTATTAAGCACTTACTTTGTGCTTCATTTATACACTGTGCTTACAAATAGAAAAGTAACACAATCCCAGCTCTCCAGAAGTTCACATTCTAATAGAGAGCCAATACACGTGAAAGGTTTTAGCTGCAAATCAGATTGAAAAGTCCTACGGTCCTTAGAGTACATAAGCAAAGCAAGAGATACTGCCTCTTCTTTAATGTCATTTCCAGTGATAAAATCCTACCAGTTTCTGAATGTTGAACCGTTTGACATAGAGTTCTAAATTCTAGTACTCCAAAGTTTGTTGGATTCTTGGAGCTGGGCTGTTTCCCTCAGCTTCTGAGAGAGGGTGGTGGCAGTGGTGGCAGTGGTTCAACTTTCCTCACACAAGTTGCCCGTCATCTCTCCCTCAATATCCTTCTGCTTTAGTTAGCCATCTCACCTGCCTCTCGAATGTCAGTTCATTGGCCATTGGTGGAGACAGTTGGCCCTTTTTCCACAGATGTTACCTCCTCATGTGATGGATTTAAGGGTTGGGCTAGAAGAGGAGAGGTTATCTGGGGGGAGACGGTGCCATAGTGTACTGATTTACCCCTACAGAAGCTAGGTTGGAAGCAGATCCAGTGGCCTGAAGGAACCTGCTGTTTCCAAGGTTCTTGGGTTCAGGATTCTTAGTTATCTTTACAAAACATGCCTTTTTTCCTCTTATCAAAGAGGTTGGAAACCACTAACACAGAATGCTGAAAATATTATCAGACAATCACTGTATCCACTGTTTTGGCCTGCTTTTTCTTTGTTACAAGGAAGGGTTCAATACCAAGTCTACTCTGTCCAAAAAGGACTTGGATAATAACAAATGGTATCAGTAATACTAAAAAATATTAATCTAGTATTTACAGAATGGATTCAAGGACTTGACATTTCTCAAAATAATATCAGATAACCAAGGTGTGTCAGTTCTTCATGGATCGCAATGAAAGAATTTAGAATACTATTCTCTAATAGTGACCAAGGTTTCTGGATCTCAAATGAAAATTTAGGACAGTTAGAAGCCCAAGAAATCCTTGTAGAGAATTAATGTGGCTACCTCACAGATAGCCTAATTATGCATTAGCTATAATTGTGCAATCATAAAATATGCAGGAGAAATTGGTTCCCAACTCCACCTGATAGTCATCCTAGCCCCTGAAGCTGGTAGATTAATAACCACTATAATTGTATCCCAGGCAGTGTAATTGCAGGTTCTATCTATACTCACTTAATTCCTCTATGTGGTCTTACAGGGCTCAGAAATCTCCTTCCATTCCTCACAAGTCTCCTTAGCCCAGAGAGATTTTTTTAAAAGCAGAACGAGGAATAAATGAGAAGTTAAGAGTCATGTTGAACACTCAAAGCTCTGAAAACAAACTCATTTCCCAACAGCCTCTTTCTGGTTATTTCCCAAATTATTCAACTAGAAAATTATCCAAACTTCTATCCAAAGTGCACTCATTTCCGATTTTATCCCAGCTTCCATTCCTAATTTTTCTTTTCTTCTTCAAAGCTTCTATCTTTAGGAAATATGGAGGCCTCAAAGTTCTCTAATTTGCACTTCATTTGAACACTAATGAAAAGAAATGTTCTTGTACTTCAAACTATTTCCTCAGTCAATTAAACAAATCCTCTAAGTGGGGTTGGGGAAGTGATTTGTGTCCAAGAACATAATTAGGACTTAATTCCAGTGTGTGTATCTTCTCAAGCCCATTTCCTTTTAGGTTCTACCACACTCAGAAATGGACCAGGTGCAGCCTCACACCCCAGGATCAAGTAACTGGCGAACCCTAGGCACGCAGAACCCAATGAAATCAACACGGTCTATTTATTCAAGGAAAGTCTGCCTCATGGTTCCCTCTTTCTGCCAACTTCCCAAATCAAAACCTTCCAGAACATTGAGTAAAAAAAAGTATGCATGTGCTAATAATAAAAGTAATAATAACAGTAATAATATTTAACAATATTCATCCAGTGGTACCGTATAGCTGTGATCAGGGAACAAGATGCCTTGCAAATAAATTAAAACCGTAAGTAACCCAAAAGAAAACAGGTTGTACTTCATTAGCAATTTAAAGAAACACATGAAAAATGGAAAAAATATAGCATCAAGGACATCACGACTGGAAAAAAGGGGAACCAATTATGTACAGAGAATGAAAGACAATAAAGGGCTAGAAACAGAAAAAAGGCTGTAGCATGCTGGATGACTGCTGTGTGGAGGATCACAGAAACGCACAAACAAGAATAACACAAGAAGGATAAAAGCTTGGAGGGGCTACAGTTTGCACTCTGCAGGGAGTACATGTACTTTGATCAGTTCCCAGATCCAGTCAAGTACCTCCCTCCTCGTCATCACAACTCAGGTTTATGTGACATTTTACTATTTGTAAAGATCTTTCCTCACAAGATGAAGTGCTTATTAAAGATACTTTTATTCCCATTTTACAGGTAAGAATACTGAAGTTCAAAGAGGTTTCATGACTTGCCAAGGTCACGTAAGTGGTAGTCAATGCAGAACTAGGATAAGAACTCAAAATTTCTGTTTCCAAGGCCCATGTTTACCTACAGAAGGAAATCATGGGAATTTTTAATAATCAATTACTGAGGGATTTCTTAGCTATTCTTTGATGACTTCTAAAGGCAAACTAAAGGAGAAAGATGAAAAAAATAGTGATACATTATTTTTTGCTAATGACAATGGGCATTATTTTTTAAAAGTCATCCCCACTCTGGAATTTCAATATTTTTAGTTATGCAGGTAGTGGGGAAGCTGAGAGAACAAGACATATGAAATTAATTTACTGCTGTTGAATATAAGTCTGACTTACTGGACTCCTGTCATTTAATTTCTACTTGGAAAATTCATTCCAGGTACACCACTAAATGATGGAAAGCACACTGGCCTCCAAGTCAGAACAGCGGGCTTCTGCTTCAAGTTCTGTTACTAATTAGTGCTTCAAGTTCTGTTACTAATTAGCTTCATGATATTAAAGAAGTCATTTCCCAGAAGTGGACCTCAGTTTCCTCACCTATAAAATGAATGGGCAGTAAATTGTCGACATTATCTGGTATTGTTTACAAATTAGAAAAGGCAGGAAAACTGATCATTGTAATAGAAGCAAGAGAACTTAATAACATAGTGTATTAAAAAAAAAACCCAAAGACATCAATAACTGGATAAGCATTCCCCTATTTAATAAAAGTGTTTGGAAAACTGGAAAGTAGTCTGGATGAAATTAGGTTTAGAGCAACATCTCATATCCTTTACCATAGTAAGATCCAAATGGATACATGACCTATGGTCAGAACATAAATAAACTGTAAGAGAAAGGAAGGAAAATTATTAACACCTAACAGGATAGAGGTGGTAGAAATGAACAATTTCATTATGTAAAATTGAAAAGCTTTTGCACAAGCAAAGTGAATGTAGTTAGAATTAAGGGGAAGGAAAAAATGCTCTAAATCACTATTGATTCGAGAAACCCAAATCAAAACAACTTTGAGGTACCACATCACACCCATCAGATTGGCTAAGATGACAAAATAGGAAAATGACAAATGCTGGAGAGGATGTGGAAAAATTGGAACACTAATGCATTGTTGGTGGAGCTGTGAACTGATACAACCATTCTGGAGAGCAATCTGGAACTATGCCCAAAGGGCTATAAATAATTGCATACACTTTGACCCAGTAACACCACTTCTGGGGTTGTATCCCAAAGAAATCATAGAAGTGAGAGGAAGAGCAATATGTACAAAAATATTTATTGCAGCTCTCTTTGTGGTGGCAAAAAACTGGAAATTAAGGGGATGCCCATCAATTGGGGAATGGCTAAACAAGTTGTGGTATATGAATGTAATGGAATACTATTGTGCTATAAGAAATGGGGAGGAGACAGTCTTCATATTCACCTGGAAAGGCCTATACAAACTGATGCTAAGCGAGAAGAGCAGAACCAGGAAAAATTTGTATACAATCACAGACACATCATATGTGTGACGACCAACTTTAATAAACTGGACTCTTCTCAGCAATGCATAGCTATAAGACAACTCTACAAGTCTCAGAATGGAAGGAGATATCTACATTCAGAGAAAGATTGAGAAAGAAGAGTTTAAATGGAGACTGAAGCAATCTTTTCCATGTTTGGTTCTCTTTCTTTTTTCCCACTGTTCACTGCATTGGTTACAACCCTTCTATACAACCAGACTAATGTCCAATGCGAAAGTATTTGCAGATCCTATACGTGACTGCACGCCATCATGGGGGTGGGGAGGAAAGGGAGGGAAGGAAATTTGAAATTCAAGGGATTGTGGAACTGAATCTTGTAAACTAAAAGTAAATAAACAAGTCAATGAAAAAAAAAGAATTAAGGGGAAGACATTCACTGGTTTAAAAAACACTTTGCAGCAAACGTCTCTCACAAAGTCCTGGTGTTGTAGCTAAATAGAGAATTGATTCAAATATATAAGAGTATGGACCATTCCCAAGAAGATGATGGTTAAATAATACGAACAGGCAAACTAGAAAGTAAAGCAAGCCACCAAAACCTTATAAAAAAAATTATCTAAATCACCAATAATACTAGAAATGCAAATGAAAACAACTTTGAGGCTACACCATATACCAATGAGATTGGCAAGATGACAAGAGAAGAAATAGCAATTGTTGGAGAGGAAGTGTCCCAGGAAGACCAGAACACTAATATCTTGTTGGTGAATCTGTGAACTGATCCATCCATTCTAAGAAATAATTTGGAACCGTGTATCCAAAATAATAAAATAATAAGTATTATTATTATTATACAATGCTTATGATACACTAGATACTGTTCTAAGCACTTTACAACTACCTCATTTGATCCTCACAACAACCCTCAGAGATAGGGGTTATTATTACCTCATTTTACAGTTGAGGAAACTGAGGCAAACAGATTTAACTGACTTGCTCAAGAACACACAGCTAGTAAGTGTCTGAGGTGGGATTTGAACTTATCTTCCTGACTCCAGACCTAGTGTTCTTATCTACTGAATCACCTAGCTGCCCCCAAGAAGTAGGTATACATTTCAAAGAGGTCAAAGACAAAGGGAAAAGATCCACATGTACAAAAATATTTATAGCAGCACTTCTGTTGTAGCAAAAAACTGTCAACTAATGGTATACATATAAATTGGGCAATGGCTGAAGAAATTATGGCATATGACCATAATATTATTGTCATAACAAGTGATAAATGCGATCGATTCAAAGAAACCTGGGAAGGCTTACATAAACTGATAGAGAATTAAATGAGAGCAAACTACATAATGACCACACTAGTGTAATGGAAAACAATGTTGAAAGACTTCAGAATTCTGATCAATGCAATGACCAGATGCCACTTCAAAATACTAACGATGAAACATGCTTCCCACCTACTGTCAGAGAGTGAGGGGCTAGAAGTACCAAGTGAGACCGATTTTTAGACACAGCCAATATGTGGATTTGTTTTGCTCGACTATAGTTATTTGTCACAAAGGAGGGCTTCCCTGTGTGGACAGTGACAGGAAGTCAAAATGAAGAAAGAAGAAATAAACATCAATGAAACATTTTTTTAATACAAAGAATAGAACAGTTTGGTAGAGGACAGAAATAAGTAAGAGTTCGGTACAATTGTGTATAATTTAATATATACTTTTAAAAATAAACTATATAGCAAAGTTTGGTTTCATATATAATCCTCACTTCTTTTCATATTGAAATGTTCATGTTTGTTAAGTCCATAACCAAAAGAAAAAAAATTATATTTTAAAAACAGCTAAAATGATGAGACTAAATGATCGCTAACGCTAGCTAGGCATTCTTAGCCTTCTGCATTCCTTGGCAATGTCAGAGTTAGTTGCAGCATGGTTCCAACTCACTATCCTTTGCAATGTCATCATTATAACTGACATATATATGTGTATGTGTGTGCATGTGCATGTCCATGTACACACAAACATATAATTTTACATAAATGATTTCATTTAAAGCAACGTCATAGTTATTGCCTGATATCTTCTGGCTGTTTGAATGTAAGGGGTATTATAAGAACCGGTCCCTGCCCAACCTAGCTCATTATCAGAGGGATATGCCTTCAAAAGGATTACAAAATGGAGAAAAGGGTGCTTCCTCTCATGAACATAAGGTAGGAGCTGCTTTGTCTGGGGAGAGAATGACCATTTAGTCATCTAGATCAAAACGAAGAGGTGGCTCTCTACGATCTCAAACCTCTGTGACTTTTATACGATGTCTGGCAAACCTTACCATATTTAATTTCATGAAGCTCAAGGATATACCCTTGGGCTCTTGCAAAAAAAAGTCAGACAAAGTATGTGATCTAGTGCAACAAGAAGCATCAAGCAACCAAATCTGGAGTTTGGTTCTTGATCTCTCTTCTGGCTATTCACATGAGAAAGATGCCTCCAGGAACTTCCCTTGTTCTTTTCCTTTCTTTTCTTCCCTTTCACAAAGGAACAGACGCTTGGCCCTACTCCCATCATTCTTCCCCTACAATAAGTAAAGAATCAAAGGCCTGATTGGCCCCACTCTCCCTGTTCTTCCTCTTGTTCTTTGTTCTTTCCCTGTCTTGCTCTTTAGCCCTCCTCCTCTTTCTCTGGACCCCTCTCTCCTTTCTCTCTCCTTAACCTCCCTCCACTACCAAGAGTTAAAAAATACATTTGGTCTCAGCTTCTTTATGCCCAACTAGACTTTGGAGAGGGAATCTTCTTTATCTTGTGTGCCTTATACTTCTAGGATTATCATAATGGTTTCTATTTTCACAAGATGAGTCCATTTTTATAGGTTTTTTACATTCTTTGTTGAATGGTTCACATAAAAGTCCATGTGTCTGGGTGTCCAACTGATACTAGACTGTCCAAATTCAGATCTCTTGAATAAAATTGCATAATTATCCTGTGGAACTCAGGTTTGGAAGCACACACTCACCAACATCCCAGAAGTCCTGGAAACACAACAGTTTGGGGCTACTTACTCCTAAGTTCCTGTCCAACTCTGTTTTCATAATATCCTCAGTGTGATTCCCTTATCCATAGGTATAAGAAGAGGGATAGGCTGGCATAAGCTTCATGATAGGAAGCTTTTCACAGGTCTGCCTATGGGGCAGGTGAAAAGAATTCTACATATACCATCCCCCATTTTCCCAAAGAAATGTTTTGTTACCTCTGTGGCTCTGGGAGATACATTCTGTCCCCGATAGGACTCAGAGGAAAAAACCTAAGCTGATTGGAACTATAAAAAATACACTATCCTGCTGTTGTATTACTACTCGTTCACAATTCAAAGCCTCTGGGGAGAACTCTGTGTGGATGAAGATGACGACAATGTAGATTCAGGCATTAATGAACGGTGTTTTGCTTTCCTCTGGGCCAGTGTCCTGCTCTCTCCAGCTGAATGCAGGCAGTGAATCAACATCATAAGACTGCTATCTAGTTAAAAGAAAGTTTCAAGGCAAAGCAGACCTCTTGGGATTTCTCACCGAAATGTTAGTCCCCATGCACTATTAAAATTCATATTTTAGAAACCACAGCATGATCATGTAGCTTTCAACCCGATCTGGTATCTTCCTTCATTCCCTCACTGAGCCCGTATGTCTTTAAATATTATCATATGCAGTTCAGTATTGTGTCTGGAATACAACTGGGATATCAAAGCTAGAAAGGCTCTTAAACCACAGAAGTCAGAGCCAGAGAGGTCCTTAGAGATCAATTTACCCAACCCCCAGAATGCCTAGCTTCCTCTAAAGTGTAGCTCGGGTGCCATCTCCTACGTGGGATCTTTCCTGACCACCCTAAACACACACACACACACACACACACACACACACACACACACACACACACTTTTGTATCTATTTTTTGTTCACTTATTTGTGTACACATCATATCTCACTAGATTATAAGCTTCTTTAGGAAAGGGATGATGTCATTTTTGTCCTTGTATCCCTAACACCTAATACAGTGCCTAGCACACAGAAGCTGCTTTATAAACATCGGCTGAATTGGGTCCCTATATAGAAGGAGAAACTGAGAAACAAGAAGGGTAAGTAACACATACTAGGGTCACACTCACACCAAGCCAAGTCTCCTTCCATTATATTATTTTGTCTCCTGACCAGATGTCTGACATTTGGAAGTTGGGGTAGGGATGAGGGGAAGGCAATTAGATTCTTTAAACTAAGCCCTAGAATCTACAAAAGAGCTACCAAAAATATGGTTTTCAAAAAAAGACAACAGAGATTAATTTATTTTAGTGTCTAATCCCAGGACAAGATACATCAGAGAAAGCCTGGAACAGAGTCAAGGAGGGTGCTTTCTTTAAGCCACCATCAAGACTTGAAACTATTCATACAGGTCAATGCATAACCAAGCCCCAAGAAGTACTGCACTGTTTTCTGACAATCCTTAAATAGAAATGGGCCAGAGGGGTGGTGGGGATTAGACACATTCACACTGAACAGTTTTTAAGATGTCCTTGAGGGATATGATGTGCTGGTCTCAAGATAAGAGTGCTATATTAATTTGATTTTGTATCCCCAGAGTCATGATCAGTTATTTTTTTTAAATGTGCAACAAGACCTTCGATTTCATCAGTATTCAGGTGTTCTCAATGAGAAGTTCCCTCTACCAATTCAGATCAGTACTATCTCTGAAACAGTCCTTAGAAAGTTAGTCCCTGAGAGGTTGAGAGATTTGTTCAAGGTCACATAGCCCATATGTGTCAGAAGAGGGGACTGAATTCAGGATTTCCTGACTCCAAGCTCAGCTCTGTAGTCATTCTGCCATACTGTCTTTCGTGCCTTGCACACAGGAAGCAATTAATAATAGATCTGTGTTGGATTGGATTGACAAAGTCTGTTTTTTCCACAAAAAACTCCTTCAGCAAACACTTAATTAGCCTCAATTGAGGCTTCCTGGAGGAGAAAATATCTGACCCCCTTCTGTCATCTTCTGGTTCCTTGAGGTGAATGGCAATATTAATGCTGAGAAGAACAGAGAGCATTGGAGATGGAATCTCTGCTGGTGACTGGAAGCTGGAATGGGGAAGTCAAACAGAGTTGCTTTTGCATTTGTACACTCTCCAGAAGAGCTGGGGAGGTAGAGAATGATGTTCCAGTGACTTTTTCCACATTCCACTTACATAGAGCAAGGCGGAGAGAGAAGTTTGACTGTATTGTTCCAGTGCCATAACTGGTTTAGGGATACGGTGTATGGAAAAGATGCTCAACACAATGAAATTTCCATTGTGCTTTATTAGGCAGCACTGCTCTCTGCTCTAATAACCCTTTACTGTGTTTCATCTCACAGGTCATTGACTTTTGAGGGTGGTGAAGGAATTCTTGCTTGCATGTGCCTTGGGATCCTCCTGAGTGAGATGTGCTACACCACTGGAAATCATTAGCATTTAAGCTGGATTTGTCGATTTAAAAGTAAAAGTGGAAGAAATCTAAAATGTCTCTATGTTCTGCCTTTAGTCAGGAAAATAAAGCCATTAGTCTGACTAAAAATAATAATAGCAACTCGTTTCCATAGTTCATTAAGGTTCATAAATCACCCTGAGAATTGTGAGAATGAGTATTTTGTGCCCATTTTATAGACAAGGAAGCTGAGACTCAAAGAGGTGTACTGACTTGCCCTCAGGATACACAATATCCTTGTAAGGGTTGAAGCTGGGGCTGAAATCCAGCTCTTAGAATTCCCCCAAACTAATGCTCTTTCTACCAAACCACAGTACTTCTCGCAGGATGGCTACAGTCGTCATGTAGGAGAATCATAAGAAAGAACACAGAATAAGGATATCTGGGCTCTAGTCCTCACTCTGCTGTTCATTAACTGTCTACTAAACAATCTAGAGCACTTCATTTTCTCTTTTCAGCCTCAGTCTTCCTATCTAAAGAATGGAGAGGTTGGGCTAAATGATAACCAACTGTACTTCAACCACAAAGTCCTACTGTTCTAAGTCAAGTTGCCTTTTACTTCTATGTAGCCCTCTGGTGATTATCTACAGGTCCATGATGAACTGATAGCAAATGATCTCTTGCTTCTCTAGTGATATGGAAACCAAACAATTAAAAATAAAGCATTTAATCACCTTCTATTTGGCACGTGCTAGGGATACAACCAAAGCAATGAAAGCACCTGCCCTCAAGGAGCTTACATTCTGTATGTGGAGGGAATGTGAATAGAAAATCCATTGTAAATACATGTACAATATAAACACAAGGTGATTTTAGGAGGAGGACCAGGAGAGGTGTCATGTAGTAGGTAGCGTCTGAACTGAGCTTTGAAGGAAGCTAAGGACTCTTAAAAGGAGAAATCATAAGGCAGTAAATTCCAAGAATGAGGGACAGACTCTGCAAAAGCATGGAAAGAGGAGATGGAATGTGGAATGGAAGAAGCAGCAAGACAGTCAATTTAGATACATCATAGAGTGGGTGACTGGGAGCAATATACCATAGGGACGGTAGAAAGGTAAGTTGGAACCAGGTTTCAAAAGTCTTTAAATGCCAAACAGAGAAAATAAGTGACACCAGAAGAAGGAGTCCTTGGAGTTTATTGAGCAGGGGAGGAACATGGTCAGATCTTTGTTTTATGGAATCTCATTTTTAGCTGTATGGAGGACAGATTAAAGAGACAGATTAAAGTTTCATTACAGAACTTATCATTGTCTTAATTGAAGAAAGTCAAGTGGTACAAATGCTAAGCATTTCTAAGTTCAAGAGTGTTTGTGTTTCCTGATAGAAGAGGCAAACTCTACCATTACCATACCATCACCACCACCATTCCCAGAAAAGACTTGCATGGCATCAGGTCTCTTTTAGATGATTTGCATGAGCAAGGTTCTTATGTGCATGTGCATGCCCATGCACGCACACACGCGCACACACACACACACGATAAATAAGATGATTATGATACAATAAGAATTCATGCCGCCAAATGATGACCCTGAGGCACTCACTGTAAGAACCTCAATCATCAAAGAAAGATTCAACTGTCCCAATTAAAAATAACTAGTTATCCATTTGTGCTACCCTCAGACACTGAGCCAGAGAGATAATTGTTAATTATTAATCGGTGTTTACGTGTGATCTACTATTCATTACTTTGTATTTTATAATAAGATAACTATCAGGAAACATAGCTCACACACCCATGCACAGTTTTCCCAGGCAAAAATAAGTAGAACTGATATTAGAGTTTCTGGTTCTAATATAACCTGTTTCTAAAATCTAGTGACAAACTCAAGCCAAGTGCCCAGTAGAATGCAAGCTCCTTGAGGGTAGGAGACTATTTCATTTTTGTCTTTGTCTCCCTAGTGTCTGGCACATAGTTAGTGCTTAGTGAATGATTGCTGGAATGAATTGAATGAGGGAAACGTTGACATATTTCCTGGGTAAAAATAAAAATAAAATTCCAACTTAAAAACTAACCACATTTTCAAGCTTAAGGTTGTAAACATAATGGTGTGTGGAGAAATGGACTATAAAAAGGCTGCCCCTTTAAAATATAAAGATCAATTTGGTGTTAAGCCAATAACTGGTCACAGTTTTAATCATGTTCTTCTGTCAAGGGAATCCAACTCTCAATAAACTTTGAATGACAGAGATGAAAAAAAACTAAGCCAACAATGTGGATTATGCTTCCAAATGATCAGTAGAATGTTTTTCTTTCCAATGTCTATTTTCCCCATCATCAAGCTGGTAGCATAAAATACACATAAATACATATGCCACTTTGCTTCTCTAGACACATCTCTCCATCCTGGCAGAACCCTTAATAGTCCTGTAAGGAGCCCATTGCTTATACTCCTCCACTCTCTACACAACTGAACAAAAGACGGAGTGTCAACAGAAGTTAAGAGTCTTTTACAGGGTCCAACCACCATCTGTTCAGAGATTAATCCCTCTACAAAGCATTCAAGCCCTATAGTTAAGTGAAATGCATCAAACTGGGAAATAAACCATGACGGTTGGGAATTCAGTTCAAGGAATAATAACAACTTAAGTTTCCAGAGTGCTTTAGGGTCTATAAAGCACTTTCCTGATGAAATCCCTGTGAGATAAATAGTGCAAACATTATTATTCCATTCTGCAACTGAGGAAATTGAGGCTCAAAGAGTCTGTGACTCCCTCATAGCTACATATATAGGAAATATTAGGACCAGGATTAAAATCCAGATCTCTTGACTCCAAATCAAGTGCTTTTTTATTGTGCCATACTTCAACCCATTAAATTAATTTGCTTCAGAGATGCTATCATTAGGGTTTTTTTTTTCCAATCTGACTGACTCATATGTAGTGACTGAGTGTTACTACACTTTAAGAAAGATGTTGACCATCTGAAGAGCATCCAGAGAGACTGACCATGAAGGTGTGAGGACTAGAGATTGTGTCATATAAGGAATGGCTCAAGGAACTCAGGATATTTAAAAACCCACAGGAGAGAAGACTCTGACATTGGATAGCTGCCCTCAATTATACTGCAGTCGTCACTTGGAAAAGGGATTCAATTTGTTCTCTATGGTTCAGCGGGAGAAAATTTCAGAGGGGCATACATAAGCTCAACAGAAGAAAATTTTCTGAAAATTGAGGCTCTCTACAATTGTAATAGCTGCCTTGTGAAACAGGGAACCTTCTATCATTTGAAAGTTCTTTAAATTAAGGCTATATAAAGGACCTATGTACACAAAAATATTTATAGCAGCTCTTTTTGTGGTGGCAAAGCATTGGAGATTGAGGGGATAGCCATCAATTGTGGAATGACTGAACAAGTTACGCACATAGTTGCGATGGAATACTACTGTGCTATAAGAAATAATGAGCAGGATGCTTCCAGAAAAGCCTGAGAAGAGTTACATGAACTGATGCAAAGTGAAGTGAGCAGAATCAGGAGACCATTATACATCGTAACATCAATATTGTGTGATGATCAACTGTGAATGACTACATTGTTCTCAGCAATACAATGATCTAAGACAATTACAAAGGACTCATGACGAAAAATACTATTCACCTCTAGAGAAAGAACTGATGGAGTCTGAATGCAGATCAAAGTATACTTTTAAATTTTTTTCTAAGTTTTTCTTTTTTTTGTCTATGTCTTCTTTCACAACATGACTAATATAGAATATGTTTTGCATGACTGCACGTATGTAATCTATATTAAATTGTTTGCCTTCTCAAGGAGGAAAAAGGGAAGAAGAAGGAGAGGGAGAGAATTTAGAGCTCAAAAAAATTTTTAATGAATGTTAAAAATTTTTACATGTAATTGGAAAAATATTTCTAAAATAAATAATAAACCAAGGCTATATAGCCATTCATCTGGGATGTTGCAGGAGGATGTGTGTTTCTAGTCCCAGTTGTCCTAGATTATATCTGAGTCTAACATTTTTATTTAGGGGTGAAAAACTGTGATGTAGTAAAAAGAATACTAGTTTGGAGTCAGAAGACCTGAGATCAAATCTTGAATCTACTACATACTAAAGCCTCTAAATCAGGCGTGGAGAACCTATGGCCTCAAGGCCACATGTGGCCCTCTAGGTCCTCAAGTGCAGCCTTTTGACTGAGTCCAAACTTCACAGAACAAATCCACTTAATAAAAGTATTTGTTCTGTAAAACATGGACTCTGTCAAAAGGCCTCACCTGAGGACCTAGAATGCCACATGTGAATCTCTGTGAATCTTAGTTTCCTCATCTTTAAAAGAAGAGCTGGACTACATGTTCTCAAAAGATTTTTCGAACTCTAAATTCAATGATTCTATGAGAGACAAGGTTTGGTAGGTCTTTAGAGCCTATGAAGGCAGTTTCTCTGCAAGGCAGCTCTCCAAAGTACCAGCAGTCTCTCCCCAAGATCATCTCTGACCCACTGAATCCAGGGCTTCCATTTATGTCTGAATACAGTCTCAATCTCCCTGGAGCTTCCACCTCCTGACTTCACCTAGCTCTGCTACCAGGCAGTTTCCCTTTCCAGTGCCTGGTGTTATCCTAACTATTACTTCAGCTGTTTTATCTCACTCCTGTTCAATCTATTTCTATACCTTCTCCACCTCCTGCTTCTTCAAACTGACCTATCGTGTGCTATTTTTCAGCCTGGTTCCCTACATACCTGCCCAGTGTTTCATGAACTATGATAAGCAGAAATCACTAATGCAGGAGCTTACCATCCCAGTCACATCTCCTTACACTTAAAAGGGGAGAAAGACTTCAGATGTTTTCTTAAATGGACAATTATATTTTGCTGACCTAACATTCTCCAAACAGCTTCAATCCAACCCAGTCCTCTTCTCCCTTTTCTCTCAGTCTACAGTAAAGAATAACTGCTGGGGATGCAGGAGGTGCTACATTTCACACCAAAGGAGTTTAAAAGAACTTCTAGAGTCCTCCCTAAAGCCAGGTGCGACATACAGAGATCTACAAAATGTCAAGTCACCACCATTATGCATGAACAGAACAATACTGGTTCCCAGGGCACACCTACATCTTTTGTTCTCCTTTGTCTCCTCTAGATGTTTAAATACAAGAATATTCTATTATACTAAACCCTATAGGAGTCATGCAACTCTCATGGTGAAAGTGATTGCAAATGGGACCTCAAGGTCACAGAATCAAAGACCACGTCTCTGACACCTTAACTGATTGAATACAATAATACAAATCTGCAAACATGCTCTTATTCCTAGGCATGCCTAAGGCCTCTGTCTGATAATTAACGATGTCCAGGACTCCTTGAACTCAGAGAACCTAATGTGGAATCAAAACACTCCATGTGGTAACGTTTTCATTTCATATGAAGAAATGGATAAGGCAATGTGGTGCAGCAGAAAACAAATGAAAGAGTCAGAAGGCCTAGGTTTAAGCCCTAACTCTGACACTTACTTGGTGTGTGATGCTTGACCAGGTGACTTTCCCTCTCTGGGCCTCAGCTTCCTTAGCAAATTTCCCACAGATCTTTTCCTATACTTCTCCTTTGAACTTAACCTCAATCACTCCGTATTAATAATTGCTGTACACATTTCTCTCTACTCCTATATCTCCAACTGTCTGCTGGACATCTCAACTTGGATGTCCCATAAGCTTTTCTAACTCAATTTATCCAAAACATAACTTATAATCTTTCCCTGTACATCTAACGCTCCTTCTAACATCCCCTGTTTCTGTTAAGGACATCACCATTCTTTTAGTTACCAAGGATCACAATCCAGATATTGTTCTCAACCTTTCACTCTTACACACACATATCCCATCAATGGCTCGGTGTGTTTACTTCTCCTTTGTCTAGGTCACTGGTATCCTTCTATTTACATCAGAAGGGCCCTACTCCTGGCTCTCATCACCTTCCTTCTGTACAATAACCTCCTAAATGGTCTCCTTGTCTCCAGTCACACTCTTCCATTTCACTCTCCACATCGATGCCTAAATTAAAATTCCTAAAGCACAAGTCTGATCACATTACTCCACTGTCTCAAGAGCCTTACATAACTCAAGATTGTTTTTAGGATAAATGATCATTTCTTCTTTTGGGAATTTAAACTCTTCATAATCTGACTCCAGACCATCTTTCCAGCACGTTTGAACATTATTACCCTTCACATACTCTATACTTCAGTCAAAAAAGGTTTATTTTCTATTCCCCATATATAACCTTCCATCTCCCACCTCCCTTCCTTTGTACAGGCTGTTTCCCCTACCATGCCTGACTCTCTTTACATTTGTTCTATACCACACCGCCGTGGTTCAACCATTTCCTGGTATGAAATGAAAATGTTACCATATGGAGTGTTTTGATTCCATGTTGGATTCTCTGACTTCAAGGACCCCTGGACATGGTTAATTATCAGACAGAGGCCTTAGGCATGCCTAGGAAGAAGAGCACATCTACATATGTGTAGTACTATGTCCAGTTAAGGTTTCAGAGCAGTGGTCTTCAGTTCTGTGACCCTGAGGCCACATTTGCAATCATTTTCACCATGAGAGTTGCATGACTCCTATATAATAGAATATTCTTGTACTTAAATTAAATAGAATATTCTTATATTTAAATTAAATTAAGCTAGAATGTTCTCCCTTTTCACATCCACCTCTTAGAAGTCATATCTTCTTTGAAGGCCTAGTTTAAATACCACCTCCTTTCAAGAAGCCTTTTATCAATTATTAGCTCCCCCTCCCATCACTACGCATTTATTTTGTATAGATCTTGTATTTACTTATCTATGAATATGCTGTACCCTCCCCATAGAATATAGGCTTCTTGAGGGGAGGGATTATCCCACTTCTGCATTCGTTATCCACAGCAACAGCAAAGTGCCTGGAAAATAAAAGGCATTTAATAAATGGTTGTTGATTTACTCATTACAAGCTGCTAGAAAAAGAAAATCTATATTATGTCTATTATTAGATTCTCCCAATACTTAGCAGCTACTTAACAAATAATTATTTAAAAACCTGTATTAAACCTATAACATGAAAGTGTTGAATTAGATGAGTCTAAGGTTTCCTTCTAGCTGTGATGTTCTAAAATTGTATAATCATAACAAATAACAGGGTTTTGGGGTGGAAAGAATACTAACGTGGAATCAGGGATATGGGTTGAAAGTCAGTCTCTGCTACACTTGCTACCTGGTTGACTTTAGACAAATCACTTCCCCTGTTTTGACCTCAGTTTCAAACTCTTCTAGAAAATGAAGCAGTTGGACTAGATTAAGGGTTCTTAACCTTTTTTTGTGTCCTGGTCCCATTGGCAGTATGGAAAGCCTTCCTCAGAATAATGTCTTTAGAGGAATAAAGTATTATTTAGCTATTTCAGTCACATCTGATTCTTCGTGATCTCATTTGGGTTTTTCTTGGCAGAGATACTGGAGTGACTTGCCATTTCCTTCTCCAGCTCACTTTATAGATGAGGAAATTGAAGCAAATGTCTGAGGACACATTTGAACTCAGGATGATAAGTCTTCCTGATTCCAGGCCTAGCACTCTATCCACTGTGCCACCTAGCTATCCACAAGCAATAAAACACAATGCATCAAATTACAAAGGAAACCAATTATATTAGTGTCAAAAGATTTTTTTTTAAATCTTGTGAACCCCAGGTTAAGAACATCTGAACTAGTTTATCACCTAAGGTTTCTTGAAGTTCTAAATCCTATGAACAACAAAGCAACATCAGTATGAGATAGTGGACTGGCTTGGAATCACAAATACCCAAGTTTAAATTCTTCATCTGATATAGACTAGGTGCACGACAAAAAGCAAGTCACTTAAACTCTCAGTGCCACAGACAATTCTCTAAGACTATAAATTACAGACCAATTGCCAATTTGCACTGGCTGAGGCAGTTGCCATTCTGGAGTTCTTTACACTGATGAAATCACAAGTCCAGAACAAAACAAAATAAGCAAAAATAAATAAATCAAGGAAATTCTATAGTGGTTTTTTTTTGTTTGTTTTTTTGGTTTTTTTTAGCTAACCAAGGAGTTTCCCCAAGAAAACATGCTAATTAAAGGTCCAGGGGAATACTTTTGAGTCAAGAATTCTTTGATTCCACCTTCAATTAGTGATGGTATCTGTAGGATGAGGAGAAGAATATGATTCCAATTTCCCATCTATGTGGGCTTGCCTTTTTAATAAGTATGACCAGAGACCCATTAAAGATGCCCACTCTCTTCTTAAATGTTTTATTGATATCTTTTTTTAATTGCTGTCTTTTCCCAATGACTAAACACCACCAACATCATTTCTAGAAACTTCCTCAATAAGTGCCATCAAGCAAAACAAATGAATACACTAGCTATGTCAGAACATATACACCACCTTATTCCAAATCTGTAGTCCACTCTTTCTCAGAGAGAGACAGAAGGCATGCTTCACCATCAGTTCTCTCTAGGCACAATGATGCCAAATTTCCCAGAAAACACCCAGGAGAAGGGACCCAACAGGTACACCCCAGGTACATCTTAGCAGCTGTGTAGAAAAAGAAAGGGAGGGACTGAAAAGAGTCAACAGATACAACGACACTCAAAAGTTTCAAGAGGAGAGGAAGCTGTAAGAACGGGAAATGGCATTAATAACAGTGACTCTGAAAAATGCCTAAGTCATATCTGTCAGAAAAGGGGAAGATGCCTTTACTACTGAGTCAAGTTTCATCGGGATGTGGTCTATCCAAGGGGGCCACATTCTGATTTTCTGATAATTTATGAAGACAGGAATGTATCAAATCTCCTACTGATTATGCGATCATTGATCTTGAGCTAGTAGGAACCTTAGACACCATAAAGTGCAAGCCTGTATTTTATAGAGGAATGCCTATGGGATGTAACCATGGTCACACAAGTAGATCATATGAGAGTCTGTTGTTGTTCAGTCATTTCAGTCATGTCTGACTCTTCATGATCCCATTTGGGGTTTTCTTGGCAAAGATAGTGGAGTGGTTTGCCATTTCCTTCTCCAGGTCATTTTACAGATGAGGAAACTAAGGCAAACAGGGTGAAGTGACACACCCAGAGTCACATATCTTGTAAATGACTGATTTAAATTCAGTGAACAAATCTGTACTCAGGTCCTCCTGACTTCAGAGCTGGTGCTCTATCCACTGCCTCACCTAGCTGCTCTATCTGCCAATATTTTTCCAAATGAACCAGTCTGACCATATTACTGCCCTGCTCAAAAATCCTATAGGGCCTTACAGTGGGAAGGGACCTTCGAGATCATTCATTTAAACTTCATTTTACAGGTGAGGAAGCCTACATCAGTAGTAACTTGCCCAAGGCTTTATACAGAGTTCAGGACAGAGCTGGAATTAAAGCCTAGGATTCCTGATTCCAAATCCAGTACTCTTCAGGGGCAGTTCTTAGCCTAGCATTCAAGGTCCCACACAATCTGAACCCGTGCCCTTATCTCATGTTGTTCATACTTGTACCCTTTATGTCTCAGCCATATTAGAACACTAGATATTCCCCAATATTGCCCTGGAACTTGACCTACCCCAAATTTCCATATGCCAATTTGCCCGCATCTCCACTTTACATCTATCACATTCTGCTTGGTATCATTTATTTCTGTATGTGTCACATTTTCCCTGTTAGACCACCTCCTTCAAGGCAAACACAATGTCATTTTTTTAACCCTGGTGCCTAACAAAAGAGTTTATACATAATAGGTATTTAAAAAATGTATGTTGACTGAATGTTGATGAAACAGGTGATGGATAATCATCTTTAATAATATGTTTCTTGTGATATATTTATAAAGCTCACATGGAAATGGAGACATAGAGCACATGGCTAGGCAGGATTCTAAATCTCTGATCAATTGCCTGGCCATGTGGCACTCTTTATAACTAATCTAAATTATGTAAATCAAAAGTGGAGGATCAAAGATCCTACACAGAGTATGATGGGAAGAACAAGGTTAGCAGAAAGTTTTGATGACGAAGACTTGATATCCAGTCAATCCTCCTTGAAAATGGATGCTAAACTGCAGGGTTTAGGGGATGGGGGATGGGAGGGGCATGCCTTCTCTAATTCCCCCCACCAGCATAAAATATCATCCATTTAGTGATCTGTTAGTCCCTGGCTTGCTAGCATGAGTTGGCCAGGTCTCACTGGATTTCTTCATCAGAGAGCATAAATGCTCTTTTAGATTCCCTTCACTTTTTACAAAATACACACTTCCAAAATCTGACCACCAGTGTTATCGCCAGCCTTCAGGGAATCACAAACAAAGGTGTATGAAGACACACACATACACAGAAAAATCACCTGTTTCAAGATGTGAAACAGATGCACTTTTCTACACTCTCAGTAAAACCTACCAAGGTTTCTCCTGCCAAATGAAATGTTACTGATGTTTTAAAACTGACAGTCAACAAGCACTGTGAATCTCCCCTGCTCAAAGAGTGTAAGACGGGCAGACAAGCATGGGAGCAACATTAAATTATGCTTCATTTTGGTTTATTTCTCTGAAAGTGAACAGGAAGGATGAAATAAAACTCTGCTAGCTGTAAACTAACAACATGAAACAGAGCACACACACACACAAGTGACAAGGCCAGTATTTCAGCACTCCTGACTTAATTACTCCTTCTAACCTCCACTCTCTCTATTCACCGGTACAAGTTTTACAGCAGGCGTAGTGGAGAGAACATCCTGTTCTTGTTAAGAGACCTGGATTCTAAGACACCTGGATTCTAGTCCTGGCTCCATCACTTGTAGCCAAGGCATTTGCCCTCTTTGAGCCTCAGTTTCCTCATTTGTAAAAAGGGAAAGAATACCTACACTCTGACTATCTCAGAGGATTCATGGGAAAGGCTTTGAAAACTACAAAGCACCTCAGGCTTTAAATCAAGTCACCTAAACACACAAACTATACTTCCCTAACATGTTTCTCTGTAGTCATGGGTCATAAACTCTTCTAAGGAAACACTGTGTTTACAAGCCACTCCTTCCAACAGGCTTTGTGTCCAGATGGACTTTAGTCATGCTGTGTTCAACAAACAGTTTGATAAACACTTATTTGCAGGGCTTGGCATCCCCTGTGCTAGCTAGGTGCTGGGGATTCAAAGGAGGAAAAAAGTACAGTCCCTATGCTCCAAAGGCTTATGATCCAATGGAGATAAAGGGTAGGAGGTAGGACATGCACACAAATGTGTATGACAGAAGGTAAGATGGGAGAATGGCAAAGATCCAAGCAAAGTACTGGGAAAATTTCACAAAGGGGAAGTCAGATTTCAGCTGCGGACATAACAGAAGGAATCAGGGAGGAGGTACTAACTGAACTGAGCTTTAAAGGAGGAGAAGGATTTCAACAGGCTAAAACAGGGAGGGAATACACTGACAGGACCCTTGGAATTAGAGTTGGAAGAGATCTCAGAGATGAGCTGGTCCAGTACTCTCATCTTAGAAATAAGGAACTGAGGCCAAAAGAGGTGAAGTGACTTTCCCAAAGACACACAATTCACAAGTCAAAGAGCCAGGATGTAAAGCTAAGTCTTCTGAATCCAAATCCAGTGCTCCTTGCAAAACTCCACTACATGGGTGAGAAAGGCTGAATGCCTCCCCTCCAACCCTCTCAAGAATACCTGGCCCTCCAGGACTGCAACCCCAATCCTGTGATTCTAGACCTGCCATTTACTATTGTGGGCGTAGGTACCAATTGACCACTCTGGGCTTCAGTTTCTTCATTTGTAGAAACAGGTAGTTAGATTGAATGATCTCTGGCACCCCTTTCAGCTCTACATCTATAATGGATAGATAGAAGGAAGAAGGAGGGAGGGATGGGAGGTGGGAAGGGAAGAAGGAAGGGAGGGAGGGAGGGAGGGAGGGAGGGAGTAAGGAAGGAAGGCATACGTAGCCATCAGGGCCCAGTAATTGTAACTATTGAGAAAAAAGGCACCAAAAACACAACCTGAAGCTTTCATTCCTTTTACACAATATCCTAAAGAGGATCCTTGCTGTGGAGACAAAACATCCTTGTCGATTCCTCCTCTCCAATCCACAACTAATCAATCAGCAAGTGTTATTAAGTGCTTTCTAACTAAAGGCATTGTGCTAAGTTCTGTGGATACAAAGTAATCACTGGCATCTTGGTGATAATTATTGTGATGTTTATATTCCCTAACTCAATCAAGTTTAGTGGCTTCCTATTGCCCCAGGATAAAAATATAATTTTCTCAGTTTAGCTTCCAAAGCCCTAATCTATTTTTCTAGTCCCATTTGACATGACTTCCCTTGCCTCTTCTGAAACCCAGTAAAACTTGCTTTCTTTTAATTCTTAAAACATAACATTCCATCTCTAATCTCCATGGCTTGCACGGGCCATGCCTGGAAAGCAATCCTTCCTCGTCTCTCTCCCATAGCATTCTTCTCTTCCTTCAAGTTCTCCTGATCCAGTCTACTGCTAGAGCTCTACCTCTCAAACTGTCATGTGGTTAACTGTTCTATACATGGTTTTCCACCATTAGAATGTAAGCCCCTTGAGAGCAGGGAATGCTTCACTCTTTTTATTTACATCCCCAGTCCCTAGTACATACATTAGGTGTTCAATAAATTTTGGCTGATTGTATAATGTATATTATAATATACATTATAAAGATGAGGTTTCTTCAAGCATTTCCTAGATAGAAGCAAGACTGGCTATGTTGCTGGTTCTGCCCCAAATGCCCACAGCTAGGTAGGTAGCGAACAAGGGAGAGAGGTAGATAGAGGTAGGCAGAGGTAGAGAGAGGGAGGAAGGGAGGGAGAGAGGTAGACAGAGAGAGAAAAAAAGAGAGAAGGAGAGAACACAATCTTCCTCTCTACTCATGCTGACAGAACAGAGAGAATTCTGAATATTCTTGTGACAGAGCAAAATATCCCTGATTTAACCACAAGCGATCCAGGTTCAGGGCCTGACACCAAAAGATGTCAGAGCCTAGGGAACTGAGTACTTTTGCTACTTACTACTTATCTGACTTCAAAAAAGTCACGTCCCTCTCTCTATGGTCCTTGCTTTCTCATCTGTAAAATGAAGGGTTTGGACTAAATGGCTTTTGAAGTTCCTTCTACCTCTAGACTTGTGATCCTATGATATTTAGAGACAGCTAAACAATGATCAGAAAATAAGGTACTCCCTTGCAAACTTCATTCTCCAAAACATAGACTGGGGAGGCAGCAGGGCATGGTAAGAAGATGCTGGGCTTGGCACAAGGAGACCTGTAACTCCTTGGATTTGATCACTGTCTCTGCCACATGCTAGTTATATGTCTTTGGCTAAGTCATTTAACTCCATCTGAGCTTCACTTTCCTCATCTGAAGAAAGTGGCCTCCACTTGTAAAATAATACCTGCTCTTGGTAGATCATAAAGCACCAGAGAAATGTGAGCTAGCCTACTAATGTGGGCTTACTATTATCACCTTTATTTCCTTTCCTTTGTGCCACTATCAGAATAGGGAAGTTTGTCAACTCTTTCCTGGGGAGATCCTGACTATTAAATGACATCTGTAAAAAGTCCAATAATCCCAGGAGCAACAGTCTGGATTTTGTACCAGATACTAAAGAAAAGCCCATTAGAAAATGGCTCACGAGGACAGCCATATCACAGCTGTGGCAAGGCAGCCGATCAAGAAAATCATCTCCAGTAATAATGTGCCTGTGGACATTCTGTGCACAAAGAATGTTGCTTCCCTACATAGGTGCCATGAAAATGAGCCAGCCGCCTTCCTTCCCTGCCCTACATTCACAACCTGATCTGTACCACTAAGCTCCATGGCTCTGTATGAATAAATGCAGGCAGCCTGAGTCACGCCTGCTCTGAATGCCAATGGAGCTATTCCAGATGCAAAGACAAGGACAGACAATTCCCTAAATCATCTGAGGTGCCAATGTTAGAGCGGGGATTGGAAGCCAGTCAAGGGGTGGGAGACTTGCTGACGATCCATCAAGTGCAGGTTAGCCATCTTGTCAGTGCCATTAACAAGGAATAAATGCTCATGCTTACTCAAGCAGGGCTGGCTATAGGGAGCCTGACAGCACTGGGAGAGGGGAGGGGGAGGAATGCCATTAGTTCTCCTTCCAGATGGGATAAATCAGCATCAGTTTTGTTCTTAGCTTTGAACATCCAAACATCTTCAAGTGACTACAAAGGTAAAAGCACAAGAGTTCAATTGAAAGGTTGATTTGGTTGGAAAATATTTTTAAAGCACTTTGTTTAAAGCAACATGTGTCCCCACTGGCATTATGAATATCACTGCAGGGGGACTGTCTTGCCTGTTCCCTTTTTATTGCTAAGAAGTTATACAAAGTACACTAGACTGGGAATCAAGAGAACTGTATTGGTGGATTAAACCTCCCTCTCTCAATCAGGAATACCGCCAGTCACCCTGGTATCCAGCATAAGGATTAGTCCTTCTCCACATATCCCCAACTCCATCAGTTGTTAAGTTGTGACATTTCTACATCGATAACATTTCTCACTCCTATCTTCTTCTGTTGGTTCACAAAATCAAACACCTTCCTGCTCATGTCTTCATCCCACTTAATCATCCTGCACTATTGCATTTGCTTCTTATTTGGTTTCCCCACCTCTGATCTCTCCCCTCTCCAATCACTTCCAACACAGCTGCCAAAACAATCTTCCACTGGCATAAGCCTAACCATTTCATTCTTCTGCTCAAAAGCCTTAAGTGACTTCCCATTGCCTCTAGGAATAAAATAAAAAGTCCTATGCCTGGTGTTCTTCAAAATCTCTCTCTTATCTTATCTCACACGATTCCTTTTCATATATCTGCATTCCAGCCAAACTGTACTAATAACTGTTTCCCAGATTCAGTATTTCCCCCATCTATGCTTTTCTGTATTCTCTCCCCTAAGCCCAGATGTACTTCTTCCTCATCTCTACCTCTCAAATCCCTTATCTCACCCCTATCAAGTTCTATTACTCTCTACCTTCTCAAATTACCTTATGCTTAATTCTCTGTGGACATACTGTATCTCCCACACAGAATGTAATCTCTTTCAAGTTGTGAATTCTTTCATTTTTTGCCATATGTCCCCAAATCTCAGCACTAGTCATTGCACATAGTAGGCACTTAAACATTTGTTGAATTGTTTAAGTTCTGCCACTTAGGGCAGCTAGGTGCTACAGTGTATAGAGCACTGAGTCTGAAGTTAGGAAGACTCATCGTCCTGAGTTCAAATCTGGTCTCAGATACTGTCTAGCTGTGTGACCCTGGGCAAGTCACTTGACCCTGTTTGCCTCAGTTTCCTCATCTGTAAAAATGAGTTGAAGAAGGAAATGACAAACCACTCCAGTATCTCTTGCCAAGAAAATCCCAAATAGGGTCATGAAGACTGAAAAAAAATGACTGAACAACGCTCTGACACTTATTAACCATATGAACTTGATCAAACTGTGTCCCCTCTGTGGACTTCAGTTTCCTTTTCTGGTAAAATGTGAGGGTCGCACAAGAGGATCTCTCAGGTCTGCTCTAACATTCTACGACTCTAAAGGGGTTGTGATTTAGCCAAATGTGCTCTAGGCCTGGGCCCCTGCCAACTATTTTTTTTTAAGGAGGCAAGAAAACTTTATGATTTATGTAGGAAAATAAATAATGGATTATTTAGGGAGTTAAAATGTTATTTTGTCAAAATATCCCCATTATTATGCATTGATGACTGTTGAGCATTATTATGCATCATACTATAGGATCATAGACTCAGAGCTGAATAAGAGCTCAAAGAAAATCTAGACAGAGGGTTCTTACAAGTTTTTCTCACAAATTCCTTTGAAAGTCTGGAGAAACTATGCATCCCTTCTAAGAATAAAGTTTTTAAATGTATTAAATAAAATATACACGATTACCAAGGAAACCAACTACTTGAAAGTCAGTTATCAAAATAGTATTTTTTAAAAGTTTATGGCTCCCCCCAATCCCTCTCCAAAAAGTAAAAAACAAAACAAAACACACACACACAAAAGCTTATGGTTCCCGATCTAGTCCAACATCTGTATTTTATAGATGAGAAAACTCACTTGCCCAAGGTCATAGAGGGAGTAGGTGGCAAAGGTTCGATTTAAACCCAGGCCTTCTGACTCCAGAGGCATTGATCTTTCATTGATCTAAGACATCATGCTGAAAAGTACAAAGCAGATACTTTCAAACAGTCAAATTCAACAAGTATTTATTAAGGACCTACTATGTGCAGGACTGGGGAGGAAGAAGTGTGTAGAAGAGGTACAAAGTAATATCAAAAGGGGGCAGCTCTTGGGGAAAAAGGAAATTAAAAAAAAAACAAACCACTTCACAGAAGAAGTGGTGCCTGAGCTAGGTTTTAAATACAGAAAGGATTTCCATAGGTCTCATTCATTAGTCTACACCTAGGTGCTGGTTTGGAGAAAGCAAAAAGGTTGGATGAATTTATTAAGCAGTCATTTGGTCTGGAATATAAAGGATGTAAAAGGATGACAAGGCTGGAAAGGTAAGTTGTGGCAGAGCCTTGGAGGAGTCACTGATCCTTTGATCAATCAACAACTCTCTGATCCTCAGTCAATCAACAAACATGTATTCACTGACTCCTATGGGCCAAGCACTGTGCTCATCCATAAGAGCTGACATTTATATGGTACTTTAAGGTTTTCAAAATACTCTGTGTACAAAGTACTTTACAAAGTCTCATTTAGGCCTCAACAATACTTCAAGGTACTTCCTACAGTTCCTATTAATCCTACCATATTTTGCAAGTGAAGAAACAGAGGTTCAAACAGGTTAATTGACTTTCATCAATAATAGGCATCAGAGAGAGAATCCAGACCCAAGTCTGTAAAAGGAGGGGGTTGGGCTAAATGATCTCAAAGGTCTCTTCCATGTTTAAATCTCATATATAAAGATTTTTAGAATAAGTGAAATGAATAATATGAAATTCTGTGTATGGGACAAACATGCAGTTCAAAGCCAATTAGCAAATACTTGCTAGTTTTTTATATACTTCCCATTGAAACCCCTGATGTGTACTCAGAAGGGGCTTCTGGGGTCTCATCCCAACATTTATTAGAATATTTGTTTTCTATAACAATATACCCTTGATATTATTCTGAATATCAATTTCATTCCATCAAGTTTCTGGGCAAGAGGATCTCCTTTCTATACTGTGGGGAATTGAAAGCAGAAAGCTTATTGTCATTTCATTTTTTTTTAAATTTTATTATAGTTTGCATCATTCATTTCCACAAGATTTTGAGTTACATATTTTCTCCCCGTCTTTCCCCCACCCATCACCCCAAAACAGCCATCCCAGTGTGTCCCCCCTCCCCCAGTCTATTCTCTC
>CM053581.1:276606798-276627551 GCA_028627135.1 Pseudochirops cupreus
AGAGAGAGAGAGAGAGAGAGAGAGAGAGAGAGAGAGAGAGAGAGAGAGAGACTGCTCTATATACACTCTGCCATTTTTAAAATTATCATTCCATTGGAGAGGTGATGTGGATGGGTGGTTAGAGTGCTAGCCTAAGAGCCAGGAAGACCTAATAGTCCCACCTCCGCACATATTAACTGTGTGACCCTAGGCAAATCATTTGGCCTTTCAATTCTCTAGGCATATCTCTGGGATTCTAACTTGCAGAGAAGGAACCAACCCACATTAATAGAGAGAGTTTCCTCACCTGTGAGTTCCCTACACCAATGAAATCACAGATCTAATTTCTATCTCCTCTATTATCCCACAGATGGGTCTTTAACAAAGTCTAGTCACACAGGAGCCAAAGGATCTAAATCCTCAGCAAAAACTTCATTAGGGCAACGTAAGAAAAGGGCAAACTTTCCTTCATCCTGATTTCCCCCAGCTTTGATTTTTTTTTCCGAGATTGGCTGGAGGGGGAGGGCAGAGATTGCTTTTAGAGATTTCTAAAGTGTAATGAAGATGCCAGATAAAAGATCAAACAGCCTTCAAGCAATAGTGGAGGAGAAAATGGCCTTAGATTTATATGCAGCTAGAGGTGTGTACGAGGCAGCTAGTCTGCAGAGGGTGCAAATTTCATCTTCCTAGTTATTCATCACTTTTAGAAAAGTTTGCTAAAAGAAAAAATAACAGGAAAGGTAGGAAGAAAAACATATATTTACCAATTTGCTTGACTAATTTCTTTTGAAAACTCACCATAACAGAGAATTCTAAGAAACTATAGTAACAAATGAATGAGACACACATACCTCCATTAGAGTAAAATAATGAGAGGCAGCTGAGAGTGTAGGAGAAAGAACAGTGGGTTTAGAGTCAGGAGACATTAGTATGGGGGATCGTGGAAAGAGCACTTACTCTGGAGTCCAAAGACATGGGTTTAAATCATACTTCTAACACTTAGTATCTGAGTGACTCTGGGTAAGTCACTTAATCTGTCTGGCCCTCAGTTTACTCATCTGTAAAATGAGACAGTTGGACGAGAGGGCTCAGCTCTATTTCTATAATCCATGATTTTTTGACTCCAGGCTTGACTTATTTTTTGACTAGCAATGTGACAGCACTTCTTTCACTTCTTCAAACCTCAGTTTCCTTTCTCATCTGTAAAATAGGATGATAATGGGGAGAGGGACTGTGCTTGTGAGTTCACCAAAAGAATCATGTGTTGTATGGTTCTATGTGTGTTGAATAAGGCAATAGTGGAATAAGGAATTCCCAGATGAGAAAACTCCCTTTACTAATGCAAATCAGCCACCTCTCTGAACCTTAGTCTTAAAGACTTGTCTTGGGGAAGCTAGGTGGCACAGTGAATAGAGCACAGCCCTGGAGTCAGGAGGACCTGAGTTCAAATCCAGCCTCAGACATTTAACACTTACTAGCTGTGTGACCTTGGACAAGTCACTTAAGCCCAACTGCCCTGCCTTCTCCCTCAAAAAAAAAAAAAAGAATTGTGTTGAGCACTGAGAGGTTAAGTTACTTCCTGAGAGTACATGTGAGAGACAAGGATAATAACAGGAGCTCTAAATCTGTGGTCCTACTTTCCTGATAAATATTGCAGTACATGTCACACAGAGATATGAATTTTAGAATGTATTATTACTAAAATAATCTAACAAAGTGATGAAAGGATGTGAATACATAGGTTTCAAAAGAGTTACAAACTATTAACCATATGAAAGAACTAAGAAAAAAATCAAACCAATCCTAAAGTTTCACCCTATCTAGCAAATTGGCAAAGGTAAGAAAAGACAGAATAATTAAAGTAGAAGGGGATGTGGAAAAGCAAGTACATTATTTCATGGTTAGGAAAGCTGTGAATTGATAGAACCCTTCTGGAAAACAATTTTGAATTACTCAAATAAAGTGACTAAAATGTCCAAACCCTTTGACCCCAAGGTTTCACTGTTATGTGTTTACCACAAGGAGGTCTCTGACAAACAAAAAGTCTCCATATACGTAAAAATATTTATAGTAGCGCTTTTTTGTGGTAGAAAAGAACTGGAAGCCAAGTTGATATCCATTGGCTGAATAAATTGTGGTATGTAAATGCAGTAAAATATTACTGTTTTAAGGGGGAAAAAATGAACATGATGAAACCAAAGAAGTATGGAAAGACTTAGATGAACTAATGAAAAGTGATGTAAAAATACATAGGAAAACAATATGTACAATAATTACAGCAATGATGGAAAGAACAGTTAGCACACGGAAAAATGACACTCAACACTGCAGATTTGTCAGAAATAAGCTTGACCCCAAAGAAAAGATATGAGAAGGCCCTTTTGCCCACTCTTTCAAAGAGGCCGGTATAGGTACACAGGTGTGATCACTGCATATAATGTTGGGGTTTTTTTGATGAGTTGATTGGTTTTGCTCATTTGCAAGGGAATTGGAGAGGGAAGTAGTGGGAAATATAGATGTTATAGAAACAAAAGGTACCAATAAAATCCATTTTAAAGAAATAATAAAAAAAATTATAACAAAGAGACTCCTGGTCCAATTATTATGATCTCTTCCAATGGCTCAGACCTGGGAGGCCTTACGTTGAATCCTGGCTTCGACTTCTAAATAGGTCTTTTGTCTACTAACTCATTCTCCAAGTTCAACACACTAGACTAGATTCTATCATATAAGAGGCAGCGTGGGGGCGCCTAGGTGGCACAGTGAATAGAGCACCCGCCCTGCAGTCAGGAGGACCTGAGTTCAAATCCAGCCTCAGACACTTAACACTTACTAGCTGTGTGACCTTGGGCAAGTCAATTAACCCTGATTGCTCTGCCTTAACCCCCTCCAAAAAGGAAACCCAAAAGAGGCAGAACGGCACAGCAGAAGAAACACTGCAGTTAGAGTCACACTCTGGTTTTGAGTCCTCCCTTTGCCTCTTACTGCCTCTGTTAACCCTGGTCAAATCTTTTTCCTTCTCTGGGCTTCAGGTTTCTCATCTCTATATGAGGGGGTTGTACGACAAGACTTACAAGTTTCCTTCCAGCTCTCATTAAATTATTCTGTGATCTTATGAAATGTCACATCCCCATAACACCCACACTTAGGTTTTCCAGTTAAAACTGTGGCTTTTTCTATGTTAGCAAACATGTGACTTTCAAACTGATGAATCAACACTTTGATTTCAGAAAGCTCTAGTAATTTCAAGTACTTATACATTAGAACTGTCCTTCATATAAAAATAAGTGTGATGGGAATTATTTTAAGGGTTTGTAATTTAACATTCTTAAAAAAAAACACCTTAGTAAATAGAATGGGGGGAAGGCTGTGCAAGGAAAATGCTTGAAACAGTGATTCAAAGTGGAGACTACTGGATCTGGATGAAGAAAGGGACCTCCATAACACCTTAACCACGTGACCTTGGGCAACTTTGGGCAAGCAATTAAAGTGGAAAAAGTACTAGATCTAGAATCAGAAGAGTAGAGTTCAAATGCTGCTCTAATATATCCTTTCTGAACTACAGTTTCCTTATTTCTAAAGGGAAAGAACTGAACAAAATGAGAATCTCTAGAGTCCCCTGGAGCTTTAAAATCCAATGATGCTAATAACTCCCCCTGCTGTGGGCCTTAGTTTCCGCATCTCTGATACTGGTGTAAATAATCCCTTTATAACCAACTTCAGGAAATAATATACTTACAGTGGTTACAAAAATGTAAGCTGTTTATTCACATTCCCCAATTTTATGCTCTTTTTGTGTCTGAATCAGTATCCATGTATACATGCAATCATTAAATACATTAGAAAAAGACAACTGTCATGGAAAAACTTAATGCCTCTGCTACCCTGGCCAAGTCTCTTTCCTTCTCTGGGCTTCAGTTTTCTCATCTGTATATGAGGGGGTTGTACTACAAGACTTACAAATTTCCTTACAGGTCAGGAATCATCTCAATAATTCACTGACCTTTATCATATCTAGATAGAGAGAAACTCAATCAAGAGATCTAGTTAGAAGAGAACCAAGGAAAGGAGCTAAAAGGAAAAGGAAGCTATCCCACCAAAAACTTAGATTTACAGAATGTTGGAGGTGAAAGAGAAATTACACATCATCTGTTTCATGACCCTCATTTTACATAAACTCAACAAAGAGAAGTGGTCTGCCTAAGGTCAGGCGGCTAAATTAAGGCAGTACAAACCTTAACTCCTAGGTAGGTCTCTGTCCTTTCCTCTCTGCTATGTTCCCCCCTTTGAATGCTTCCCAATAAGATTATCTGTTAGAGATCACATTTTGGAACCTTCTCCAAAAACAAAGCATTTTATAAACCCTTCTTCCATCACTAGAGAGGAAAAAAAATGGATAAAATAATCGCCACTTTTATCCAGTGATGTGAGATAAGAAATAAATATCAAACCAGATGCAGCATTTCAAAACACTAAAAAAACATCACTGTTCCTTGCCATGGGACAATGGAAACAGGTGTTTTAAAATCCTAAATCAAAAAAAAGCCTTTAAAAATGCAAATAACCCTTCTCCTACAAGTTCCAGTTTGAAAGTAATAAGAAATGCATTAGCCAAATGCATTGCCTCCAGCACTAATCATGGATAAAGTTGCTTAAATTCCAAGAAACAGGCTCCAATCTCCACTCTACTACTCTCATTGAATGGTCATACCTAAAGGTGTTGTCTGAGATCTGTGAATTACAGCATGGTCTATTATTTCTCTTTATCTCTTCTGTTTTCCTTCCCATTCAGCCAAACAATAAAGTCATGAGTAGACTAAAGCTCCATTACATGGCAATTACAGCCACTAAGCTGATGTTCTCAGAATCTAAGATGAAACAATTCTTAGGAAGATGGGTGATGAAAATAGGGGAAAGGTCCATAGAACAACGGAGAAATAAAATATGAAGGCTACAGAGAATTGCCCAATGAGCTTAATGCAAGAGGAAAGCCCCTGAAGTAGGGACCTGGGGTTCAAATACCTGCTCTGTTAATTATTATTTATGTGACTTTGGGCAAGTCAATTACTTCTCGGGGCTTCAGTTTGAATAAACTATCTCTCTGGATCCTTCTAACTAAATCCTCTGATTCTAAGGGAGTTGTGCCAACCTCCAGTTTCACAACCTTGCAGAAAGGGGAGTTCCCTCACTTGGAAAAAGGGAAGCTCTATCAATAGATAAATAAGCACTTTTTAAGCACCAAGGACACTCCAGGGAATGTGCTTAGACTCTGGGGGATACAAAAACCAAAGTGAACCAATGTCTGCTCTCAGGTCTCTTCCAAGATTTTATGTTCCACAGGAAGAAAATAAAATGTATATAAACAAGATTCCACAAAATAAATACAATGGACTTTGGGGGAGAGAAGTACTAGGCACCTGGAAGGATCAGAAAACTTTTCATGTAGAAGGAACAATAAGCAGAGTTGTGAAGGAGAAAAAGAATTCTTTTTTAAAAAAAATAAATAAATGAATAATTTATTATTTATTTTTATTATTCATTTGTTAATTTTTTAATTCTGAATTTGAAACAAAGGATTCTAAGGGGTGAAGTAGAGGGGGAAGGGCCCTCCAAACGTGGCAGATAGCTAGTGTAAAGATGAAAATAGTAATAACTAGCATTTATATGTTCTTTAAAGATTTTCAGCACACTTTACATTTGTAAATTTACTATCATCTCATTTTATCTTCATCACTAGAATCCTGAGAGGTAGGTGCTATCATTAATTCCCATTTTAAAAATAAGAAAACTGAGGCTAAGAAAGGTTAAGTGACAGGGTCATATAGTTAGTAGATATCTGAGGGCGAATTTGAACTTACATCTTCCTGACACCAAGTTTAGCAACATGCAACTACCTGGGGATCTTGTGGGAAGAACAAGAAGAAGGCAAATTTAGCTAGATTGAAGAGTATGGGAAAGGAAGTGATATGTAATAAAGTTGGGGCCAGATTATGAAAGGTTTTTAAAGCTTTAAAATAACAGTTATTTATATTTGAACCTAGAAGGCATCAGGGAGTCACTGGAGTTTATTGAATAAAACAGTAACAGTACATTCTGCACTTCAGAAAAAATATTTTGGCAGATTGGAGAGGGAAGAAGCTTCAGATAGAGAGACCAATTAAAGAACTACTGTAGTAGCCAAGGATGTGAGAAAAGACTAAACTGGGGGGGGGGCATTCAAGTAGAAAGAAAGGAGAGGGAAAGGGTGGATGTTAGAGATGTGGTGGAGATAGAAATCACAAGATTTAGCAACCAATTGGCTGGTGGGATGGGGAAGAGCGAGGAGTCAAAGCTGACTCTGAAGCTATGAACCTGGACGACAAGAAAAATCATAAATATGGAACCTTGGAAAGGGGAGTGGACTTAGAGTGAAAGAATTCTGTTTTAGACTTGTCAGACATGAGATGCCCGTGGGACATCCAGTTCAAAATATCCAACAGGAAGTTAGAGACATGAGACTGGAGCTTAGGAGAGCCATTAGGTCTTTACATAGAATGGAGGAATCATCTACAGGGAAATAATTGAATCCATGGAAAATGATGAGGCCACCAAATGAGAGTGCAAACAGAATATAGAAAAGGCAGTTATGTCATCAGACTGTTGGTTGGTCTTCTGGCCTCAACTCTTTACTCCTTTCTAATCCATTCTGTATTCAACTATCAAACTGAGCTTCCTAAAACCCAAGTCTAACCACCTCTCCCTCTCCACCTCCCTCTCCCTCTTCCTTTGCCTCTCCCTCTCTCTCTCTCTCTCTCTCTCTCTCTCTCTCTCTCTCTCTCTCTCTCTCTTCCTTTTTGGCTTTTAAAATCTTTCAACTTTCCTTCCTCTCCAGTCTTCTTATACCTTACTTCCCTCCATGTAATCTTTAGTACAATGACACTAGCCTCTTTGCTGTTTCTCACAAAAGACACTTCAAATTCTGCCTTTCCTGACCCACCCCACCCCTTAATGTTAATTCTTCCTTCTGAGATTGTCTCCAATTTACCTTATATTCATCTTGTTTGAACATAGTTATTTGCATGTTGTCTCCTCCATTAGACTATGAGCTCCTTGAGATGAGGGACTGGTTTTCTGGTCTTTCTTTTTATTCCAAGTGCTTAGCACATAGTAGGTACTTTAAAATGCTTACTGAATTGACTGACTCAGGACAGAACCTTGGGATGCAACCACAGTCAAGAGATCATCATATGTAAGATAACGGAAACTGAAAAGGAACAGTGAGACAGGTAAGAAATGAAAGTAAAAGAGAGGAGAGAGAAAGAGAGAGGGGGTATTGGAGAGGGAGAGGAGCATCCACAAGATGCCACTCAACAGGGTATGATGCTGCAGAAAGGTCAGGAAAAATGGGGATTGAGAAAGGCCCACCATATTTGGTGATTAAGATTATTGGTAATTTTGGAGAGTCATTTCAGTTGAGTCAAAAGGATAAAAGCCAGGTCTAAAAGGATTTACAAGTGAGAGGAGAGAAAGAGGAGGCCAAGGAATGTAGACAGCTTTTTCTACTATTGTCCAAAAGAGTTCTCAGAAGAACAAAACACGACCCTACTAGGTGAGACCACATCAATTGCCTTTTCCAAAAATATTTTTAATGTTAGCTAATACAAGGAAAAAGTCACTTTCAGAAGCAAATGAAAAATGTTGTGACTGGGTATTTTCAGGAGTAATAAGTCAATTTAGCCTTCTTGCTTCCATAGCTGAATAAATTCTAAAGCTTGAGTAGTCATGTATAAAACTTCCTATACTGTTGTATTTATACAGCTCTTAATTCCCTGGGCTATACAAGCAATTTCACTGATATGAGGAACTCTCATTGAAGAAAATTCCTTTTATCAATGCAGAACAGAACCTACTTGAGGGTTATGAGAGGAGAGGGAAAAGTGAAAGAAGTTCAAGATAGTTTGGTCATCATGACTGAATAACATAATGAAAAATTGTAGCCTTAGAAACAATCAAGGCTGAAACTTCATGTCTGAACTCTTTTTAATGGCCACCCCAGTCATCAATCCCAATGGGAATTTTTCTCCCACAAACAACTTTGGGGCACGGACTCTGACAAACCCAGATGCTTTACCACATTAGTAAAGATAGTCTACTTTATCTTACACATGAAATTCTCAATTGCCAAAGTATTAGAATCCTGTATCTATCCATTTCTTATTTTCTTAAGGGGAACTCTGCTAAATTATGTCCTCCTTAAGATGACAGCCCCTGGAAAGCAGAGGCCAGGCATTATTCCTACACAATGCCCCAGCATCGCACAACAACATAAGCGCCCCCAAAACACTCAGCACTGTTGCACATTGGTTCTCTAATTGTGAGCTTTGCCAAACAGCTCTCTAATAATTCTGATATCACAGAACAGTGAATAGCTACACAGAGGGGTTGTGACCTGTGTGAGCAAATGTACCCACCCTAAAGAAATCCCAGAGCTTTTAAAGTGGTGAAGTATAAGTAAATAACCTAGCTCTAACACATGTGTGTATGTGCTATATCTCTACAACAGGGATGTTCCACCTTAGGTAAGAGAATACACCATTCAATCAGTGATAAGCAATGACCTTGGAGATCATCTAGTCAAACCCATTTTGCAGAGGACAAAACTGAGGGCCCAAAAGAGAAAATGATTTGTCCAAAGTCACACAGGGAATCAATTAGCAGTGGTCAAAGGACTAAAATTCAATTGAAATTCAACTATTCCATCCTTTTCACTAGAACAACAGCTGATGAAGACAACTGAGGACGGCTGATTCAGATAGGGCTTCTCATCATTCTGCCAAGGGAGTATTTGTAGGTAGTTCTAGTGAGTAGTTAGGCATATTTTTGAGGAATAAGATTCAAAGAGCTTATCACAATTTTTTTTCTAGAAAATCTGAATTTATCCAGGCAGGATAGGACAACCATTTAAATCACTACTTGTTGCCCAGTGGTCCTTAAGTGTTTTGCCTGAGGCAAGGTGGTCTGTCTCCTTCAAAGCACCTTACCTGCTCCTTCCTTCTTTGATTATCTTTACACAGGGTGTCCCAAAAGTCTTAGTGCAGGTTGGAACTTTAATAACTAAAATAATCTCTTTATTCTGCATTAATAAAAGCCACTCATGCTTTTATATACACATGTTAATTCCCCAGTTAGACCATAAACTTTTGTGAGTAGAGATTATTTCATTTTTTATATTTGTATCTCCAGCAACTGGTATAGTGCCTGGCTCATATATAAAACTTTATAAATGCTTGTTGATTGACTGAAAAACAGAGATAACCTTCTCTGAAAACTATCTCATCATATCAGGTCAGACCTAAAAAGGGGGAAGACTCACTCTATCATCTGGATTTAAGAATCAAAGTTACACAGTGACCAGACACTTGGACTCAGAGTCAAGAAGTCTCAAGTTAGAATTCTGACTCGGGAAACAAGGGAGAGGTACATATCAGGTGTGCAGAAAATGCCACAATGGAACAAACATTGTTCCAAATTGGAACAACAAAGAAGGAACTTAGAAGAACCAGAAGAAAGTATGTCATCATAGAAGTCTACGACCATAAAAGAAAATAAGCTAGTCACATGGTAAGAGATAAAGGGGGACAACCTACTGATATTATTGCATGAATAAGAAAGTAAGAAAGGTCCCCAGGGTGGCAGATGGACCCTGTGCCTAATTTATGGGAGGATATGGACAAAAGTCACAGAGAGTTCAGGCATGAGTGGATCTATCATGAAGGACACAAGCCCATCAGTGAGGTCACAGACCCATCTGGGTAAGCATCTACTACATACACTATACTGGACACTAAAGGAAATACCAGAATAAATAAGGCAGTCCTGGGGTAAGTGAGGGATGTGCACAAATAAATATAATGCAATACAGAATCATCATAGATATATGTGTCAATTCCTCTTGCAATCCTCCAAAAGGGACTTTGTTTTCAATCTTGTCAGGGCGGTGGAGAGCTAACCAAGACCACAAGAGGAGGAGAGACCCAGGGGGAGTGGGGTCTAGCAGGAAGGGATCTGGTCCTGAAACCTTAGCTGTGCCACTTTCTATCTATGCGACCTAGTGCAGATGATGGCGTCTCTAGAGTCCAGTGTTTCTCATTTGTAAAATGAGATGTTTACAGTAACAACAATGAAACTGTTATTTCAAGGGGAAAAAAATCTGTAAATCTTAAAATTCTATAGAAATTTGAGCCATTTGTTCCCATATCCCAACAGCAACTCCAGCAAAAGAAAACATCAATTACCTATTCAATCTTTAGCCACTAAATGTGGAAGCTACCTTTTTTCTAATATCACCCTTCCTTACTCCCAACCTGACTTCTCTTCATCCTCCCAACCTTACCTCATTTCTTTGCCAAATTGGAACATTTGCCCATATTGCAATAAAAGTTGAAATCAGGTCCCAGTATAGTATCAATGGCAAAATGGCTGTCCAGGACCCACTGTCTCATCAGGAGGGGAGAGGCAATGTTACACCATGGTTAGACAGCTGGACTTAGAGTCGGGAAGTCCCAGTTCTGCCTCAGACCCTCTCTGTATGAACCTGGGCACGTCATCTGACCTCTCTGAATCTCAGTTTCCTCATCTGGAAAATGGAGCAGAGTTAGCCACCTCAAAGGCTTATTATATGAAGTAAAATAGATCAAGTGCATAAAATACTTTGCAGTCCTTAAACCACAAGATTACTGTTAGCTATTATTACCATCATTACCAACAGGTACTACTTTGTCAGCTAGATTGCCTTAAATGCAGCTAAAAAAAAAAAGAAAAGAAAATTTATTTCCTTAGGCATAAGCAAAACTTTTTTTTACTCTACCCTCTCATTATACAGATGAAGAAACTGAGGCCCAAAGAAAATAAGTAGCTTGCCCATGGTCAGGCCAATAGTGACAGAACCAGGATTTGAACCCAGGCCCTTATGAATCCAAATTCATCACTGCATCACATGCACACTGCTTAACGTTGCAGTCCTTGGCATGCAGCAAACTTTCAGGGATTTTTTCTTGGTTAAATCTTAAGAATATAAAACCAGGCAGTACCAAAGAAAGGTGGATAACTCATAATAGAAGAGCTAAGTCTTAGTAGTCATTTCCACTTCACTAGGCCATTACTGGGGCCCAGAATTCCCCAAAACCAAAAAGTGGGTACTAGGAGTAAATGTGTAAAGAGAGCTGCTGACCAGGGTTTCTTCTATCAATTGCCAAGGAAGCAGCCGATTGTTTGAACTGTTCTTCATTGCAATAAATCTATGCTGACGCTAACCTGAGAAATCTGTATGTTTTCCTTCCTGAGAACCCCTGAACTCACTGATGCCCTTACATCTGACGTGAAGGCTGAGACACTTGGGCTCTGAGGTTTATAGTGCAGTTATTTCAGAAATATCATAGAATCACAGCCTCTCAGCACAGGAAAGGGCATTAGAGGTCACCTAGTCCAATCTCCTTCCAGAGGTATTGATCTTCTCCATAACATCACCCAATGAGGGGTCATCTGGCCTCTGGTTGAAGATCTCTGGAGATTAAGAAATCTCTGCTTCACAAGGAAGCTCATTCCACTTCATTTCTCCCTTCTATTGTGCTGAAATATGCTTCCTCATAACTCCTGCCTGTGGTTCCTGGTTTGGCCCTCTTGGGTCAAGCAGAGTAAGCCTAATTACACCTCCTATGTTTGACACCTTCAAATATCTAAGTATATACCAGGACTTCTTGATCTTATTTGTTTCCATAGACCCCTTTGCAATCTAGTGAAACCTGTGGAAATGAGGCAACTAGAAGGTGTAGTGGGATGAGGGCTGGGTCTAGAATCAAGAAGATCCAAGTTCAAATCCAACTGCAGATACTTACTAGCTGTTTGACTCTGGGAAAGTCACTTAACTTCTATTCAGCTCAGTTCCCTCAACTACAAAACGGGAATCATCATAACACCTATCACGCACGGTTGTTGTGAGGATCAAATGAGACGGTATTTGTAAATAAGAATATTAGCAGAATGCTTGGTCCAGAGCAAGTGCTTAATAAATACTTCCTCCCTTCCCAACCCCATGGACTCCTCAAAATGTTTTTAAACACATAAAATGAAACAGATTAAAAAGGAAACCAATTACATTGAAATAGTGTTTTATATATGTAAATATTTATATTTTAAGTGATACATGTTAAATATAAATGTATAGAATAATGTATGTTAAATATGTTAATTAAATAAATACATGTTTATACACATATATAAATATACATTTGTGGGTGAGTGGATGGGTAGGAGTGTGTGGGTATAAGTTCATAGATCTCAAGTTAAGAATTCCCCTATTAGGGGCGGCTAGGTGGCACAGTGAATAGAGCACTGGCCCTGGAGTCAGGAGGACCTGAGTTCAAATCCAACCTCAGACACTTCAACACTTACTAGCCATGTGACCTTGGGCAAGTCACTTAACCCCAACTGCCCTGCATTCCCCCCCCCCCCAAAAAAAGAATTCACCTATTAAAACTAAACTCTCCATACTTCTCAGTTTCCATCAAAGGCTCCACTGCTATCCTTCGAATCCACCCAGATTCACAACTTCAGAGTCATCCTTGACTTTTCATTCTCCCTCACCGCACATGTTCAATTGGGTGCCACCACCCCCTATCTTTCCAGCTTCACTACACATAACCACCCTTTCTACATTCTGTGTTCTGGCCAACTGGTTTGTTTTTTTCAACTGATTTCCTATATAGCATTCCCTCTCCCAGTCCCTTCTCATAGAATCCTTCTATTCATTCAAGACTCAGCTTAAGTACCACCTTCTAGACAAAGCCATTCTTGGTCCCTTCCTTGCCAGTCAACTACCTTGTGCATAGTTTGTGTATTTATTCTGCATACATTCACATGTTAAATACCCCAAAAGAATATGACCTCTTTGAGAAAAGTTTCATTTTTTGAATCCTCAGTGTCTGGCATATAGCAGATATCTGGTAAATATTTAGTGACTTTATGATTAATAGTGGGTATTGTCTCACCAGAGAAATCCCACCACCAAGTAAATCATAATTTTGAACTAAAACCCAAAACATATAGATGTCTGCAGTATGTGTGTGTTTATATTCCAAATACCAATGTAGCTGCACAGGGAAAAGCTAATCACCAGAAAACAAAATGAATTTTTTTGGCCACAACTCAAAATCATTTATTTACAAAGCACAGAGGGGTTGTGAGCTATGCGGGTGGACAGGTCACCCACACAAATAAAATTGCATGTTTTGAAGTACAGGAATATCCTGGCTATAGAATATTTACATGGTAGATGTAGGTACGTACCATACATACATATCTAAAAGATTACACATTTTCCACCTTAAAAAATTCACCATTCAAGTTATGAAAAGCAAATACTGGAATGGAAACAGAGGACAGCAGTGTAGATATGAGGTTCCGTGAAGGCTGAAAACTAAAATTTCAATATGACAGTGAAAATGTACCCAACTTCAAAATTGGAAGTGTTTTATTTCATTTTATTCCATCTCCCTTCAATATAAAGGGCATGTTAGGTCAAAGAATAGGAATCTAGGCATCATAAGATTTGCAGCTGAACAGAGAAGACAGGAATAAGCAGTAAAATTAGGTTGAGGAGGTGGAAGAAAGGAAGAACCATGAAGTTTGGGAAATGGATACTTGACTCTGATATAAGATCTTAATGAATTGTTATTGAAAATAAGTTCAAACTCCAAGAAAGTAGTTACTGATCAAAAAAAAGTCCCTACATACACCAAAATATTTTATTAGCCCTTTTCTATTGTAGGAAACAAAACAGATGTCCACTGGTGGGGGAATGGCTAAATGAACTGTAGTACATGCACGTAGTAGAACATTACTGTGCTGTAAGAAGTTACTAAAATTATGACTATACAGAAACATGAAAAACTCATGAGAAATGATGCAGAATTAAGTAAGTAAAACAAAGAAAACAATATACGCAATGACTAAACAATGGAATGACAGGCCAACAAGACAACGAAGAGACGATGTTGGCCCCAAAGAACAGATAGGAGAAGATATCTCATCCCAGTCCTTCGTTAAGATGGGAGGCCCATAGTTGTCGAATAGGCATACATTTTCATACTGCTTCAATTTTTGATCATTTTTCCTCTTACTCCTTTTTTCCTTAAAATACATTTTTTTGTCATATGGGATGGCTCTCTAGAAGAGGAAGGGAGAAGGATAGCGGGAGAAAATTCTAATGTAAAAACAAAGTTATCAATAAAAATATGTATTTTTTTTTAAGTTTAGTAGGAAGAATGGAGAACTCAACACTTTCAGATCAATCTTTACTTCAGAGGAAGGACCATTTTTTTTTCTATAAGTCAAGGAAGATCAAATTGAATGAGGAGATTCACACAGAAATCATTAAACTTTCATTTTCTTGCTAACAAACCTCATCATGGAAGAGAATAAGAAAAATACACATCTCCGACCACATCATATTCTCTCTCTCTCTTCTCTCTCTCATTCTATGTTACTCTCTCGTTCTCGTGCTTTCTCACTATCACTCTCCTTTCAAACACACACACACACACACACACACACACACACACACACACAGCTCTCCAAACACTGGACACTAGGGATAGAGACATGGCTCTTCCAGGACGCAGGCATGTAGTCAGCCTTTAATTAACCAGTTTCCCCCATGAAGGGAATGAATAATATTCCCAATCTAGCATCTCATCCATGATAAACTCTGCTGCATCTCTTCTATTTCCAAATGAATTTGGCTTATTAAAAAAGTAATGGGCTATTAATTAACTTTGCACTCATACAAAGCTGTTTAATTCTCAATCCAATTAGCAGCAATCTGTTGAAGGATTCTAATGATTATTTTAAATTTGCTAACAGAAACATCTTTTCACTTTTCATAAGTTATTTATAGAATAGCACACATCAGATCCTGCTTGGCTTTTAATGAAATAACATTTTTATTAAACTCACTTTTTATCAATCTGTGCATGAGAATATTTAGACGAATCTTATTTTTAAAATAACAACTGTCACATTAGGTCAGAACTGTGATTCATTCAGTCCCTGACAAGAAGCAACAAAAACAAGTCATGGAAGTAGTTGTCCTCCTGAGCAACAAGCTGAAAGACTAGGAACACATTCTTAAACATCAAAGACAGTCCAGTGTACTGGAAAGAGCTCTGGATTTGGGGGTCAAAAGAGCTGGATTTTAATACTGGCTTCGTCATTCATACTGCCTATGTGGTCTTGAGCAAAGTCACAACCCGAGCCTCCGTTTCTTCACTTACAGTGCTGAGACAATAATACTTGGACCACCTATCTCACAAGACTGTTAGATGGAAGTACTGTGAAATCTCTAAAACACTATAAAATGTAAATTACTAGCAAGCTTATTACTGTATTTTCATCTCTGAAATATTCATTGATGATCATTAATGGATCTTTCATATGTGAATGAGTGTAAAAACATTTACAAAACACTTATAAATAGAAACTAGACAATCCCTGTCCTCAGAGAATTCAATTTCTAATCGGGTGAGACAACATATAGGTGCTAGAAAGGGTGGTGGAAAATGGATAGAGCATGGCAATATGGTTTGGAAATGACTTGGGGGTGATGTGAAGGCCTGGTTCCAGGCAAGATAAGAAGAATGTTACAAATCTTTTTGACCTCCGATTATGCTTTTAGTTTCTACTTTGCGCCCTCCCTCCCCCCTTTAGTATTGGCTAAAAATATTATCTCTTATGAAAGGAAATTCCAAACAGTGAATTTAATGGATCCTTGGGGGGGGGGGGGGTTGAATGTCCAACTTTGGCATCATTATCACCACAGAATAACCAACCAAGCAACAAGCTAACAGTTTCAAAAGACTCCTCCTTGACTGAATAAAGTCCTTCATCTGACAAAACAAAGTTCAACAGCCATCATGTCAGAGTTCTGTGTAATCATGAGTAAAGAATTCAATATCAGCAAGGGATTAAGGAAACATCATGATGGCACTAAGGGTCTAGGACTTTTCCCATGACACCCTTCAGAAAGTGTTTCTTCTTACTGAGCAAATCTAGAAGGGTAATTGGTTTCTTAAGGTGACAAGAGTATCCTCAAAGCTTTCCTCTCTAGAGTCACTTAGTGATACTTCTCAGTAGCCAACTGGCTGCCCAAAAAAGCTCATGAGGCCACAGGCTTCATTAATATAAGTTCAGTGTCCAAAGGGAGAAAAGTGACAAGCTCCTTGTGTTCTGTCTTGGTCAGATTGATTAAAAATCTAAAGCATGTTGTTCCTTTCAGGGTCCAATATGTTCACTGACCAAGCAAGCATGACCAGAAGAGGGCAAGAGCTATGCAGTCCAAGGGTCTGGGTTTAAATCCCACCTCTGATGATTACTACCTATGGGTCCTTGGGGAAGTCACTTATCCTCTTTGGATCTCCAGTTCCTCAACTGTAAAACGAGATAGCAGACAAGATGGTCCCTTCCAGATCTAGATCTAGAACCAAGAAGCCAACAGGCCCAAGGAATGTGCCACATAAATTGAAAGAGCCAAGAATCTTTAATCCCTAGAAAATAAGAAATAAAATGGGACAGAATTATTTAAATAATCTGTCATGCAGAAGAGATTAGATTTGATCTACTGGGCCCCAGAGGGCATCGCACTCTTCCAAGGTTCTCTCCTTACTTCCACCTAGAGAAAAGGCCCAGCTCAGGTCCCACATTTTTTGTCACCACAGAATAACCTTTTTTTCTCATTTTTAAAATATTTTTAACATTTTTATTTAAAGTTTTGAGTTCCAAATTTTATACTTCCCTCCCCTCTCCCTGAGACAGTAAGCAATCAAATATAGGTTATACATGTGCAATTATGTAAAACATTTCCATATTAGTCATTTTTTACAGGAAGACCAGAATAAAAGGAAAAAATTAAAGAAAGAAAGTGAAAAATGGCATGCTTCAGTCTGTATTCAATTAAAATCAGTTCTTTCTTTGGAGGCAGATAGTATGCTTCATCATTAGTCCTTTGGGATTGTCTTAGAACATCATATTGCTGAGAATAGCTAAGTCATTCACAATGCTTCATTGAACAGTGTTGCTGTTTCTGTGTACAACATTCTCCTGGTTCTGTTCACTTCACTATGTATCAGTTCATGTAAGTCTTTCTAGGTTTTTCTGAAATCATCATACTTCTCATTTTTAAGAGTATGATTATATTCCATTACAATCATATACCACAGCTTGTTTAGTCATTCCCCAATTGATGGGCATTGTTTTGATTTCCAACTCTTAGCCACCACAAAAAGAACTGCTATAAATATTTTTGTACAAATGGGTACTTTTCCCTTTTTGTGGATGTCTTTGGGATATAAGTCAGGTGCCACTTTCTACATAAGGCTTTCCTAATCCATGCTAGTTCTCTCCCATGGGAGAGTCTCTTCCCATCCCCTGTAATGTTTTTATACTTCCTCTGTTTTTAATTATCTGAGTATTTGCCTCTGCTCTTGCCCCAACCCAATCCCTGCAGAATAGAAGCTTCCTAAGGGCAGAAACATTCCTGTTGATCTTTTTTCTCAGCACCTGAGTACAGTACCTGACATACAGCAGACACTCAAATTGATTTAGGATCAATGGTCAGATGTTATCAAGAGGCCAATTTCCTTTCAATATAAAGAATTTCTTGTTGAATATAAGTAAGAATTTATTGATAACAAAGGCCATACAATAATGAAATGGGCTGCTTTGTGAGGTAGGGCATTTCCCCTGAAGGTGGGCGAGTGAAAGATGGAAATTAAGTGAAAAGTGAAGTCTTTCTTCACTTTAAGATGGAACTTAAGTGAAAGATGGAACAGACCTCAGGACTTTGAGAAAACATACAGTATATGTATGTGGCTTATGATGCACATGCACATACATTCCAGCTCAACTAAAATTCTATGCAACAATTAATTCTCTACAGAATGAAGATATTAACCCATTTATTATAACCATCTCTAAGGTCCCCTTCCAGTTCAAAAATCCTTTCACTCCCTGATTCTTCTTTTTCACTCAACTATTTTTATTTGGTTTTCATCTCTACAAGGACCAAACTAGACTATCCAAAAATAGTGTTGGTCTTTTTTTTTCTTTAAGTGGAATTAGGGAAAGAGACATAGAAGAATGAAATTCAAACATATATATTCCAGCATAACCTTCAGTATAACCTTTCAGCGATTGAAGAGGAAGCCCTAATCTCTCAAATACAAAATTGGCAGTTTTTTTAATGTCACAGAAATTTTCAAGCGGAAAAGTTAGTATGCATTTGACCAATAATTCTAAGGTTTCAAAATAAACTTCTCAAAACCAACTTATCAACTACAGAATCTTCAACTCTCATAACCATCCTGCCCCTTCAAAAATAAGTTTTAATGTTAAAAATAGGAGAAGCTTATGTTTACTGTTAAATAAATACATGTGCACACTATAAAACCTGAGCCTTCCTCTCCTTTCCCTTTGTTTTCCCTTCTTCATCTATCATTTCCAAATATGCCCTTGAGTACATGGACTTTTTGCACACTATATGATTGCTCTACTAAGACAGAGTTATCTGTTCCCTATGACCAGTTGGAAAGGTTTTTTAAAAAAAATATTGAATGACAGTTTATCAGAGTATAAAACTTTGCTCTGAAAGGTTTGGCTCTAGTATTTACAGGTGTATGATAAAAAAAAATCAGATAAATCAACATCTCTAAGCTTGTTTTCTCCCGTATAAAACAATAACAATGACTCCTTCCCTACCTAATTCATAGAACTGTTGAGGAAAAAAACACATTGGCTAGAGAAATGGGAATTGTTTTATCTTTATCTAAGGCAGTGGTTCTCAACCTTCCTAATGCCACGACCCTTAAATACTCATATGTGGGCATATCTGTATGTGGGAGGACCTGCCTGGAGACAGATAGAGGAGGTGTGTCTCAGTTCCTAAGACCATGGGAAATACATGTTTTCCGATGGTCTTAGGCAACCCCTGTGAAAGGGTCGTTTGACCCCCCCCAAAGGGGTTGCGACCCACAGGTTGAGAACCACTGATCTAAGGTAACAAATAAATATTTCTTGTGTATCACCCAATAGCCCACTATTTTCAATACATCCTGTACTACATGCTCAACAATAAGCTTTCATGTCTAAACCAAATCATAAAACCCATTTCCTATGTCACCACAAGGTTGCAATTAGCACTACTTTCATTTCACAGGTATTCAAATAACCCATGTTCCATAACCACCTGGGATTCTTAGGGGGGGCGATCAGTATCCACTGGATGCTTCTGTATAAGTCCAGTTGAGTAAAGTATACCTTTCCTCTCAATTTTTCAACTATTCCCACATTTTATGCGGCTACTGGGAGATATTTTAAAAACAATTTTATACAAAATGTCTTCAATTTACAGCAGTTTCTGATGTTTCTGGACAGTTCCTTTTGGAGTGAATTTTTGCTGTTGTTGTTGTCTGAGAATTCAGAATTGAGCCAGAGCAGATTCAGCTGCTGATCATGGTTGTTATTTTCAGCCTTACATTTTCAGAGAGAGGTTTTACTTTGTTCTTTAAAAACATTTACTTTGGAATTTGGCCACTGCATTGTCCTGATCTGTATCTTAGAAATGTGATGAAGAAGGACTATGATTTGTGCATGCACTGATAGAGAGAGAGAGATACACATATAGAGAGATACATATATAGAGATATATAGATAGATTTTAAAGATTATTTTTTATTACTAGCTACTACTCCCTCTCAAAAATTGGACCATTTCTTCCTTACTCTACATCTCATCATGACATCATCCTCCATTCTTTCTTCCAATCCATTCTCTGATAAAGAAGATGGTGCTTCCTTCCCCTCTATTTTTTATTTTATTTTGCTGAATAAAATTTCTTCTTCAATTAATAAGCCTGTCCTTCCCATACATGTGTTCTTTTCCTCTTTCTTTGGTCTCTTTGGGGTCCAGGCTTAGCAGAGGTATGGCTGGGTCAAAAGATATACACAACTTAGTAATTCTGGGAGCATAGTTCCCAAATCGCTTTTTCAGAATGGCTGTACCAATTAGCAGTTAGTAGATGTACCAAAAGTGTACTAACATGTCTATTTTTCCCTAGCCCCTCCAACATATGTAATTCTCCCTTTTTGTCAGTTTTGCCAATCTGGTACTGTGAGGTGGAACCCCAAATTTGTCTTAATTTTCATTCCTTTAATTATCAGTGATTTGGAGCATTTTTAATCGGGCTATTGATACAACCCCAGAAGTGGTGTTACTGGGTCAAAGGGTAATAACACTTCTGGAGTTGTATCCAGAAGAGATCACAGAAGTGGGAGGAAGACCGATATGTACAAAAATATTTATTGCAGCTCTCTTTGTGGTGGCCAAAAATTGGAAATGAAGGGCATGCCCATCAACTGGGGATATGTAAGGGAATACTATTGTGCTATAAGAAATGGGGAGGAGATGGACTTCATATTTACCTGGAGAGACTTATACAAACTGATGCTAAGTGAAAAGAGCAGAACCAAGAAAAATTTGTACACAATCACAGACACATCGTATGTGTGACAACCAACTTTGATAAACTGGACTCTTCTCAGCAATGCACAGTTATAAGACAACTCTACAAGTCTCAGAATGGAAGATGTCTACATTCAGAGAAAGATCTGGAAAGAACAGAGTTTAAATGGAGACTGAAGCAATTTACATGCTACAGTTCTTTTCCACGTTTGGTTTTGTCTCTTCTT
>CM053581.1:276628051-276657263 GCA_028627135.1 Pseudochirops cupreus
GAAGGTCACATTTCCAAGATATATAAAAAACTGATTCAAATTTATAAGAATAAGAGCAATTCTCCAGTTGATATAAAGCAGTGGTTCTCAACCTTCCTAATGTCGTGACCCTTTAATACAGTTCCTCATGCTGTGGTGACCCCCAACCATAAAATTATTTTCGTTGCTATTTCATAACTGTAATTTTGCTACTGTTATGAATCATAATGTAAACAGCTGATATCCAGGATGTATTTTCATTGTTACAAACTGAACATAACCCATAGGTTGAGAACCGCTGATATAAAAGATAGGAACAGGCAATTCTCAAAGAAAGAAACCGGGGCTTTCTATAGCCATATGAAAAAATGCTCCAAATCACAAATAATCAGAGCAATGCAAATTAAAGCAAATCTGAGATTTCATCTTGTATCCATTAAATTTTTAAAGATGACAAAAAAAAAGAAAAATGACAAATATCAGAGGAACCGTGAGAAAACAGACATACTGACTTGCTTGTGGACTTGTGAATAGGTTACAACCATTCTGGAAAGCAATTTGGATTAGACACAGGAAGTTACTCAACAGTGACCGAGCTATACCAATGCTAGCTTAAGCCTTTATCCAAAAAAGATCAAAGAAAGAGAAAAGGCACTATAGTACAAAAATATTTATAGCAGCTTTTTTGTGGAGGCAAAAGACTCTTAGAAACTAAGGGGATACCCATCAATTGAAGAATGACTCAACAAACTAAGACATATGAAAGTGATAGAATACCACTGGGCTGTAAGAAATGAGGAAATGGTTGGTTTCAAAGATACATGGCAAGACTTATATAAACTGATATAGAGTAAAGTAAACAGAATCTGGAGAACACTTTATACAATAACAACATCGTAAAGACAAACAACTCTGAAAGCCGTAAAAAAATCACGATCAATGCAATGACAATCCATGATTGCAGAGGACCAATAATGAAACATGCTATGCATCCCCAGACAAAGGGTTGAATTTAGGTTGTATAACAAGATTTTTTTAACAGCCAATGAGAAAATTTGTTCTGCATAACCACATATTAGTTACAAAGAACTTGTTTTTATTTTCTCTTTCCCTGTTCTCCCCACTGGAGTTGGGGTGAGGGGGGGGGGGAAGATGTGGAATGGAGAGAAAATGGATTTCTGTTTGTTAAAAAAAAAATAGAAGGTTAGGAAGGAGGAAAGTGTCATGTGCATTTTCAAATAAGGTTACTGTACTTTTATTTTTGCTGAACTGTTTTAATTTGTTACAAGACAGATCCTATAGAATGAGGGTAATCTGGAAATGTTAATAATGAAAAAAAACGCATTAATAAATTTTTTTTAAAGAACCACGATGGAAATAACAAAAAAAGTGGGAAGGAAGGGGATTTAGGAATATTAGTTCTCAAACTATTCTACAAAACAGTGATAATTCTCTTCAAGAATGAAGGACAAACAACAACACAGATAATTGCCAGAGCTACATATCTAGCCCTCATCTTTCTCCTGAATTCCAGTTCCATGCCCTCAGCTGCCCATTGCACATGTCTGATCCATGGTCCCATAGCTACCTCATAATCACCATGTCTATAACAGAACTCATTATCTTTCCCTCAAACCAATCTTCTTGCTAAGCTCCCTAGTTCTTTCCCCTTCCCTTCTGTGGACCTAGATCCACAAGTTCAGAGTTGTCCCTCACTTTTCACACACTCTCTCTCTTTCATGTGTGTGTGGGTATATAAATAAAACCAGGTACATATATCCTACCAACTCTATCTCTACATCTCCTACAACTTTCTTTTTCTTTTCATTCCTACTACCGCCACCCCAGGTTAGAATCACATAACCCCTTTCCTATAACGGGGAAGACAGCCTCCTAATTGGTCTCCCTGCACCCAGTCTCTGCCCTCTCTAATCCATCCTCCACACAGCTGTCAGTGAGACTCTGTAAAGTGCAAGACTGGCCATCACTCTACATGCTCAATAAGCTACAGTGGTTTCCCACTACCTCTAAGATCAATTACAAATTCTCTCTCTGGTATTAAAACTTTGCACAACCTCATGCCAATCTAATCTATTACATGTTATTCTCTTTCATGTAATCTTCAATTCAGCCAAACTGGGCTTGACAGTGTCCATATGCAATATTCCATCTCCCATCTGGTTTTGGTTTTTGTGTTTTTTTTTTTGGCAAGGGGAGGGCAGAGCAATTGGGGTTAAGTGACATGCCCAAGGTCACACAGCTAGCAAGTGTTAAGTGTCTGATGTTGGATTTGAACTTAGGTCCTCCACCAACCCTCCAGGGATAGTGCTCTATTCACTGTGCCACCTAGCCACCCCCCCTTTTTTTTTAAACAAAGTTTATTAGAGATTCGCCCAATGGGTAGATTCTTTTTTTTTTTTGCTTTTTTTTTTGGAAGGGGGAAAGAAAGGGCAATTGGGGTTAAGTGACTTGCCCACGGTCACATGGCTAATAAGTATTAAGTATCTGAGGCCGAATTTGAACTCAGATCCTCCTGACTCCAGGGCCAGTGCTCTATTCACTGCGCCACCTAGCCACCCCTCCCATCTGGTTTTATACATCTAGTGCCCAACACAGTATCTTGCACACAGTAAATGTTTAACAAATAGTTGATGAATGTACTTGAAGATATATAGATACACATATATAGGTGCTTTGTAAAATCATTAAGCACTTTCCCAAGAACAACTTTGTTAGATTGTAATATAAATATTATTGTCCCATTTTACAGATTAAAAAAAAACTAAGACTTAAGGTAAAGCAATTTGCCCACAGACATACAGCTAGTATCAGAGACAAGATTCAAACCTAGGTTGCCTAAATCCAAACTCATACTCTTTCTACTATCTCACACGGTCTCTATAATAATATTTAGCTACCTAGAGAGATTAATTAGACCTGCATTATGCATGAGTGTGTGTGTGTATAAAATCTCTTCTAAAGGTAACACTAACATCAGTCTCACAGCCCTTTATATATCCTTCTGCTGCCCTCATCTCCTTCCAAGTCAGTTGATCTGAGCTAAGAGAACATCAGCTAGTTTTAATATTAGCTTCTTCTAAATGTAATTAGGGAAATAATCTCCTGAGGAGGAAAAAAATCATAGCTCACTCTGAAGCTAAATATCAATGATGTGTGTTAAACACTGTTTTCTACTATATGCACTTTCTACATCTCTCTTCACTAGCACGGTTAGCAGCATAGCATAAGAGTTACTCATATTCATATAGTTTGTCAAGGTTTTCAAAGCTTTCCAAACTCAAAACATAGTTGGTAGGAAAGTGCTGCAAAGTATTTTTCCACACCTCCTGCAATTTTACCAATTACAAAATGAAAGCTTAGACCAGCGGTTCTCAACCTGTGGTCTATGTTCAATTTGTAACAATGAAAATATATCCTGCATATCAGATATTTACATTATGATTCATAACAGTAGCAAAATTATAGTTATGAAGTAGCAATGAAAATAATTTTATGGTTGGGGGTCACCACAACATGAGGAACTGTATTAAAGGGTCGCAGCATTAGGAAGGTTGAGAACCACTGGCTTAGAGCCTTGGGTCTGGAACCAATAGGCTGAAGCACAAGTCCAGGCTTTCCCACTTAACTGACCATTTGACCTTGTGTCAGTCACCTCCAAAATGAAAGCAAGACTTGAAATACTTATCTCACAAGAAGGTTTTCAGAATCCGAGGAGATAACAGATATATGGATTTAACTGAACACCTGAAATGAAAGAGACCTTAGAGATCATTTAGCCCAAACTGTTCCTTTCTTAACGCCGTTCTGCCTTTTTATTTTTATATTTTTGATTGCTCTCTTTTGTGTCCCCCCACCACCACCACCACAATCACCAGCATTGGACCTGGAGTCAGGAGGACCTTAATTCAAATCCTACCTCACTTACTAGTTGAATCTCCTTGACCAAAAGTTCCTATGCCTGGTTTTATCATCTTTAAAATAAGGATAATGTAGTATCTACTTCACAGGGATGTCATGAGGATCAAGTGGGATACTATATGTAAAGTGCTTTGCAGATCTTAAAATTCATAATGCTATTGCTTCCCTCTATGTCTTCCCAACCCCAGTGAACCTGCCTTGTAACAGTTAAGTATAAACAATCAACAAAGCAAACAAATTTGACAACGTATGCCACATTTTGCATCCATAGTCCCTAGCCTCTCTAACATGAGATAGGACATGTGTCACATCCTCTGAGACCAAGATGGTTTTTATCTACATTGCTACAGTCATTCTGTGCATGGTTCTCTTCCTTCTGCTTTCTTTGCTCTCTGTTCATTCATACAATTTTCCCCAAATTTATCTTCCTTCTTCATATTCATTTTTTCCTTCTGCTCAAAAATATTACATTTCATTACTATAAAACAATTTGCTCCCCAAGCAATGGGAACCCACTTTATTTCTAAGTTTTTGCTACCATAAAGAATGCTGCTTTGAATATTTTATTATCCACACGACCTTTCTCTGTCATTGACCTCCTCGGGGTACATGCCTAGGAACTGAATCACTAGGTCAAAGGGAATAAAAATAGAAAAGATTCCTCTCAACTAGTTCCATTTTTTTTCCTAAGAACATTTGGGCAACTCACATCTCCACTAACTGCATTCCTATCTGTCTTCCCACAAGCCTTCCAAAGTAGACTGTTTCTGTCGTTTATCATCGTGGTCATTTATGGACATGAAGAACATAAGATCATAATGTTTAGTGCAAGTGGAAACTTCAAAAACCACTTAATTCAACTCTTTCATTTTACAATTAAGGAAACTGAGACCCAGAAGTCTTATCAGTCCTAAGTATCAGGGGCAGCATTTGAACCCAGAGCCAAGTAATTCCAGAGCCAATGTTCTTTCTACTGTACTGAACTAGCCAATGGACACATAAATTGCCTTAATTTGTTTTTTATTAGTGATTTGGAACTTTTTAATATGTGATTATTTATCAGTTTAATTTCTTCTAAGAACTTTGGTCATATCCCTTCAACCTCTGCTTTACAGATGAGAAAATGAAGGCCTAGAGAAGTTCACTGATTTCTCTCTATCTCTTTTCTTTCTTTAACAAATATTTATTGAGTATCTACTATGTAGCTACAGCATCCTGAGAGGTTTACATATATCTCATTTGAGTCTCACAAACCCCAGGAAGCCGGTACCATTATTAATCCTACTTTACAGGTGAGGAAACTGAGGCAGAAACAGGTGAAGTGACTTGCCCAGAGTCACACTGTTAGTAAGTTTCAGAGGGCACATTCAAACTCAAGCTCAGGGCTCTACTCAGGGCACCACCTCGCTATTTCTAGGCAGATTGAATAACAAATCAACAGCAGAGCTGGGCCGAGCACCCAGGACCTTGGGCCCTGTTCTCTTTCCACTATGCAAGAGGTCATATTGTCTCTCCTATAAACTAGTCTCAGAAGTTCGAAATAACTATTACATGAATATTGATTTTAAAGTAAAGTTACAAGTACTTCTGGAGTCTGAATCTACATTTTTTGGTCTAGTCTATAAAACACTGTATGAAGGACTTTTAGAATCATCTAAAACAGTGGTTCTCAACCTTCCTAATGCCATGACCCTTTAATACAGTTCCTCATGTTATGGTGACCCCCAACCATAACATTATTTTCGTTGCTACTTCATAACAGTAATTTTGCTACTGTTATGAATCTATCTGATATGCAGGATGTATTTTCATTGTTACAAATTGAACATAGCCCACAGGTTGAGAACTGCTGATAAAGCAAGACCCCATGAAGGCAGACTACATCTCAATCTTCTTCCTATTCTTCACCTTACACACAGTAGGTGCTCAGTAGATATTCTATGTAACAATAATTCACACAAAAATTTAACATTTGCCTCTGGTTTAGGCCTCTAATTATAACTGTTTAGACAGGGTTTTAGCACACTCTTGGGTTACTTCTGTAGTGTCAAGAGAGGATGACCAAAGTCTAAATTTAAGTGTGTTTGCTTTGATTTCTCTCTTTGCCAAGCTTTCTATACATAGACAGAGCATCAGGCTTGGAATTAGCATGTTGTTGTTCAGTCCAGGTGAGAGGGGATGATGACCTTTACTAAGAAGGCAGTCATATGAGACACAACGCAGACACAAAATAGACTAGACTTAGAAACAGACTGGATGTAGAAATGTATACAGGGTGAAAGGGAATGTTCCAGAATTATTTCAAGATTTGGAACTCAGATGACTGCTACGATGATAATACCTTCAATCAACTAAACAAATACATATTTGCTGAGGATTTGCTAGGCACCAGATAATGGACTAAGTCCTTGAGATATAGGTACAGGCAAGGAGACAATCTTTTCTCATAAAATACATTCTAATGGAATAGTGAATGCATGCGAACATACATACATACATGTGGGGGTGTGTATGCATACACACACAGTAGTTTTGAACATAGGGAGGTCTGGGATGGAGGGAACAACAGAAACAGGAAAGTCTGGAGGAAGGGAAATACAACTGAGTTCATGTTTTGGACATCCCAAACTTTAGGAGTTTGAGATACCTATGGGATATCCAGATGGAGATGTCCAACAGGAAATTGTTGATCAGATAGTGGAGCTCAAGAAAAAAATTAGGACGGGATCTATCAGAAGCCACTTACCACCCCAGTGGTCCATTTATCATGCTACATCCTTCCACAAGACCTGCCCTTCCCTTCTCCCATTGGCAAATTCTTCCTGGAACCCCCATCTAGTACAGGAGTCAGGCCAACCTTCTTCCATTACCTCCCAATACTGTTCCTATCTTTCTCTAAACTTCAGCACCATGTACCCTTGCCCCATTGGGAACCTTCATTTTCCGCACCACCTCCCCCTTCCTTTGATGACAGGGATTGCATTTCCTTTAACTTACATCTCCCACTTTAGCACAGTGTTTGGTACCCAGTAGGAGCTTAATCAATGTATGAGTTCTTTTCTTTCTTTCCTCCTCTCAGCTAGGTGATGCAGTGGACAGAGCTGCTGGATCTAGAGTCCTGAAAACCTGGATTCAAATCCAGTCCCTGACATTGACTAGTTGTGTGACTCTGAGCAAATCCTATCCGCCTTGGTGTCCTCATCTATACATAATAGTACCTACATCACAGGAATTTTGTGAGGATAAAATGAGATATTTCTAAAGTGTTCTGGAAACCTCAAAGCACCATATAAATGCTATTATTGTTGTTTAGACTTGTGAGACATCAGTCTTTCTCCCTCTGTAATTCTCAGTTTCCTCCTCTATAAAATGAGAGAATTGGACCAGATGATCTCTAATATCCTTTCCAGTTCTAAAATTCTACGATTTTATATATCCTACGTCTGTGGCACTTCACAATTCCAGAGTCTTTTCATACCCATTGTTTTATTCGACTCTCATAACAGCCCTGTGAGGAAAGTAGGAGAGGCATTACTATTATTGTTTGGCAGATAAGGAAACAGAGACTCAGAGAGGTAAGTGACATGCTCAGAATCACACACAAGAGCTTGTGAGTGATGAAGGTCAAGCAAGGCTTCCTATTGCTCTGCCCAATGTTATGCCCACTGAACCACATTGTCTCTCACAAAGATTAAATCTGAATATAGACAAACCAATATGAATCACATTTGCCAGTCTCTTCCCTTTCTACTCCATCCTATAGAACTAGACTGATCTTCCTGGTGCATAATTTTGATTCCCTGATCTCCCTTGCCAGATCAAAAAATTTCAATTGCCTATCTTTGCCTGTGAAATGAAACCTAAACCCCCTAGCTTGGCATTCAAGATCATTTACGTTGTGGCTTCAACCTGCCTTCCCAAACTGACTTCACAAGACTCTCCTGTCACTGACGGTGTTCCACGCCCCTTTCCCAGATTTGGCCCATGCTTTCCTGCTTTGACTCATTCTATTTATTCCCTCCATCTAGAATGCCCTTTCCTCCCCACAACTGACATGCAGCCCTCCTTTCAAGGCCCAGCTCCATTTACACGTCTCCTCCATGAATTCTTCCCGGTCATTCACAGCCAGAAGTAATCTCTCCTTTACCTAATCTCAAAGCATATTCTACTCATCTGATAGTCTCTCTTCCTCTTCTAGATTTGAAGGTAGCATTCAAGTCTCATTTATCTTTTTATATAACCCCATGGCTTAGAATAGAGCATCAAACATAGTAGATGCCTAGTATTGAACAAGTGAATAGTTTAAAATGAGGCTTACCTTGATTCAAAAATAGAGAGAAGAAAATTTACTCTGCAATCCTATTTCTTTGCAAAGGCAGTAAACTATGGGTATGGGACTTTGCACATATTATCAGGTTTGGTTAATGGGTTGGTGAATTTTGCTAAAGTACTTTTTTCCTTTTCTTTTCCTTTTTTATTCATTGTTATGAGAGATGTTTCTTTGGAAAGGAAAGGAGGAGAGGTATGTTTGGAAATGAAGGTGATATGAAAACAAAAGACATCACAATTTCTCCTTAAAAAGTAGAGATTCCATACCTACGGAACAAGAAAGAGCAGGTGACCTAGCTCGGGAGACATGCGAGGGAGGATATTTTAGTCTCTAAAATCTGTGTGAGGAATCTGACTGGAATGGGGCTAACACTAATGAAGAACATGACACAGACTAAATGAATGATACACAAAATTAATTTTCTGGGTAATTAGCATGGAACACTGGAGTACACCCCATTTACCCACACCCTGCAGATAGATTTCTGCAGTTTCACTGCAGCCCTAAGGAAAATAACTTCCTCTTTTCATAAGCAGCCCTATAAAGTTTGTGAGAAGTGCCAGAAAGAATCCAAAGCCTTCCTTAGGCTAGAATTTAAGCCAAAGATTCTCCTTCCCAAGTAATGGCCCTCCATATCTGGAATTGTAAAGTTCCACAAGGCATAATGGAAACAACCATTTGAAATGCACTATTAAATATCCATGTTATACCTCAAATCACTAAGACGATGATGTTCATAGAACTGCAGAATCTACAGAAAGAACAGGAGATCACATTCAACCCTTACCTAAATCAAGAATCCCCCCACACCCTGTCACTGAAATGTGGCCACTCAGAGAGGCAGTTTGGTTTCAGTAGATTGAGAGCTAAAACAGATCAAAGAACCCTAGATGTAGAGTTATAGGTTCAAATCCTATGCTCAGAAATTTGAACCTGGGTCCAAATCCTAAGCTCAGAAACTTAACTACCAGAGATAGCCTTTGATAAATCACTTGGCCCCAGTCCTCACCTCTGTAAAATAAGCATGTTGAACTAACTAGGCAATCTCTCCAGTCCCTTCCAGCTCTGAACCTATGATAGTAAGGGTGATTCTGAATTCAGAGTTCTGCTCCCTCCTTCATACTTCTTTTCATGAAATGGATAAATCTAAGATCCAATGACTCAACTGATTTTTCTTTTTTCCTTCAAATGTGAGCTCTTGAAATTACATGAAGAGACCATGGGGGATGGTAGAAAGTAGCCTTAGGCTGCTGGGTTCCAGTCCCAGCTCTACTTATTAGCAATCTCCTCTTCCATCAAACTGCAAATGATAATCCCTGTCTTGCCCCCCCTCCCTCCCAAGGCTATTGGTAGGATAAACTGAGATAATATATGTGAAGGCACTGTGAAAAACCTCACTGCTGTACAAATGTAAGGCAGACCTACACAAAGACAGTAATGTAGGAGATCTTTAATCAGGCTTGACTGCAGGGGTAGCCAAGTCCTTTTTACGCCTCTCTGAACAAAGATAGCCCATCCTTTCCATCAGAATTGGCCTCAAAACTCTGCCAAACACCCCCATCAGTTACATTTAATTTTCAAGCCACACAAAACAATGTTTTCAGTCTCATTAATCTGCCTTCAACAAACCTTCTCCCAAATGCCTTTGACTTTTTAAATCAATTACCTTGCCCAGAATGATTCTCTGGCCTATTTCATTAAATTACCATCTTTCTACAGCTTTCCTTTTCAACAACATAATTTACCTTTAATAATTAATATAAAGGAATTCAAAATGCAATCACTAAGCTCACTTACTAGCTCTTAATCAATTAAAAGTTCATGACAAAGGTCTTCCCAAGGGCTCCAAAATCCCCTTTCATAGCAGGTAATACTAATAGAAGGAAGACTTCTAAAAAAAAAACAAACTTTTTATCCAATTATATTTGGTTAAAAAAACTAAAACGAAATGACAAAGAATGGGTTAAAAATGAACAATGACTACTGAATTTCAAAAACACAGTTAATATTTATCATATTGAAATGAAATGAAAGTTTTGCACAGGCTAGTTCCAGGTTTGGGCATGGGGGAGAGAGCAGCTCTAGCATCCCATTGAGCCACAGGGCATTCCTTTTCATCTCAGTCTTGTTTGCTGAGCTACAGTCGATAACTGGTGCAGGGTGGGGGTGGGGGAGAGCTTGTGAACAAGAATTACTATCCTGCAGCCATGGAGGAAGGGCATCTGAGTTACCTAGAATCTACTCTTACTTTACTCAAAATCAAAGTTTTAGAATAGGATAGATGGGGAAGAGAAGTATCAGAAAGAATTAGAAAGACAAGTATTTGGTGTAAACACTGAGTCATTCCCAAAGCCACCCCCACCATCACTCCCTCCTCCTTTTCTTCCCTCCCTCCCCAACCATTCCCAATCCAACCCAGGTTAATGCATTCATTCACAAAACAAAGTAATGAAGTATGAACTACATAAAAGGTCCTATGCTGTGCCCTGGGAAAGATGTAAAGGTTAAGTCACAACCCCTGCCTTCACAGGGAGAGTAGAAAAGCCTACAAACAAGCGTGATATAAAATAGGACAAGAGTATACGAGAGGATGATGAACAAAGATGGTGGATTCAGAGAAGGGAGATAGCACTTCTGGCTGAGGAGTGGGAAGGCTCTTAATGAAAGAAGTGGAATTTATGTGTCAGTCCCCTTTCCACAAGACAGATGAAAAATATGTTATGGTGTATGTCTCAGATGAGACATAAGAGGATGGGTCTGGGTGGTCTTTTTGTTGGTTGAGCTTAGGGTTCCAACTCCACCATGTCAGCAACAAAGTCCTCAAACATTCACAGCTGGAAAAGCAATGAAAGATTCCAGGCTGACTGGAATACTTTCTCTTACACACACACAGGATGTGTGTGATCACATTACTGAGGCCGCCTATGTCAACCATATCAAGGAAGCAAACAGATTCATATGGAGGTAGTAAGAGTGCACCATCTCCCTTGCCTTTGTCAAGGCAGAGACTTAGTGTCTTTATCTGTCAAATGGGAAAAATAGTACCCATAGCACCCATTACACAGGTTAATCTGAAGGGTCAAAATAAAGGCTCTAAAGCATTTTGCTAGCTATGAAACAAAATTATTAATAACAATAATAACTATAATTATTTGTGTGACTTAATCTGCCTAGGAATACAAGACAGAGCACTGGACTTGGAGCTAGAAAGGTCTGAGTTCAAATTCAGCCTAAGACATTCATGAACAGGGTGATCCTAACCAAGTCAAAACTTCTCCCATCCTTTTCCTCATCTATAAAATGGGGGTAGTAACAGAACCTACCTTACAGGGGTTTTATGATAACCAAATGAAATAATATATACAAAACACTTTCCCAGCCTCAAACCACCATATAAATGTCAGCCATTATTATTGTTGTTTTCAGTTGAGATAGCTTTATTATGTCTAGGTCTTTTTCTTAACTAATGTTTTATTATAAACTTAGTTTCAACAAATACATGGAAAGAAATAAGGAACAAACAAAAGAATAAAGAAATACTGGATGAAATCATAAACTCCAGGAATTCTTTATGTTTTGATAAAGAAAATAATGCACCATGCAACAAAATAACAATTACAACTTATTTTTTCTCTGCCCCCTTGACTGTTTTTTGTCTGTGACTTGGAGTGTTTTGAGTTTTTCTCCTGTTATAGATTATATATGTCATTCTAACTTTTCTCTCTTTGTTCTGTCAAGGTCTCTGTTAGAATCTCATTCTCTTTGTAGTAGAGTCAAGGTCTTTTACAGTCATTGACAAGGTTTCACATGAATTTTTCCACATCTTTGTATTTTTCATACATGTGCATATACATACAAAACACATATACATATGTATATACATATATATGTGTATGCATACACATACATATATTTGTGATAGATATAGATATATGTATATATAAATCTTTTAGAAAACAATGCACCCAAAGCCTCTTAGGCACATGGGGCTGAAAAATCTAAAATTAAAGGTATCAATAAAATTTGTTTAAAATAAAAATAATCATGACATGCTGGCAGACCTCAATGTATTCAGATTTTATCCAATCATGAACAACTAGAAAGGCTGTTCGCAGTTTTCCGTTATTATAACAAAGCCTCTATGAATAGTTTTGTACAAATAGATCTTTTCATATCAATCTGTTACAGTCCTAGTAGTGGGTCAAAGAGCAATTACTTAGTAAAAAGGTATGAACAGTTTTGCAACTCTTGTCTAACATGCAATTACTCTTCCAAGAGGTACAACTAATTCAATATCTAGGTTTTTTTCCTTCCAAGCCCTCTCCTAACTCCATGACTCTCTACTTTTATTTTTATGGGGCATCCAAAGAGCAAAGATGGATGTTTAAGAAAACACCATCCCACTCCAGCAAAAAAAAAAAAACAATTCCTTCCCAAAAAAATGCCAAGCTGTTTTCCTCTGGAAATACAATGTAATCTAAGTCATCTACTCATCCCTACCACCACCACTGTCCAGCAGCAGTATAGCACAGGAGTACACTGGGCTTTGGAGTCAGAAGACCTAGGATTGAGTTCGGATTATGTCACTGTAGTGACATTAAACAAGTCACAACCTCTTAGAATGTCAGTTTCCTCATTTGCTGTGAGGATCTGACAGCAAAGGAGATAATAAGCTGGAGAGCCCCCAGGTAAGGGCAACAAAAAAGGTCAAGAGCTTCAAGTTCATACCACATGAAGCTCAACTGAAGGAAATGAGCTTGCCTAGCCTGAAAAAGATTAAATGAGGGGTGTGAGGGTGGGAAAAGGTAGGGAGGAGAATATCACAGCTGCCTAGAAGTAGGCAGCATGCATAGTGAACAGAAAGCTAGACTTAGAGTCTAGTACTCAAATCCCATGTCAGATACTTGCTAGGTGTGTGATCCCAGAAAAATCACTTGATCTCTCTGAGTTTCAATTTCACAGAATCTGAGAACTGAAAAAATTCTAAGCAACCATTTAATCCAACTCGCACACAAAAGGAATCCCCACTATAACATAATAACAAGTGGCTGTCCAACCCCTGCCTAAAGAGCCAGGAGAGGAGATCCATCCCATCTCCCAGAAACCCATTACATTTCTGGACAGCTCAAATTGCTAGGAAGTTTTTCCTTGTGTCAAGTTGAAGTCTACCTCTTGTTGAGTTCTACCCATAGCTCCTGGTTGTGCCCTCAAGGGCTATGGTTAAACAGAATAATGTCAATCCTTCTTCATGTGTAATACGGGGAAAATAAGAGCAACTATCTCGCCAAGTCACTGTGAGGCTCAATAAATAAAGATATAAAATGTGTAAACATTTTTGGAAACATATAAATATTAGCTATTATTATTACCATCATTGTTATATACTCAAAGAGCTATCACATGGAAAGAGGATTAGATATGTTCTTCTAACCCCAAAGAACAAAACTTTGGAGCAACGAGTGACAGTTGAAAAGCGGCTCACGGAGGTCAATGTGAGGAAACCTTCCTAACAATAAGAACTGCCCAAAATTAGAATGCTCCGCCTCCAGAGGTAGTAGATTTCCCTCTTAGCTCTTTACCTGCATGAGCTCTCATCAAGAATGTCTTAGGAAAGATTCTTGTTCAAAATGGATTAGACTAGACAGCCTCTGAATTTCCTTCCTACTGTGAAATGCTATGAGGCAAAAGTCTATATAAAGCATCTGCAAATAAAAGGTGTAACTATCAATAGTTCAGGATCATCATCCTGAAGGAGAGGTATAGCAGATATAAAGCTGGTCTTGAAAAGCAGCAAGGCCTGGGTTCAAGTCTCACTCTGACACAGACTTGCCGTGTGAACCTGGGAAGTGGCACAATCTAGGTAGGAAGTTCTCTAAGTTTGTGAGTTATATAGAAAGTGCCAACGTCTACTGGTGGAGTGAGTTTCCTTACCCAGGAGTTCTCTGTACAGATGAAATCAGAGGTCCAATCTCTATCCCTCCAGTAAATATAAACTATAAGTACTGTCGGTTGGAGTGTGACCAAATGTAACAAACTCATTTTAACATCAGCTCAAGAAAAATTTAATTGGGACCCTTTTTCCGTTTTTTTTTCAAACTAAAGCCCAGTATCAATAAGTGAGGGACATTTATTGTTGAGAGTGATCCTTTCCACTTGCAAGGCCACCTCCAGTCATCCTGACCTATATCTGGCCACTTGACCCACATGGCCCTAGAGAAGAAAGTGAGGTTGGTGACTTTGCACAGTCCTCCCTCACTTAAATCCAATTTACTTGTATGTCATGGCTTCACCTTCCTGATGTCACAGTCCTCTTTAAAAATGCAGGACAAGTAACAACTATCTCCCACTGGCACAATTAGTTGAGTGAACTCCAGTTCTCCAAGTTAGAATTTCTCCTCCAACTGGAAGTTTTAGTCCCCTAAATTTGATGACTCCTCCCTTTGTCCTCTGTAAAATAATTCTTCCCCTCAAGACAAAGCTCACTTTACTTTTTGCTGCCTTTATTTCCAACTTCCCTAGGGCCAATTCTATTATTTCTGTGTCCTCAGCAGTGTTTGCCAAATCTCCTAATTTATTATCATCCACAGATTTCATTAACAGTGCTGTTTGCTCCCTCTTACACTTGGTTAATGAAGACGTTAATAATACCAGACCTCACCCCAGTGCCTCCATGGTGTCATCAGACACCTCCCGCCTAGGGATGTAATGCCAGCCTCCACTGACTCTGTCTCTCTACCACTAACCACTGTACTTCATTGTGCTCTTAATAAAACTAATTAATTAATTTCCAGTGTTAAAATTCATGAGCTACTGTATCTAATGACTAAATCTGCAGCCTCCACTGAATTTCCTTTGGTTGCCTATTTTTTCATTCTGCTCACAAACATCATCAAGTCTGTTAGAAAAGATTTCCCTGTTGTATACCTCCCACCCACCCTAGCTGCCTATTGCTGATTAGGCTTCAGTACCCAGACACTTTCCACTAAATCCATCCTGTTATTTTGCCTAAGTATTGATATCAAACTTCCTAAATAGGGCCAGTCCTCAGCAAATTCATGAAAGAGGTGAACAGCCTGTATTTAACCTCATTACCCCTTTGAGGCCCACATCTACAACTGCTCTTCTCTTGGGTCAAACTTCCTGCACTTCACTAAGATACTTACTGGAAAGTAATCTCCATGAGGACAAGCATTAAACATTCTACTTCCCCCAGCACTAGGCCCAGTGATCAGCAACAAAGAAATACGTTTAACAAAAATAGAACTGCAACACGGTGCAGCAGTTAAGAGCGATGCATTTGCAGTCAGAACACCCAGGGTTTGAACCCAGACCCTGACCCTTACCTATCTAACTATGTCATCTTCTGACCTTGTCATGTCAGCTAAATATTAGCTATTATTATCATCATCATTGTTATATACTCAAAGAGCCGATCTTCAAAATTGACAGGACTTATTCTGGAAACCAATTTGGAATTTTTATATGAAATGAAGGGTTTGGAATAGATGACCTCTAAGGTTCCTCTCAGCTCTTACCAGAGAATCCTATGATCTTAAGGAACAGCTTCCGCTGAAGAGAACTCTCCATAGTACTTGAGCAAATAAGACTAAAAAATGTCCCCAGAAGTGAATGACTTGACTTTCAGGAACTCTCAAAGATAGAAAGCCCTTAGTACCGCATCTCCTTCTGAGGGATACTGTTTTCTCACTCCAACAATCTCCCTGGGTCTCTTCCACTGCTGTTATGCAGCCTGTTTTATTCAAGGGAGCAATGAAATTAGAAGTTCACTACTGGTCTGGAATGTTGCCTTACCCAAAGAGAAAGGGGAAGGGAATGGTCACAGAATCACATGACCTCAGAATTAGAGGGGATCTTCAAGGTCATTTAGCCTACCTATACCTAAATAGGAGGACAATCTGGATAAGTGCTCCTCCAATGTCTCTTTGGAGCCATCTAGTAGCAGGGAGCCCACTACTTCTTAGGGTAGATCATTCTCCTTGGGACTGATTAGAGAAATTCCATCTATCAAGCTAAAATCTGCCTCAATGAAACCTTAAGCTATTTTCATTGAAAATATTTAAGCTCTGGGGTTTAGGAAAACTAGAGTTCAAGACCCATTTCTAACATATACTGGCTGTAGTACATTGCGTACCCACTTAACTTGTCTGCCCTCTTATGAAATTTTCTACTATAAACTGTAGAGAAGGGGCTGACCTTCAATGACAGAGGGAATGTTTCACTAGGAACTCCTTGTACTGATGACTCACAGGTCCAATATTTTTTTTCAAAAGTCCTCAATTAACCAGAGACTATAGTTTTGTTACACAATAACTCTGCTGTCCCAGAGAGGCAATGTGGCATGCTCTTAGGACCTTAGAGGTGTAATCAGAAAGCCCGGATTTGAATCCTAGCTCTGACTAGCTGGATGAACTTGAGAAAGTCACCATCTTTCAATCTCAGTTTTGTCACATCTCCCTAGACCATCTTACAGGTGTGTTTTGACATCAACAGCTAGCAAGTAGAGGAACTGGCACTAGAATCAAAATTTTGTGGAGGTTCACTATTCATACCACCTCATTCTTTTGTGCCTCCTCAGTGGTAAGAGATACTCATCTTCAGAAGGTGTACTTGAGAATTTTGTATACAATTACAGACACATCATATCTGTGATGACTAACTTTGATAGACTGTGCTCCTCTCAGTAACTCTTCAAAAGAGTCATGATGGAAAGGGATATCCACATCCAGAGAAAGAACTCCAGAGTTTGAATGCAGATTGAAGCAAACTACTTGCTCTGTCTCCTTTTTTGTTTTGTTTCTTCTTTCCCACTGTTCACTCCATTGGTTATAATCCCTCTTTACAATTTGACTAATGTTTAATGTGAAGGTATTTATAGATCCTATATTTGATTGCATGCTGCCATGTGGGGGGAGGAGGAAGGAGGAGAAAATTTAAAACTCAAGGGATTGTGGAACTGAATGTTATAAACGAAAAGTAAATAAATAATTTTTAAAGAAGGTGTATTTGACTTTAACAAATGAATTTTTAAAAACAGAGTAATCCAAGTCTAGTTTTAAAAAAAGGGTAAGTAGTCCAAATGGATAATACCACTTTTGGTTAAGAATGAGGTATGACTCCAAAACAGTAAGAATGATTTTCTCCTGGGGGCTTGCCATCCACCTCTGAAAGCAATTGACAAGGAACAGTTCCCCAGATGTTCTAAGCAATGGCAGCAGCATGGAAATAAGTCACTGGCCCCAAGGAGACTGCTATGAAGGACAACACTCACCTACCTAGAAAGGTGTATTCAGTGCACTGAATTAACAAATAAGAAAAAAAAAAATTTAAGTGCTTACAATGTACAAAAGACTGTGTTAAGCACTAAGGACACAAATCCAAAAGTAAGACAATCTTTGCTCTCAAGGAACTCACCTTTTAACTGGAGGAGGAAATACATAAAACAAAGTTTAGCTGCAGGGAACACAGAAAATTCCAGACAGTCTAAGGGCATGTAAGTTAAAAGCACCATGCTTGGCACAGAGTAGGTATTTAATTACAGCACCTACTCATTGATTTCAGGGTCATACCTTGTGTATTAAGATATCTGAATACTCTGCAGACTATCAGGCTCTACACAAACAGAAGCTACCTATAGATGTTTATCCCACTATCCAATTACAAGAGACAAGATGGAAGAACTCATTGTTAATTCAACTCAGATATCCATGTACTGCTAATTCTGGATGTGCTTTTTTCTTCTTCTCCCAGTATTCTGGGAACCCCTCTCATGTGGCTCTGCCATTTTGTTCCATGCTAGATTTTAAAGCAGTCATATGATGATGCCAAAGGCCTGAGGTATATGGTACTCGTGTGGTGACTTATTGTGAAGCCTCACTGTCTCCATCCAAGGCACACTAACAGTTCTTCCTGTTTTTATATGTAAATCATAGCATGTATACACTCCAGTGCCTTTTGCCTTGAGTCCATTTGTCCATTGTTACTATTCAATATCACCTCATTTCTTTGACCTGCCACGTAAGTTACGTTCAGAAAGAACCACTCTTCTTTGAAGGGTACATGCTATTCTGAAACTTTATAACAGTTTCCAGAATCAGATTATCAGTATCCTAGGTCTTATATTCATCCATTAAGTCTCTATAATCTCCTCTGATACACTGTTTCCTTACTACTACTCCTTACCAAGGTAATTTTTTTCAATCCTTGTTGTGCAATTCACCATGTCTACTGGCTGTAAGAGCTGGGAATTAAATCCAATCACTATTTGAGAACATGAATGTCTTCTACATCATCCAATTCTTCTCTTAAATACTTTTTTCTTGGGGCAACTAGGTGGTGCAATGAATAGAGCACAGGCCCTGGAGTCAGGAGGTCCTCAGACACTTAACACTTACTAGCCGTGCGACCTTGGGCAAGTCACTTAACCCCAATTGCCCTGCCTTCTCCTCTCCAAAAAAAACTTCTCTTTTTAAAAAAAAATGAGAACATGCATGCTGTTCTCCAGCATCCCTCCTACTCTCCATGACTTTTCAAAGACTGCATACAATAGCTAAGTCATTCCACCTATTAATATTTAGGATGTAGTTCAAACCAGGTGATTTGAACTCATGGAGGGCTGATATAAGGCTCTTCCAGCAACAAATCCTGTGACTCCAGGAAACTGAGGACCAGCAAGGGAAAATGACTCATAAAATGTCAGAGATAACATAAACCATTAAAACATAAAGTATTAGCACTGAAAAGGGCCCCAGAAACCATCTAATCCAACATCCACTTCACAAAGCAGAGCACTTGCCACACAGACTGGTAGTTGCTGATGTCTTCCTAGTTGCTTTTTTCAATCATTCTCAGCTCCCTTCTGTTACAAAAGGACAGAGGCAAGAATGGCACCATAAATTAATGGGTTGCGATCCACACCAGTGGAAAGAGTCCCAACATTACTGAGATCATGAATCAATCTAAAAAAGACGACTACTTAATATCTTTTTATTTCAATTCAACAAGTATTTATTAATAAACATCTATTATCTGCAAAGCACTGTGCTATGTTTAAAAGGATCTTTGGTCCATTTATCTGCTGACCTAGCATGAGGATGTGACATAAATAAACATACAATAGTGTTACCCATCCAAGATAATGCTAAGGTTTCCCAACAGTCTTACTCCAGCCAGAAGTCAGGGAAACTGTTTCAGAATACAAAATGGATGGGACAGTCACAATGGTGCATCTTCTAGAGTGGGCCTAATAATAAGACCCTGAATAGAATAGAATTTATAGATCATGACGGTACCAGCCATGACATCCCCATCCTCCAGCTCTCATTCTTTTTTAATGTTTTTTTCAATATTTAAACTAATCTTACACTTTACGGTAGCTTGCCAATTGGAAATTTGCCTACAATTTCTAAAGCATGCCCCTATCATTTTTTTTTTGGTCCAAAAGTTTCAACAACCCCTTATTATCCATATTTCTTTTCTTACTGTTTCTTGTTAGGAAAAGATTTGAGCAAAGTGTTAAACCAAAACGATGCATTGTAATTAAGAGTATTCAAAGAATTCAGAGGTGGAATGGATTTGACAGAAAATCTAGCATAACTTTTTCATTTTACCAGCAAGTAAGGCTGATATTAGGGAAATGACTTATCCAAGGGCAAATAAGAACTGGGATTCAAAACCTGGTGTTCTGAATCTCTCCACTGTTCTTTCTATTGCATGATGCTACAGAAATGTGTTCTCTCACTTAAGTTGCACAGACTATGTTTCTTTCTGTGTGACTTTTCTATTCTTGCCTTCTGTCCCTGGGTCTGATGAAATGAACCAAGATATTGTTAGTCAAGAGGCAGTCAGGACAGTTAGGTGACTTAGTGGATAGAGCACTAAGCTGGAAATCAGCAGCTTCCATTTTAGGATTTTGAAGTCTCATCTTTACATTCAATTCACTTCAATAAGCATTTATTAAGTGCCTACTATGTGTTAAGTGCTCACTAAGGGTAAGTATGTGTAAGACTATGTGTATTAAGTGTCTACATGTGCTAGATGGTAGAGATAAAAAGCTGAAAAATTAAATAGTCCCTACCTTCAAGTTACTTATACTCTACTTAGGAAAAGCATCGTGTACACAGATAAGCAAATACAAAACAAATAAATGAATCGATTGCAAAAAAAAAAAAACTAACACAAAGTAATTAGGAAAAAGAAAAGAAAGCCCTAACTGGGAGAAAAAGCCTTGTGTAACAAATGACCATTCTCAAGCAGTGAGAAAAAAAAGTTTTGCTATGGTATATCTCTGAATACAAACAAACATTGTCCCATTGCTCATCTTGGACTATGCCAGATGCCCTTAACTTGGTTCTCCCCTAGTCCAGTCACCTGATTCTTTAAACTGTTATTCTTGTAATTGATCACTCACTCACTCCTTCCAACCTTAGTTCTGAGAACAGGAATCAAAAATCAACACTACCATTTCATTCATTTTAATCCTATCACCATTCTTCCATGGGACTAATTGTCATTCCTTCTCCAGGACCAAGAACAGGTCTATTCCCTGGATTTCTTGGGTACACAGCCCAAACCCTCCCCAGAGCAAAGCTCTCTCAACCCCCTTCTCTGTCCTCTAGTGACTTCTTATGGATGTTCCTTATATCCCTTCAACACAATTCACTTACTGTGTCTTTTAGATTCCAATGGCTCTGGGGAGATTCCCTTTTCTCCTCCCAAATTACCAACTCTAAGGATTTCAGTAGCTCATGCTTGCTCTTGTATATTCAGGACTTTTTATCAAAAGGCATTACCATTTCTAAAGCCCACTCTACATAAGATTTCATCTTAGATTTAGTCAGAATCACAATATACAATCATGGGAATTCCTTTTCAGTTATGGGTTGTCCTAAATAGTCCATCAGGTCTGTTCCAGGCTTACAATTCTCTGATTGAAATCCGTGTTGATGCTGCTTCCCTCACGCAATACTTTGATGCTTTAGCAGACAGTCTTCACAAGTTTCTGTGTCCTACCCTACCTTCTGGTGAGAAATCTCTCTAAAAAGAGCTTAGTTGGTCCTACAGGTTAGACACAAAACACTTCCAATGTAGCAGGAACTGACAAAGCTTGAGATCCACTGGCATAGTCTTCAAGAACCCAAGGCTATGTCCATAGAATGAAGAAGTAAATGAAGAGATTTTAAACAAAGCTCTCATACCAAGGAGTTATTTGTCCATGTTTCTTATCCCTGCACCATATGCTAAACTCTACGAAGACAAGAACTGTGGCACCTACACTTTACATCTTCCCCCAACACTAAGCAGTGCCTGGACTTTGTTGAATTTAGTACAGAGCAAAATGTGACTAGACAGAGGGCAGGAAAGGATTGCTTTCACCTTTCAAAGGTGGGCTAGTATTGGAGTCAGCTAGGTGGAGCACTGGATAGAGTGTTGGCCTTGGAGTCAGGAAGACCTGCCTCAGACACTTAATAGCTATATGACTCTGAGCAAATCACTTTTAAGCCTCAGTTTCCTCCTCTGTAAAATGGGGATAATAATAGCACCCACCTTGTGGAATTGTAAAGATTAAGTGAAACAACATATGTAAAGTGCTTTGCAAAGTCAAAATCATCATATACATGCTAGTTGTTATTGTCCATCATTTTTCCCAAATGTTTCTAGTCAGAACAATGCTGTCAAGTAGAGATACATACTGTCTCCTATAAACACTACTACAAAATAAGTGCACAAAAGAATTCTAATTATCAGTCATTCTGAACTCATCAGTAATTTCAGATCCCTCTGTATCTATTATATGAGCTGCTTTTGCTCTAGCACTCCCCTCTCTAGATATGATTATTTTTTAAAACCCTTATTTTCTCTAATTGCTTTCACTAGTATGAAATCATTACAATTTTCCAGCTATTCCATATTTCCCCTGAAAGATTTTAACTTTACACAATTCTGCTTTGTTTCTCTCATTTCCATGATCCAAATCAGGCCATTAGCTACACACAACCCTGTCTTTGTTTTCTTCCTGGTCCACAGCTTTGCAATTAAGCTAGCACCTCCAAAGCACCCCCAAGATTCAGGGGCATCACAAGGGACCTTAGAGAACAAATAAGGAAAATACTCGTGCTTCTTACCCAAGGAAATTATGACTCAAGTAGAAGCATGATTAAAAAAATATGCAATTATAGGCAAATTTCTTCATCTATGCATGTGAAAGAGTATGGTGTGCATGTGCGTGTGCGTGCGTGCGTGTGTGTGTGTGTGTGTGTGTGTGTGTGTGTGTGTAGGGAAATTATTGATTTTTCTTTTTTAAATAAATGGGATGAAGTTTTCTGGTTGTACAATGTTAGAACTAAATGGGAATCCTCATCTCATTCCACTTAATCTGTTTGGCTTTGATTCAGTTGTTTCTTATACTCTCGCCTTTGTCCACACATTGGGTTATTAATACTTTTATTCAGTGTTCCATATTCACTAGGCTTTCTTAATCCAGTTTACTTTTTTGAAGCTTAATACCCTTACAGAGGCACAGTCTGTGAAATTATCTTTTACAATGCTGAATTCAAGCAGTTTAGAGTTATCAGTCAATTACTTCCAACGGCCAGCAATATTGTTTGGTACCATTTTTCTGCCTAAATCTCTTACTTCTTGGATCATAAAGTCTTAGACTCTGCTTGTCCTGGGGTACCTGTTGAAGCTGCATGTTTGGATGTGCATGTGGTCCCAGGATAGAATGTTAGGATAGGATGAATCTAACAAAATGCAATTTAGTAGGAAAGACTAGCCCTGCATTTTCAGTCAGAAAAATCACCTCTATAAATACAAGATAGGGGAGGTGTGGCTAGAAAAAGGCTTTGCATTTCAGAAGAGTACAAATTCGATATGAGTCAACAATGTTTTACTTGGCTGCCAAAAGAGTGAGTCCAAGCAAGACTCAATTCCAGGGTTGCAAGCCTAGTGTCCAGAACAATGGACATAATAATTCCACTATCTTTTGTTCTGGCCAGATATTTGGAATGCAGTGTTTGAGTACCACATCATAGGAGAGATAATGACAAAAGTCCTCCTCCAACGATTTCATGGTGGCATGGAGATGACTCTAGGTTCTCATGGGCTATGCCAGTGGATAGTAAGCTCTAGATAGGTTCTGCTATTCAGGAAAGGACTTAAGGATGGTCCTGATTTTAGAGAAAAGAAAAAAGAAAAATTTTACTGTCTGATTAACATCCTAGTCAAATCCAGAGAGATTGCTCCTAACAAACAAGGCTGGCTACTAGGCGATGATGGCCATAAAGAATCGCAAAACAAAGAAAAATCTAAAATAGCACTCAGGCTTATAAATCCCTCTCTGGCTTCTAAAGTGATGGCAGCAGTTAAATGGAGCTGAGAATTCTAAGAATCACAAGCTTTTATACTATCTATAAACATTAACTTAATTATGGGCAATCTAAATGAGACCTTGTCCATTTGCCTTGTTAGATAAATGGAATAACTTAACTACATAACTACTTGCTCCTTCCTGGAAATGAAACTGAAATTCAAAGCTGCTGGAGATACATAAAGAGCCATCTCATTATTTGGGGTTCTCCTCAAGAGGGGATATAAAAGGGATAGCTTCACTGTGCACCCAACAACAAGAAACTTCATTCCATGGAATGTTTGATCCTCCTGCTTTGAGGTGCACATGTTGGGCATGAGCAAAAGGACCACCACAGAAATATCTGTAGCTTATTAACTACCAGATGCTACTGCATTTGAAAAAGTAAAAAGCTGGCTGCCACAGTTGAACAAGGACATTGATTGGCTAAAGAACATTCAAACCTTTTACATTTGCCGTCAAATAAAACTATCTATAACAGAAAAGTTTTTTTTTCATTAAGTTTTAATAGCTACTCAAATTTCCATTCAAGTTCAAACAATGGGAAGCCTTCCACTAGACTTAGAAAAAGCAATTACCCTGATAATTCACATGACACCACGGGGATGAAATCTGCAATCACCCAAACAAAGACTAAAATATCTTGATACTCAGTGAAGCACCATGGAAAGATCACCAGATCTGGAGTCAAAAGACCTAAGTTCTAAACTTGGTTTGGTTCCTGTGACTCTGGGCAAATCCCTTTACTTCTCTCATTTTCAAGTTTTTCATCTGTAAAATGTGGAACTGGATTAGATTGCCTCTAAAATCTCTTCAGATAAAAAGACCTGAAGTCCTAAGGGCATAGCAACAGACTAGATCTCAAAAATACCAAGGGTACTTAGAGTGGTGTACCAGCAGATCAGATGGCAGTGCCAAGGGGTCTGGAAGACATAATGTCAGATAACAAGACCTAGAAGCCTTCCAGAAAAATGGAGGGCAAATGGTTAGAACTGAAGGCCCTCCATCTTATTGGAAGGTAAAAACAGCCCACATCCAACCAGTGTAAGCAGCCAAGTCTCTTTCTTCCAAGATGGAAATGAATGGCCAAAGGATTGGAGCAGCAGGAACAAGGGAAAGGCAAAGGCCATCCTCCACTAGCACCTCTTCCCACCTGGCTAAAGACAACAACGCACAAGCAGAGGTGTAAAAGACATCAGTAAAAAAGTGCAGGATAGACAAAGGCAGTGACCTGGTCATAAAATGAAAGCAAAGGGCAGGCTGGATGCTGCATTGATACCTGAGGAATACAGAACATGACAAAAGAGTCAACCTTTGAATGCATATTCACCATGATTTTAAGTTTTAAAACAGTGAGAACTGTTTATCCTGTATGCCTTTAATGGACAAAGGAATTCTATAAAATAAGCCACCGTGTCAGTACCAAGAGACCTAAAAATGACATAATATAAATTCTTTCAACTCTGTCAGGGAATAGATGAGGGAACTGGAGTCCCAAGTGACCACAGCAGTTAACTAATCTATAGACCTTATTTAACAAAGGAGGAAACCAAGGCCCAGAAAAGTTGTCCACGTTTACACAAATAGTAATAGAGCTAGGGTTTGAATTTGTTTCCTCGGTCTCAAAAATCTTGTACTATTTGAAATACATGATATCTTCCCAAATGGAAGGAGACCAAGGTGAGAGAGATCCTCAAAACACCATGGCAGAGGCAAAGGAACAAAAATTTATCTATATTTAAATATACTCTGAGATTTCAGCCAGTGTTATAAGCACATCAAATGTATATGCGCATGTATGTGTATATATGTATATCTATGTATACATATACACACATATACAAACACAGAGCGGGAAAGAAGAAGGAGAGGAGAGAGGGAGGAGAGAGAGGAAGGAGAGAAGAAGGAAGAGGAAGGGGGGGTTGATTTACCTTTATATAAGGCTTCATACTTTTCAGAGCATTCACATATATTACTTTACTTTATATAAAAGGTATCACCAGAAAACAACAAGAATTTTAAACATACTGAACTTCTCTCTCCAAATAAGTGCTGCCCTTCAAAAGCAGTCACGTTAGCATGCTATGTAGCTGGTCTAGTGATGATGCCAATGATCAGAGAATCTAGGAAACTCTTCTTTGTGGAAATTGCCTTTAAAGTCAGTTAGCAAGCTCCAGGAGGAAATCAGTCCTGTTACTATAAAGTCATACTTCATTCTTTACCAAGAGTGGCATTTCCCAGTGTGATTACCCACCCTGTTCAGACTTTATTTTGAACAACTTTTAGCCATTTCTTAAATTCTGATGAAACTTTAGAGGAGATAGAAAAGATTCAAGTGAACATGACATTAAAGTATAAAGGGAGTGGGGGGGAAGTTCTGAAGGACAAGATGAGTTAAATAAAAATAAGGCACTTAGTCTCAATTCATATTTATGCTTCAGTGTCTGACCAAATGCTCTTGTGCTGCTCAGGAATGAGGGGCACTTTATTAAGCAATTCGAAGGATGTTACAGTAGTGACAGCCGTTCTTGTCTCTTTGCCCCTGACCTGTTCCCCCAATAATCTTCCTTCTTTCTCTCTAGTTGTCTCTAAGACAAGTGGGTCCAATTTTTATCTTCCCTCCCTTTATCTTTCCATAGAGGCTTCTATGCATTGCATTTATCGAATGTAAAGTCAAATGATCTTGCAGTTTTCACTCCCAGTACCATGTGAAGGACCATTAGGGATGCTAACTCAATCTGACATTAAAGTCTTTAGCATATTTTCCAAAATAAAAAATAAAAGCTTGAAGAACCCAATCATTTGGGGATTTTTTGAGAGGCTGGTCATAGATTTTGCATGAAGCTTCATGGAGGGCAGGAAAATACCAAAACCTACATACATACCAGGCTGATAGAGAGTTAGTTCCCAACAAAATGGGAACCATCTCCAAGACATATAAAGTAGCAAAAGTATATATTCTGGGGGGAAAAAACTAGGTTATTTGTAAATTTCCATTCAACCTGTAATCTTCTTTCCTATTTTGTGTCCTTGCACGCAAATAAATTCCTGCCATTAGGCCTGATACCTGTGCCAAGACAATAACAATCTCATACTCCTATAGTGCCTTAGAGTTTACACAGTATCATTCATACGTTATCTAATTTGATCCTCAGAACAATCTAAAAGGTGGCATTATAGATGGATTGTTAAAGCTGGAAGAGAACTTTAGAGATTATCTAGTCCAACCCCTCTCATTTTAAAGATGAAGAAACCAAAATGCAAAGTGGATAAATGGCTTTCCCATGATCTCCCAGCTAGCTAGCAGAGCTAAACCTTGAACTCAAATTTCCTGACACTTCATCCTAACAAGACTTCCTAGCCACTTAGCCAGTCCAAATATTGAAGAGATGCTCGGGAAGCAGTAAGTCCCTCATCACTAGAGGTCTTCAAGTGGAAGTCAGATAAACACTTTTGGGAAATGTTGTATAAGGATGAATTCAATCACCAAAAAAGCATTTATTAAGCCCCTAATGTGAATCCCCCTTAAAGGTAGCCCTCATGTGCCAGGGAGCAATGTTTTGCATAATGGTTGAACTTAAATGGCCTCTGAAATTCTGTCCAATTCAGGCAACAACAACAAAAAAACCCACAGAGAATTAAACTTCAACAATAAAAAAAAAACTGTGGAAGAAATAAAAAGGAACAGAGATTGAAGAGGCTAAATGGATAAGAGTGGACTAATAGGATGGACAGAAATACTTAATGAGTCTCTACAAGGTAGTATTATCAGAATTCCAACATGAAATTAGAATAACTCTCCCTATGATCCCTCATTTCACAATGTGCCTAATTGTAGCTGTCAATTACTTCTAACATTCTGTAGAAATTCTTATAACAAATAGCCCCTTGTCAGTGACTTAAAACCCCTTTCATTGTTCAATGACTTGCATGCATAAAGTAACAGAGACCATTGATTAAAATTCATTTGTCAAGACTCTATTCTGAAATCCATTATTGGGGTCTCACTTTACAATTCCCCCAATAGCTACTGGTAATTAGACTTAAGAAACTTTAAATAGTGTTTAAATCTTCCAGATCCTTCAAGGCCCAATTCCCATGCCACTTCCCCCATGAAGTTTTCCTGATTTTCCCACCCCATCCTCAAGCTGAAGCCATGGATCTCACACAGCCTTTTGTTTACACCCTTACTTATTTAGTTATTATAATTCCTTGTTTAGGCACCAGGACACAGAGAATATCACACTGGGATCAGAATCAAGAAGAACCTTGGTTCACACTGAGCTCAATATCTTTCCTTCTAAACCCTACTCACCCTCTCCCTTAATTTCTGTATTGTTGTCAAAGGCAACACAAGGCTCTCCATCCCTCAGTTTTGCCTCCTAGGTGTTACCCTCTACTCCTCACTATCTATTGTCAAGGTATGCCAATTTCACCTTGCAATATCTCTCCTCTGACACTGGGCCTTCATCATCTGATGCCTGGACTTTTGCAATAGCCTGCTGCTGGGTTTCCCCACCTCTAGTGAGTCTCTTCCCCACTCCAATCAATCCTCCATTTTGCTACCAAAATGACTTTCCTAAAGTGTAGGTCTGACCATGTCATATCTCCATTCACACCCACTCAATAAATTCCAGTGGCTCCCTATTATTTGGCATTCAAAGTCCTTCATAACCTAGCCTCCTCTTACCTTTCCAATCTTCTTCCACCTTATTCCCTGTAGTCTTTACAACCTGCAACGATGGCCTCCTGGCTGTTCCATGAACAGGATACTCTATCTTTCAGCTATGAAATTGTCTCTGGCTGTCCTCCACTGGTGGAAGGCTCTCTCATCACTGCTTACTGGCCTTCCTGGACTCCTGTAAGTTCCAACTAAAACTCTATCTTCTGTTGGAAGCCTTTCTCACCCCTTCTTAATTCTAGGGCCCTCCCTCCTTTCATTACTTCTTATTTATTCTGTATATAGCTTTGTGGTACATACTTGTTAGTTGCCTCCTCCATGAGATGACAAGCTCCTTGAAGCAGAGACTGTCTTTTGTCTCTCTTTGTATCCTCAGTATTTAACCTAGTGTGACAAATACACAATGCTTAATAAATGTTACTGACTGATCTGTGGCACTTCTTAGCTCTGTACCTTGATAACTCCCTAAGGTTTACACACTAAGTCAGATCACGAGGTAGCTACTTGGCACAACAGACAGAATGCTGGCCCTGGAGTTAGGAAGTTAGGAAGGCCCCAGTTCAAAGTCAGCCTCAGATACTTAGTAGTTGTATGGCCTTGACCTACATTTGCCATAATTTCTTCCTCAACTGTAAAGCGAGGATCATAATAGCAGCTAGCCCTCAGAGTTGTTAGGTAAATCCAATGAGATAATATTCATAAGGCTCTCAGCACATACAAAGATCATGTAAATGCTACCTAATATTATTTTTTTTAATTATCAAAGTTTTATTTTTTATTAAATTTTTTTTGAGTTACATATTTTCTCCCCATCTTTCCCCCGCCCACCACCCCAAAACAGCCATCCCAGTGTTTCCCCCCTCCCCCAGTCTATTCTCTCCTATGTCACTTTTTGGTA
>CM053581.1:276657763-276738988 GCA_028627135.1 Pseudochirops cupreus
CGCCATCTTGGCTCCGCCCCCCCACCTAATATTATTATTAGATAGATCACCATCTACACATGTGGCAGTTTTCACATGAGGTATTCCCCCAGCTGATGTATCCCCAAGCATGTTAGGGTTATCTACAAGCTTTTCCTCTACACCCAACTAAGTGATAAGCTACATGAGGGCACGGGATGTGTCCCATTTATGTGTGTATAGCCAGTACCTAAGCATGAGACCTTACATGAAACGAATAGTTGATAAATACTAGCTGAATTATAACCTGACTGCATGTGCCTTTCTGAGAATGGGAGTTGGATTGTAACTCTCAGCAAATGGATATGTACTAGGGAAAGGCCATTTTTGAAAAAAAAAAAAACCACCTGTTTCCTACCCATGTTGTTTTTCTTTTTTCACCAAACTTCCTATATTTTTCTTGAGATTACAACATAATCCCCACTGACATACTAAATATTACTTCTCTGCACTGAGTGGCTGATGCTGAGACAATAAATCAGTTTGAGTTAACATGATATGCCAAGTAGCACGGCAAAGCCAAATATTTGACGAAAGACACACAAACTGAAATTTAGCAAGTCAGGGACAGTCTGGGAATTAGTGCCCTGAATAACAACCATCCTGAGTATAAAAGGAACAATATGTAAGGAGTCAGAACTTGTCATTTTAAGGCAGAGTGGAGTGGAGATAAATCCAAAATCAAAAGGAACCAGGCTCACTCAGTAAGAAATACCCTGGAACAACACAGCGAGTGGTCAAGCATGCAGGCTTCTGTTCATATCACCAAAAAAAAAATAAAATAAAATAAAGCCTTACCACCCACAATGTTGGATTAAAAAACACATGGAGCATTTTTCTCACTTGGGATGGAGAAACAAATTGGTTGCAAATGAAAGAGAGTGGCTTGCTTCACAATTGATTCACAAACAATCCCCAGCCCTGGGTAACCCCCACCAACTGGCTCCCATGCTCAGTCTGCTGAGCATGGCTAAAGAAAGTCCTGAAATGGAGCCAGTTGGCTCCAATACAGCTCCATGCCCTCTAACCTTAGTTGGTCCCTCAGGGATGCTCAGGAACCCTGCCATTTACCTTATAATGATTCACTATCACACCCGCCAACAATATCTCCCTCAAGATTTCTACTTTTCTTCCCAAGACCACCATTCTGCTCCTCCTCTTGACTCTCAGCAGATTCCCCTTTGAGACCAATCATTAGCTCCCTCAGCTCCTCTCCTCTGTATCCCAAACCTCTCTCTCTTTACCCATTCTCCCTTCCACCCCTCTTGTCTCAAAGGAAGAGGCTCTGCTTTCCCAAAGTTAAACTCTGCCTTACACTTGATCACATCTCCTCCCCTCCTCTAAGAGAACCTAGTTATACACATCATATAACACTCCCTCTCTTACAGCTTTGATTTCTCCTTTTCCATTTGTTCCTTCCCCTTTTCCTACAAACATGTACAGGTCTCCTTGGTCCTTTAAAAGAAAAAGAAGCCTTTCTTTGACCCTATGATGTTCTCAAGTTTCCATCCCATACATGCTCTGTCTTACTGACAAACTGTCCAAAAGAATCATCTGAATTTGCTGTCCCCTCATCTTCCTTCTAACCCATTCACTCCCATGTTGATCTATCATTCCCACAAATCTACGAAAACTGCTTTCCTGAAGATGGCAAATGCCTTCCAAATTGCCATGTCCAATATCCTTAACTTAACCTTCTCTGACATTTCTGGAGGACCTGGCACTTTTGGCCAGTCCCATTTTTGTAATACATTATCTTCCCTTTACTTACATCATACTATATTATTCAGATTCTTCTACCTCTCTGACAACTTGTCTGCAGTCCTTTCTGGCTCTTATTTTCCTGCTCCCTTACTACAGGTATTCCCCAATACTGTGTCCTTGGATGAATCTCCACTTTTCTCTCAACATCCTCTTCTTTGAGAACTCATTCACTACCATGCTTTCAACTATAGCCTCTATATGTAACTTCCAAATCTACCTGTAATCACAGAATTTGCGACATGGAAAAGAATTCAGCCACCATCTACTACAACCTATGAACAAAAGGAACCCTTACTATAACATACTCCAACCTCTTTTTGTAGTTCTCAAAATTGGGGAAAGCTAATTCTCAAGGCATCTCATTCTATTTTTTAATAGCCCCAGCCCCAAACTCTCTCTTGAGTTACAGGTCTGAATTCTTAACAGCCTCTACTGAGTATTTCCAGAAAATATCTGATAGCACCTCAAATCCCAACATGTTTAAAACCAACCTCATCATTCCCCCTCCCAATCTTGTTCTTCTTCTTCTTATTATTATTATCTATTTCTAAACAAATACTTATAGACTGACATTCCACAGGCACTCTGTTGCTAAGTCCTGTTAGTGCTAGAAGATGCCTTTCCCAATATCCCTTAATTCTTATGTCTCTCCTCTGTTTGTTATCTCCAATTTATCCTGCATACAATTTGTTTGTTGTCTCTCCCCATTAGACTGTGAGCTCCTTGAGGACACAGAGACTTTTTTACCTTGTTCGTATCCCAGGGTTTAACAGTGTCTAGTACACAGTAAGTGATTAATAACTGTATACTGATTGACTACCTTCATATTTTCTCTCAAATGTATTTTTACCTCTATTTCCATTGCTTTCACCCTTATGCAACACTTCATTATCCAGAAATTAAACTAATGTCATAACCTAAGTGGCCTGTCTTCCTGCCTTTGGTATTTTTTCCCTCCAAACATCCTGCATTGCCTCCCATTTTCTCTCAGAAATCCTTTTATTTTGATTTATAAATACCTCCAATTACCATCTAAATTCAAGAAGCACCATCATCTAAAATGGAACTCTACACTCAGTGACCAAAGACCACGTAAACATGATCAGCGGTAGGCTAGAAAACAAGAAGAGATTGAGAACACATGAAGAACAAGGTAAGTACAACCCAAGCTAAAATTTCTTAGCAGTGAAGGTATCACTGGTAAAGATAGTTAGCTTGATCTTCACGAACCATGTTAGGTGATAGCCTGATACTGTTTCAAAACCACAAGTTCCTGTAACAGTAACTATGCTGTTTCACAGGAGTGAAAGAAACAGAACTAAGTTACCCAAAAAAACATTTCACCTGTATGGATTTAAGAGCCTATCTTTTTCTTATTTTGTCTCTAAATTGGTCTGCTTCCCCTGGGATATATCCCTATAAGACTGATACAATGAAACATATTTTATCTATGTCTTTCTGGGAATGTGAGGACCTCTGAGTGGGGACTCCACTTATCAGTGAGAAAGAACTTCAATGATTCGCTCCACACAAGCATCATCTGCTCCCTGTAAGAGTTGATCAAAAATATTCCTCTCAATTGGTAGTTTCTGAATTTTAAAGCAAAATATGAGAAAGACATAGCGAAAATGCTGGTCTCAGAGGCAGAAAATTACTTCAGTTTAAGTCACTTAATCTTTCAAAGCCCCAGGCAATTCTCTAAGATTATAAATGACAGAGCCAATGCTGATTTGCATTGGTAGAGGGAGACTCCTCACTGGGAGTTCTCTATGCTACTGGTTCTCTAAATTTTCCATAGTGGTAAAACTCTCTAGTTTTAAAAAAAACTTTGGCAGAACCCTAATAGCATCTTCTAAAAAACTATTATAAGCTTCATTTAAGTAAGTCAATAAATATTTATCAAGGACCTACTATGTGCCAGGCACTGCGCTAAGTACTCAACAACAAACAGCATGTCACATGATTCCCTGAAGTACAACTTCAGAAGCACTGCTCTATGCCAATGCAATTATAAATTTGCACCTCCCCCAAAAAAGAAAAAAAATTTTATTAATTTTCTCCAAGAAAAAACAAAGTATAATTTGAGACAAGTCATTTTGCTTCCATGGACCTCAGTTTCTTCATCTGTAAAATAAGGGCTTTGAGCCACATGATCTCTAATGTCCCTTCCAGTGCTAACACTCTAGAATTCTATAAAATTGTATTTCATATAAACCCAACATTCCTTTAAAGAAAGTATGGTCTTGGCTGAATGTTTAATTCTTGCCTGCTCCATCACTTCCAAGCTAAGACTGGCTATTTTGGGAGGCCAGATTATGGAATTCATGGACCAACTTTTTTTTTTCCTTAGGAGGAAAATGTCTAATGTAGAATAACTGTGAAGGTTCAGTCACGGTGATCCTGTACAGTTAGTGCGCTGCAAAATTCAACCATGTCGGCTGCTTTTTCCTAAACAAGAAAAACAAGTCAGCAAAAATGAGAAAATGAGCCTGGTTTCATTTTCACCTTTGAGATTGCAAACCACAAATACACCCTAAGCTGAAGGAATCTTTAAAGTCTCCCAGGTAAATGAAGGATGTTGAGAAACATGCTGGTGTAATATTCTTAACTCCTGCAAGACTAATTAATACTGAAATGTGGCTGGGGAAAAGAAGGGGGAGAAAAACCCTCCTGATTCATGTTCCTCTTGGAATGCATTGCTCTTTAATTGTTTTTCTCATGTAATTACATCTATTAGAGATGTAATTACAAATAACGCTTGTGTTTGATTTGTGCAATTGTACTTATGGTATGCAATTTTAAAGTCTTGTGCAACAACTAGCTTCTCCCTGGGACCCTCTTAAAAAGAAATGATTTATCATTTCCAAGGCACACTGTTATCTGTGCATTATATTTTAATAAAATGAAAAATCAGTAAATATTTGTTGTTTCTTTTACTTAAGGGGGATGAGCTTGGCTGTCACAAAAATTAACATTTATAGAGGCTATTCCAGCCTCTCTGTGCACTTCCAAACACGGTTTCAATCTTATCTTAAGTCCTGGAGTAATCCCCATCACTAGCAGACATGAAGATTGCAGAGAAATCTATGAAGGCATGTGTGGCTTGATGCACCCTATTTCAGATTTGGGGATTTGTTCTCCTAAACAACAAAAGGAAGTTCAGAAAAACCAGGAAGACAATGGTTACAACAACGTAAATAAAAGGAAACTGAACAATGTATAAAGACCCAGAGAAGAGATGAGGAAAGGTACAGCCCTCCACTATAATGGGAAACTGGAACAATGTGGGTGCGGAACATTATACAGTCAGACCTGGTCTGCACCTCCTCAGCTGGTTGGGCTTAATTTTCTTCCCCTTTGTTACAAAGAAAGCTTCATATAAAGGGTATATCTGAAAACAATAATGATATAAACACACAAGGCACCAATACAATTTTAAAAACCAATACCATTTAGCTATAGAAACAGTCTTTGTCCTCAGCAGCATTACAATCTGGGCAGACAAGACATGAACAGCACAACAAACAGGCAGCTCGGTTTGATGGAAAGTGAGCCAGGAGACAGTCTGAGCTGTAACTGACACTCGCTAGTTGGGTAACTTTGGGACAAGTTATTACATTTCTCTGAACCTCAGTTTCCTCAGTCATAAAATGTGAATTTTTTTTCAACTGTCCTACCTACATCACAAAGATACTATGAAGACAAAAGAGGATAATGTCAGAGTCTGTAAAAGCTGAAGGGCCTTGGAAATCATGCACTCAATGCTCTTATTCTAGACATGAGACAACTGAGGTCTCAAAAGGTTGCATGAATTACACAAGATTAACAACTCAAACCAAGCTCTAGAACTCAGGTCATAGAACCATAGAATCTTAAGAGTTCTAGGAGGGCTAAGAGATCACCTAGTAATACCTCTGACATCATCATCATCACCTCGCATTTATATGGTGCTTTCAAAAGTACCTTACATTTATCGCATTTGAACTATACAATAAACCTGTAAAATAGGTGCTGTTGTTATCCCTATTTTACAGATGAGAAAACTGAGGATCAGAGAGGTTAACTGATTTGTTAAAGACACAGAGCTAGTATCTGTAGGAAGGTAAGAACTCAGTCTTACTGATTCCAAGCCAACACCATCCACTGGGCCAAGGTGTCTATTAAGTAGGGATGCAGGAACTATTTCTTTAAAAATCACTGGCAAATGACTTGCTATTATTCCTCTTAATTTCTTCATCCCAAAGCCTTGTCTAATCTTTACTCAGCTCTTCCTCTTTAAATTTGATTTATCCTTCAAGGACTAGCTCAAGTGCACTTATTCCATAAAGATTTCCCTCAAGAAAGGATTCTGGGAAGATGGCAGAGTAGATCAGAAAATTCCATGTTCTCAAGATTTTTCTCCACAAGAGATAGAACAGCATCTCGAGGTAAGCATAGAGCTGTAAAAATAAACAAGAGAAGGGGCAGAACAGGGGTCCTCCAGGGACAATCAGAGAAGAACTGATAAAAAATATTAAGATGAGGTCTAGAGGCTGCCTCTGCCCCAGTCACAGGAACTTTACCCCTGGGACAGTGATGGGAGGTGGACATCTGGGAAGACTGAGGGAAACTTTGCTAATGAGAAACACCTGACCTAGGTGGGCTGAATAACACAGCAAGGGCAAGAAGGAACCAGCATACCCTCAGTGAATGCAGAAGCAGTGGAGCAGAGATCCCACTGTCTGTGGCACTTACAGGAAGCTGGACATCTTGGTTTGGATTTAAGGTCAGAGACAAGGATCTGAGGCCAAAGGTACCTCCCCCATCCCTCAAAACTAGAGATGATTACAAAAATTAAGCTATTTAAAAGTGCACAGGCAAAGGAGAAAGAATTCAACCATAGAGAGTTACTATGGGAATAGAGAAGACTTCATCTTCAGAAGAGGATAGTGAAGAAAAGAAACCTTCTTCTACGCTGAAGAGTAATGTCAAATGGTCACCTGCCCCAAAAGAATTCATAGAAGAACTTTTAAAAAGATGTTAGAAATCAAATGAGAGAAATTGAGGGAAAAAACTCTTTAAAAATTTTAAAATAAGAACAATCCAAGAAAAACAAGATTATGAAAAGAAAGTTAACCAATTAGAAAAGGAGATCCAGAATCTTAATAAGGAAAATGACTCCTTAAAAATCAGAATTGGGCAAGGGGAAGCCAGCAAAGTTATAAAATACCAAGAAATAATAAAACAAGATGTAAAGAATGAAAAAATATAGGAGAATGTGAAACATTTCATAAGAAAAACAACTGATGTGGAGAATAGATCAAGAAGAGAAAACATAAGAATAATCAGACTACCGTAAAGTTATGATAAAAAAAAAAGCTTGATACAATAATACAAGAAATAATCAAAGAAAATTGTCCTGAAGCATTAGAACAAAAAGGGAAAATAAAAATAGAAAAATTCCACTGATCACCACCTGAAAAAGATCCTACAAGGAAAGCCCACAGGAATATTATAGTCAAATTCCAAAAGCTCCAGTTCAAAGATAAAATATTACATGCGACAAAAAAAATACAACTTACATATGGCGGTGCCACAATTAGAATCACACAAGACCTAGCAGTGGCAACATTAAAAGACTGCAGGTCTTAGAACACAATATATTGAAGAGAAAAAGAACTGGAGTTCCAGTCAAAAATATCATACCCAGCAAAGCTAAGCATAATCCTGAATGAGAAAAATGGACATTTAATGAATTGTCAGACTTCCAGTACTCTGTTTTAAAAAAAACCTGAACTTAATAGAAGCTTTGACATACAAGAGCCAAGAGAAACAAAAGATACATACCAAAGACCAATTACAAGGGACTCAAGAAAGACAGTTTACCTTTTATGTATGTAAATATGTCTAAGATTGTTATTAGTAATTGGGTAGTTCATAGGAAAGACTGGGATAGATCTGAGCATGATATGACTTCAAAAAGTCAAACTGTTCAGGAACAGTTAAAAAGAGTAATTATCTTATACAAATGAGATGCAAGAAGAAGAACCAATACAGAGGAATTACATGGGGGAGTGGGGCTATTAGTTCTGGAAGCCTACTTTCATTGGGAATGGGTTCAAGAGGGAATAATACATATTCATGTTAGAAGAGTATAAAAGTCTTCTAAATTTAGAAAGAAATAAAACACTAAGGGGAGAAGGAGGGAGGAATAGATAAGAGAGGGATCTTTAGAAGGGAGAGTAAAGGAATAGGTTAAAGGGGGATATAGAAGGGTGTGTAGATTTATGGGAATGGGAGAATAATGGAGTGATCCTTGGAGGGGGGAGGATAGGATAAGTAATAGGTCAAGGTAGCAGATAGAAGTAAAGTAGAAGAGTCAGGAGGGATAGGAAATAAGAGATATGTACAATCACACAAAGATCAGAAGTAGAATCTCTTAGGAAAAGTGCATGTGTGTGTATAAATATATCCAAGTTTAATTGTAGTCTGGGGGTGTGGAAGGAAGAGATGAGAAAGAATGAAGAAAGAACAAAGTAAAAAGTATACAGCAGAGAACAAAAGAAAACCTACAAGGAAGCAAAGAAAACATGGACAGCTTTCAACACAACATGTAATATTTAATATACAGGCTTTCTTGAAATGGAAATTTATTGAATATATTTTGAATCTTCTCTTACATTCTGCTATACATGACTTTTTATTTTATATTTAAGTTCTAATATTTAAGTTTATAACGCTTCTTTTCCTTTTCTTACTATATATTTAAATTTTAGTATTCAGGTCTAAAATAAAAAATAAAAACAAGACTTCCCACATTCTATCCCCAACCTCCACCAGCTAGACTCTCCCTTTCTCCCTCTTTTGAGTACTGTTTATACTGCTCATGGAACTCATTGCACTTTGCTATGTATGTACAGGGCAAAGATAGCTTGTGTCTAGTTCTCCATAGACATTCATTAAAAAGTCCCTAGATCCTGTACCAGAATTCAAGGTAACAATGCATAAATCTGGTATGAAACACCCTTTGTTCTACTCAACAGAAAATATAAAGAATACACAAAAGACTCACAGTCACTCAAATATTTGATAGATACAATTTGTCTCCACCTTGAGTTTTGCTTTTCCCTTTCAGCCCTCCATACCATTGCACCCAGAGCCATCTCCAGTCATCCTGATCTATATTTGGCCACTGGCCCCAGATAGCTCTGAAGGAGAGAGGGAGGCTGGTGACTTTGGAGAGCCCTCCTTCACTTAAATCCAGTTCACTTCCAAGTCATGTCATCTCTTTCCTGATTAGATGGTTCTCTTTGAGAATGAAGGACAAACAACAATTATCATAATTGTGTGGCTATATACACACACATATATATATCATATATGTGTGTGTATATACACATACCCATATATATTCAGATGGTCTGAAAAGTCTTGGTTCAGTTTGAATTTTAAATTGTATGTATATATGTATATTATTAGTAGTAGTATTAGTATTATTTCTCCTACTAATCTGCAAGATCCATAAATTCAGGGACCAGGTATTATTCATTTTTGTACCCAACACCACACTCCACCTAGTACACAGCACAGAATTTTGGAAAGAGTTAATTTTTAATAATGTTTGTGAAACAGTCATCATCAAATCATTTCCTGAACAATGGAGCTCAATAAATGAGAAAATCTAGTCCCATTATTGGCTCTCATTGTGGCCAAATACTTGATGGGTTCATGGGATCACAGAATTCGAGTTCAAAGTAGTCTCTAAGGTTAATTACTCCAAACACTTCATTTTACAGAAGAGGAAACTTACACCCAAAGAGGATAGATTGCCCAAGGTCACACAGTTACAGTTCTGGTACCAGAATATGAACCCAGGTCCTCTGATTTCAAATCCAGTACTTTTCCTACTAAGCCACAAATGTCTTTAAGTGTGAGAGAGGGAACAGACTTGTTCTGGGCAGTTCCAAGGAACAGAATTAAGGTCAGGGTAAAAGAAAAGTTACAAAATGAAGGCAGTTTGTCAACAGGGTAGTCTTGAAAAAGGATTGGTCTCCCTCCCTGGAGATCATCAAGAGGACAGAACTTTCAGTTCTAGGTGTTTTCCAGGTTCATCTGCCTGAGGACAGTGAGTCAGCCCAGAAAACACTGCAAGTTCTGACCCAGCCCTCTGCTTCTAGCACAAGCTTTAGTGTCTAACTTTCTAATCCCTCCCCTTACAACTACTCCAGGTCTGGATCTGTCAATGCAAATGATGCTACCCAGGTAAAAATTTTGACATCTTCTAGTTTCCTGGAAGAGACCAGGCAATTAATTACCCTTGTAACCTCAAAAATCATATTTGAAATCAAATCTGCAGAACTGACAAGTTGGGGATATAAAAAATAGCCCTCCTCTCAGCCTCTTAATTACACACCATATATCAAACTTCTCCCAGGCTCTGAAAATGCCCCATTTAACATTCTGTACTTGGCATTCAGTTCTGAAACCTGCAGTGGCTCACACCCCTCCTTGGAGGTTTTCTTACCTGAAGCATTTGCTTGATTTTTTTTCCTTTTACTCTTTGCCTCAGCTTCATCTCTCCTCCAGTTTCTTCTTGGCTTGTGTAGTCACTAAGAGGATTTAAGGGAGTACTTACATAAATCTGGACACCTTTATTGCTTGAGGACTTGGGGAGGTTTACATATTTATTAAGCACATTTCACAAGAGTATACACATAGACATACACACAAACACAGAGGTACCAAAAAAAAAAAGTAACGCCATACTTCATACTTCATTTTTAAATGGTCTCAGTGGTAGTCAATCATTACAAAATAGAAACACAAGAGGAGAAACAAAAAGAAAAAAATGCGGGGCAACATCAAGAACACTGGAGTCAGGAGACCTGGGTTTGTATCACAGCATGACTACCTGAGTGAGTCACTTAACCTCCATAAGCCCCTTTCTCTATAAATGAGAATAGTGGGATAGTATAATGATCTCTACTCTCCTTGCCGCAAAGGGTCAGTGTCAGGATCCAAATGAGGTAACATCCACGATAGCATTTTCTGAACTATAAAGAACCATAGAAATGTAAGCTACTCTTGCTAGGAAAAAAAAAATGTTACAGACCTGTTATCAAGGGAGAATATAAAGGAACAGAGACATGGATTGGTATTCCCAGAAAGAGACTGGGGACAATTTCGATGCTTCCTGGTTATAAATCATGAAAACACCACTATATTACAAGAATCACAATGACAGATAACCCAAAGGGCAGGTGAAAGGTCCATGGAGGACGGAAGCAGGTTGCTGCATATTACCAGGAATGACTTGTACAAAGTGATATAAAATACATTAGCAAGGTCACGTATTAATAGGGAAAAGATATTAGGTCAGTCACATAGCAGCAGATCGAACAACGGGATGACCCACCTGTTGCACCAGTAGCTACAAAAATATTTTTTAAAGTGCTACCTGATCCCTGAACTTGACATGCCAACTTCTGGTGCCATAAATTCACACAGATCATTCTCATTTCCTGGGATACATTTCCCAAATGAATGAAGTATTTATTAAGTACTTGCTATGTGCCCCAAGCACTGTGCTAAGTGATGGGGATGCAAACAGAAATGGATCCTCATCAAGAAACTCACATCCTAATGGGGGAGATGGCACAGATGAACAGTTTCAAATGCAAGTCAGATGAAAAGATCCTGTGGTCCTTAGCGGGCAGTGGCAAAGCCAATGGCAATACCTCTTCTTCAATGTCATTTCCACTGATAAAATCATACCAATTTCTGAGGTTGAAGCATTAAGAACACTGGTGGCAAGAACTTTCTTTTCTTGGTCTTAAAAAGATGTGGCTGCAGACTAGCAGGAACAATTGCCAGGTTCATCTCCACAGGGGTTCCTTATCAAGATTATGGCTGAAAGCACTAGACTGGAAGCAAAGTCCTACTCTGAAATTCATGATCCTCTTCTTCCTTCCAAACTCAGATTAGGTGTTATCTCTTCCCAGAAGCCTTCTCTGATCCTTCTAATTGCAAAATGTTCTCTCCTTTGCTGAGATTTCCTATTATCACTTTGTTTGACTCTTTTGCCCCCATCACATTTTACTTTGTATAAATGTCTGTGTACAGTTACATAATAAAATTTAAGCAGCGTGAGGGTAAGTCTGCAGTAAAACTGAAGTTGCATACCTTCATATCTTCAGCCTAGCACATGGTAGACATTTAACAAATGTTTAATGACTTGAACCACACCCTTTTTTAAAAAAAAAGGAATAAATATAATGTGTACCAATGAAGGGAATGGCCATATTGAGAACAACCAAGTATTCAGTCAACATCACTAAGAACTTAATGTGTTGTAGGGACTGTGCTTTAGGCTTGAGGTATAAAAAAAAAAAAGTGAAAACATTTCCTATCATTGAGGAGCTTACATTCAAAGGGGGAATCCATTCAATTGCTAAAGTATTTTCTGAGAAACGTATTTGCCCATCCTATAGTGGTTTCTCAGTCACTCAAATGATTCTCCACTTCTATCCTCACCTGCCAAAAAATGTGAGTTGGGCAAAATTCAGTTTTCTAAAGACATGGCCCCCTTGGTCACACTGATACACTCCACTGTGCCACCTTTCTGTGCTCTTCTTGTGGGCTTTTTAGCCACTGAGTCAATTTAGTTTTGACTCTGTAAGACTACTACAGAAATAGTTTAATCAGAAGTTATGAATGACTTTGACAGGGAGAAGACTGAATCACAACCATTCCATGAAAGTCATAGATCACAGATCTAAAGCTAGAAGTTACACTAGAGGTTATCCTACCAGGGGTGGGGAACCTGTGGCTTTGAGGCCACATGTGGCCCTCTAGGTCCTCAAGTGTAGCCCTTTGACTGAATCCAAATTTCATAGAACAAATTCCCTTAATGGAAAGATTTGTTCTATAAAACTCTGACTCAGTCAAAGGGCCGTACCCAAGGACCTAGAGGGTCTCAAGGCCACAGGTTCCCCATCCCTGGTAGGATACTCTGGTGCTCCTTCTAGCTAGTCTAACCCCCTCAATTTACAGATGAGGAAACAGGAACCCATAGAGGTTAAGTGACTTATTCAAGGTCTTATAGTTAAAGGGAAGAGCCAGAATATAGATTCAGATCTTGTGACTCCACTTTCACCAAATTTTTTCCCCACTGTAGCAGAATGGGAACCATCCTTAAAAAATCAGAGAATCTTCACAGAAATTTCCAATGATTCTCTCTATCTTTCTGCCAAAAGCAGAACTTTAAATAAAATCTTCCTAGGCATGCAGCTGACATTTGTTCTATGTTTTAAGTTATCAGAATTACAAAATTTCAGAACTCTAAGGAAACTTAGATAAATAAACATTAGTTAAGTATCTAGTGAATGAAAAACACTGTTAGCATGGCAAAGTTGAGAGAAAGCTGGAAGACCTAGTTTCAAATCCTGCCTCTGGCCAATACAGGCTATGTGATTGTGGCAAGTCAATAAATCCCTCAGTGCCCCCAAACAATTTATAGAATGAATTTCAGAGCAGTTGCTAATCTGCATTAATAAAAGGAGTTTCTTCCTTGAGGATTCTACATGCCAAAAAAATTACATATGGTCCCCCAAAAAAGTACAATATGCTGAATGGGATACAAAAGTTAGTAAAATGTGTGTGTACGTGTGTGTGTGTGTGTGTGTGTGTGTGAACCTTATGATTACTTGAAGACCAATCCAAAACTTTCATTTTATTAATGAAGAAATTGAGGCCCAGCATAGTAACCCACTCAAAGTGACTTTCCAACAGAGGTCAGATTAGGAGCCAGGTTTTCTATCCCCTGGTTTTCCTACCACTTTTCTACTGATCCTTACTTGCTCTCTAGTAAAAAACGTTTTGTAGCTTCCTCAGTGACTTTCGAAGCAATAAACACACTAATAACAGCGCTTTTCCTTCAATCTAACTTTTTGCAACATAAACTTACATATTTTGTTCGGACATTAAGCATAAATCTTTTCAATGGAAAAAAAAGCCGTGTGCATAAAAGGCTTTCCTATCTGTGAACCTTAGTCCCCTTTCAGCCATCTCTTTTCACAGAAACAGTGGTTTAGCTTTCTTTTATCAAAGAAACATTTGATTGGGAAAAAAAGGCATAGCAGTCATCTAGCAAGAGTGATGAGATAACCTGGAGACTTCCCACAGGCACCTTTGTGTTTCACACAAATATGAAAAGCCTGCAAGGAAGGCCCCCAGCACTTTGGGTGGACAACTGTGATGAACTTATGGAAAGGCATGGACAAGCTTCTGCACAGGCTGGGTACACACAGACAGGGTTGCAATCTTCACCACTGTGAGGAATGTCCACATAAATGAGACTCATCAGTGTATTAAAGTACAGCTCCCAGTCCAATGGGAGGAGAGCTCTGCCATGTTCTACCCTAGTGAGACTTCATCCCGAGTATTGCATCCATTTCTGACGACTATATTTAAGCAGAAACATTAAGAAACTGGAGCACACATCCAGAGTGAGAGCGACCAAGATGGATAGGAAACTCAAAATCATGTCATATTAGGAGTCGTTTGAAGAAATTAGGGATGCTTATCCCAGATAGGAGATTTGATAACTGACTTCAAAAAACTAAAAGTCTGTCAAATGGAAATAGGATTATTAGGTTAGCTCCAATTACCTCCTAGATAGAATTAGGAACAAAGCAGGGAAGTCACAGGGAGGCAGATTTCAGCTCAATAGAAAAAAATAACGTTGTAACAAAGTTGTCCAAAAAGAAGTTGACTTTTTCAAAGTTTTATAATTTCTTCCTTGAGGTGATTGTAACTCTCCAACACTTCTGGTCCCCTACAAATTCTTAAATAAGAGGGAGAGGTGGAAGAAGTTCCTTTCAAAAGAAGGCAGGACAGAACTTATACCTTCAGGTATGTTGGGTTACTACCTTGAAAATTTTCAGGTTCAATTAGAAAAAAACCACATTCCAAATTGAGTTCCTTGAAATGGCTGCCTTTGATATGGAAAAATAACTTATTACAGTGTTGGTGGAATTGTGAACTGGTCTAACTGTTCTGGAAAGCAATTGGGAATTCTGGTTTTAAAAGTGACTGAAGTTGTCTACACCCTTTGACTCAAAGATCCCACTACTAGGCATATATGATAAGGAAGTCAAAGACACAAAGAAAGGTCACCTATACACCAAAATACTCATAGGAACACTTTTTACTTTAGGAAATAATAAGAAACAAAGTAGATACCCATTGATTGAGAAATGGTAAAATTGTAGCATATGAATAGAATGGAATATTACTGTGCCATAAGAAATAAATACGAAGAATTCAGAGAAACATGAGAAAACTTACATAAACTGGTAGAGAGTGAAATAAGCAGAACTAGGGAGGAAATATACAGAACGATCAGAAAGAGAATTACAACAATGTAAATAGAAGGAAAGAAAAAAATAAGGCTATATAATAATAATGAACAAGAACCTTAGCCCTGGAGAAGGCCTGCAAAAATATATCTCCCTTTAAAAAAAAATAAAAGATAGGAAGTTGGGAGTATGGAATGTTGTAAACACTGTAAAACTTAATGTACTACTTTGTTTTAAGAAACTGCTTTCAATCCCTTCCCCCCCCCCCCAAAAAAATCTCTTGTTTTTTAAATTTGTGAGAAGTAGCGTACTAGGAAAGAAGGAAAGAAACGAAGATGAATGGATGCTCTGGTATTAACAAATAAAGTGCTGGACTTAAAGAAAGATCTTGGTTCAAATCCCACCTCAGACACGTAGTGGCTGTATGACCTTAGGTAAGTCACTTAACCTCTCTTGGTCTCACTTCCTCATTTGAAAAACGAGCTCTAATGTCCCTTTCAGTTTCAAACCTATGGCCCTATGATTCCTAGGACAGTCACTTCAGGGGACTGGGCTACTATTAAAAAGTGTTCCCTCAAACACATAAAATAAATTTTTAAAATGAAAACTGAAAAAATACAGACAGAAAGGTAAGTTGTACAAAGAAAATCTGCCTTATTAAATAGGCCCAGGACAGTGGCAGGAACCTCTGAGTGAGGGAGCCCTGTGTCATGTGCAAATGAGAAGAAAGAATACAAAACAGCCTCAGTGATTTCTGTGCCAGAAAACTCCTCTAACAGTCATTTGTCTGCAATTCTGGCAAAACCTAAGTCACCCAGCAGACTGGGGGGGGAGGGGGGCCGCAGGAGACATCAGACCATTCCATTCACTTTGGAAGAAGTGACATTGACCAGAACTTGACATTGACCAGAGCTGGAAACCCAAACTGTTGACTGACAAGTGAGAGGTAATAACTATAGTACCTGAAAGGTCTATACCAACACTAAAAAGTAGAAAGAAGTAATACTATCCATATTTCACATATGAAGGAAGTGGAGGCTCAGAGAGTTAAGCAGCATGTCCACGGTCATCAGGCTACTGAACATTATATAAAGGATCTCAGACTCTAAGAGGCAGAAGCAATAGATAAATCCCCAGTTAACAGTACTGGAAAACAGAAAAGAGTTAATTCTCAGTTACTTCTGCTAAGAAAAGAGGAAATCAAAGGCATGGATAAGGGAGAATCACTAGCATGGATAACCCAAAAGCCTTTTATAGACTATCCTACTGTGTCTGGCTTTGGAATGCACCTAATATTGCTTCCTACTTCCATTTTCTTTGGCTAATAGGAACATTAGTGTGCATTTCTTAAACACATACCAGCTACCAGTAGGGGAATGTAGCCCTGAAACACTGGCAGAAAATGTCTGGGGAGTCAGTCTGGGATTTTGAATGTGATTTGCATAATATACAAAGTGGACAATACTCAGATACAAAATTGAGAGTGAGACTGTGTTTGAGAAAGTGCTTTTTTCCCTACCTTGGGGGAAGGGGGAGGGTGTGGAGGAAGCAAAGGACAACTGATTTTTTGCTCTAATGGCTAAAGAGCCTTCTGGAGTCTAATTTGATTTGGCTGCCATGTGGTGTTGTCCATTCACATCTGGACTGCCTGGCACAGACCTCAGAGAATAGAGCAGAAGGATTCAGGAAAGTTCTCAGATTGTGATGCTACTGCAATGACCTACTTGGGATTAGAAGAGCATTACAGAATATCACTGTGTTTTATGGGTCATAAATATTGCACAGATGTTCCTTATTTACATAGACACTGCTGATTATTATTGGTACATTAGCATGCTAATACGGCTATTCCTGCATTCTAAACGGCAAGGCCAGAGACATAGTGATGTAATTAAACAAGAGCTGTGTAACAAAACAAAAAAAAAAAGAATCTTCCTTTTGAAATTGATATCTTTGTGGCTGATTTTATTCCATATCCTGAATTTACAATAAGATGATATAACTTTTCACATAAAGTCAAGCAGCTATTGTGTCTGCACAGATAACAGCAATTTTCTAGTAGACTATAAAGACTATTGGCAAGTATTATGCCTATAAATATAGCTTGCCAATCTCCAGTGATGGAGACCTTACTATCTTATTGGTCATCTAATTCTATTGTTAGAGGGCTCTAATTGTCAGGAAGTCCTTTCCTTAAGGAAGAAGAAATGTTTCCCTGTAACTTTAACACTATGAAGCCAGGTAGGAATGAGATGATGAATCCTTCCTCCACATGAGACAACTTCAAATACTTGAAAACAGCTACCATGCCCTCCCTCTCCCCCATGCCAGCCCAAATCTTTCATTCCCAAGATTAAACATCCCAAACACCTTCAAGCCATCCCACTATGGTTTGTATGGTATAGAAAACATCTTGCCATTTTGGTCAACTTCCTTTAGCCTGATCATGTAAATTCCTAAAATATTGTGCCCAGCACTAGACAACATTCCAGAAAAGCATTTTGCCTCTGCCTGGTTGAAACTCTGTGGAATAGGACATCACTTCTTACCACCATATTGAAGACGTGACTGATTTCACCCTTCTCCATCTCCTCTTCCTTCTGTTTGGAGGGGAGTAATTAAACTTCAACCAATTCTTTCCTTCTTTACAGGGTGCTGAAAACAGACTCTCAGATGCCTCCATTTTGCATCTGCTACCTTGTCTGGTTTCAACTCCACAGAACAAGATGCCCCCACATGCACACCAGGTACCACCTGGTGTCCTGTACATACACACACACACACACACACACACACACACACACACACACACACACACACACACACACACTCTGCCCTCCTACCTTCCTTCAGATGTCTCCCCCTTTCGACTGTTAAGTTCATTGCAGACAGGAACAGTGTTTTTGTTAATTGTATCCCCAGTGCTTAGCACAATGCCTGACACATTATAGGCACTTAATGTTTACTGGATTGGAGATGGTGTCACACCAGGACAGAAGCACTAAAATATTTCCCTTTGTCTATACATAAGGCATATTAATAAAAAATATAAAGAGCTAATTAGTATCTGTCATTCCCATGATACTACAGCTGCCCCATTAAACAATACAGAATTCCTAAAAGGCAAATTTTAGAGCATTAGAACATGTTACTCTCATTGCAGGACATGAGCCTGGCTGTTAGAAGAATTCAATTGAATTCCACAAGCATTTATTAAAGTATCTGCTTTGGGCCTGACCCTGGGCTAGGCACTGGGTACACAGACAATAAAATCAGGGAATCATAACACCTTCTCACAGAGTACCTACCCTTAAAGGGCATACCTCTTTAGGAGGTAAATAACACAGACACAAATAAGTATATTAAAAAATAAATACAGAAAAAGTACATTTATGGTGATGGGGAGCAGGAAAATTGACAGCTGGAGGAATCCCAAAAGGCTTCTTGGGGAAGATGTCACAAGAGACGAGCCTCAAACCCCAATATGGTTCTTAGGAAGCAGAGGTAAGAAGGGAGTGAATTTTAACTACACAAAGGCATAATCCCAGTAAAAGTAGTGACCAGGAAAGGAAATGAAAGGCAGGTAGCAAATCAGTTCAATTTAACTTGACTAACATTTATTAGCTAAGTGGGCTAGTAGATCAAGTATGGGGGCCTGGAGTCAGGAAGATCTGATTTCAAGCCCAGCCTAAGACATTTATTAGCTATATGATCCTGGGCAAGTCACTTACCAATGTCTGACTTAGTTTCCTCATCTGTAAAATGAGTTGAAGGAAATAGTAAACTGCTCCAGTATCTTTGCCAAGAAAACCCCAAATGGTATCATGAAGATTGCGAGATGACAAACAATTGAACAATAAACGTGCAAGGAGATACCAAGCCAGGCACAGTAAGAGGCACCACGCTTGCCACTTATACCACCTGTGTTCTAAAGTGCCTCCAGTGGACTATTCTCCCATTCAGAAGAGTCATATGTAGGATAAGTAACTGGTGCCCATTTCATAGATTTCAAGCTAAAGGGACCTTAGAGATGACTTCATACCAGCTCCTCATTTTAGAGAAAAGGAAAGGGGGTTCCAGAGACAAGACTTGCCCAAGGTCCCACATGGCACTAAGTCGTGGAGCCAAGATTCAAACCCAGACTGACTCCAATTTCATTGTTCTTTCCAATGGCAGTCTAACTTCCTTGGGATGTTTATCCCAAATCCGAATCTCCAGTTGGTAATCCTGACCATGATCTGCTTAGCATTAGGAGACAAAAGGAGAGAGTAGAAAAGACCCTGTGCTTGGCATGGGAAGACATGGGTTTGACCTCCTGGTCAGACATTAGCTATATGTCCTCCGCTTGGCTGCTTTGCCCTCTTGAGCCAAGGCTTCCTCATCTGTAGGATGAGAAGACCAACATCAACATCCCCCACCTCAGGAGGCTGTTGTGAACAAAGCGCTTTGTGAACGAACTTTAAATCACTATAGTAATAGCTAACATTTGTATGGCACTTACTCTGGGCCAGACATGTGCTAAGATACCTCATTTGATCCTCACAATGACCCTGGGATTGTAATCTCCATTTTACAGATGAGGAAACTAAGGCAGACAGCAGTTAAGTGAATTGTCCAGGGTCACAAAGCTAGGAAATATCAGAGGCCAGATTTGAACTTAAGTCTTCCTGATTCCAGGCTCAGCACTCAACCTACCATTCACCAGCTGCTCCAATATTATTATCTCCATTTTACAGGTAAGAAAAATGAGGCAGACAGAGAATAAGTGATTTGTCCAGGGGCTAAGGCCAAATCTGAACTCAGATCTTCCTGACTCCAGGCCCCACGCACCGATCCACCTTATTATTACTATTTGCACTTTAGTATTCTGAACCTGAAATACATTCAAATAAACTTAAATACAAGATTACCCAGTCAAAGCCCTGCATTTTACAGCTAAGGAAACCAAGGCACAGAAAAGTGAAATTATTTATCCACGATCACAGAAATATGCGGTAGTAAAAAAGCCAGACTCCAAACTCTGTTCTTTGGACTTTACTTCAGTTCTGTACAACACCCTACAACCAATGAGCTATTATTGTTTAACCATTTTCAGTTATATCCAATTCTTCATGACCCATTCGGTGTTTCCTTGGTAAAGATACTGGAGTGATTTGCCATTTCCTTCTCCGGCTCATTTTACAGATGAGGAAACTGAGGCAAACAAGGTTACATGATTTGCCCAGGGGCACACATCTAATAATCTGAAGCTGGATTTGAACTCAGATCCTCCTGACTCCAGAGCTGGTACTTTATCCTTTGTATCACCTAGCTACCCAAGGTCCTCCAGGTAATTGATAGCAGAGTTGGGATTCAAAACAAGGCCTTCCAAATCCAAATTCCACTATCCTTTCAGTAACAAAACTGTTGCAAGAACTTGCATTTCTATAATCCTTTAAGATTTACAAGGCACTTTCCTCACAATAACTCTGTGAGAAGATATGATTCCCTGGCTTAAAGATAAGAAAACTAAGGTGTATAAAAGCTAAATGATGTGTCCATGGTCACACAAATAGGAAATGTTGGTGCTGGGATTCAAACCTAAGGCCACCATTCTTTTGACCACATCATGCTACCATTATTTATACAATAGTGTTAAAACTGGAAAATCAGAAGGTTAAATTGGCCAATAGTAAGTAGCCAAGGAATTCTCTCATGGCAGGGTGCTTCCCTTCATTAACATCCATACCTAGCCTAATCTCAGAATCTGTCCCAGAAGTTTCAAGGCTAAAGATGAAGAGGCATTTATGAGCTCTAGGCATAACTCATTCCAGACCTCTGTATTTCCCATAAAGTAAATCCAGACAGTGAAATTACCCAGATGTTAGCTGCTGTGCTTTCAACACACCTCTAAATGCATTTCTCTAGCCATTATACAAATCTAAAGAAACAAATTAGGAATTGATTTTCTCCAAAGAACCACCACATTAAACCAATCTTGATTCCTTCCCTCCAACAAAAGAGCATCATTTGCCAAATATTCTTCTTTCATTCAACTGACAAAAAGAAGAAAATCAAAGACTATCACAACTGTCTACCACTCAAGAAGAAATAAAAATGACAGCACACAATCTGGTCTGTATGAGTAAACAGATAGCCTGTAGTTTAACCATCCTTCAAGGTCCAACTCAAATGCTGCCTCCTCCAGGAAGTTCAATTATGGGGTGATACAGCAAAAAGACTCAATCTGGAGTCAGAGGACATGGATTTAAATCCTTATTTTACTGTGAAGCTATGAGATACAGGGCAAGACATTTCTCCTCTCTAGGCCCCAGAGAGGGGGGCTCATCTGCAAAATGAAGGGGCTCGACTAGACAGATTCAGAGGTAATCTCAAGTTTTAAACCCAAGAACCCTAAAAAAAAAAGACTTCCCCCCAGCTAGAAATAAACCTTCTGAATTCTCATAAATTGTTGTGTCTCTCATGCAGTTATCATGCTCCCTATTGTATCTATCAGTGTATATGTCTTAATTTATCCGATTAGATTGCAAACATCTTGAGGGCAGGCTGCATCTTCTTGACCTCTATATCTTCCCTGATGACTAGCATGGTGGTCTGCATATAGCGGGTGCTCCATAGCTAAGGAAAACAAAGAAGGGAAGTGGCCTGGAAAGAGCATTTGGTTTGGAGTAATAAGACACGAGTTTGAATATTGACTTTCTGTGTGACCTCAGGCAAGGTGATTCACTTCTCTGGCCTCAGTTTTTTCTGTAAAATGATGGAGATGGATGTGATGATCTTTAAGGGCCCTGTTAAGGGAGCAAGAGAGAAAGAGAAGGGGGAAAGGGAAACATGGCCCTCCCCTCAAAGTATAACTATAAAATTTAACACATCCTACCATCTGGAACCAACCTCTCCCCAATATAAGTTTTTTCTTCACATCTGCCTGTGAATGAGTCAGAACAAAAATCCTGTGAACCTAGAGACCAAGTTGTGTATTTTCTATCCCCCAATACCTGTCTTAATCCATAGCAAAACCATCTAGAAAAGACACAAGCTCCATCTTTTAGCATCAGTTTTCAATCTGGCCCAAGAAAATTACTTCATGGGATTAAATAGTTTGATCCCTAATAAAATGTCACCTAAACATGGCATGTCCCAAGATCAACCTACTCAGTCTCTTTTATGTTTCGCCTTACCTATTTTCCACTTCTTACTTCCCAAAGTTGAGCACATACCTTTCCACCGCCAATATTTTAGCTATTACTTTTAAGACCAGTGAAACCTCAGTTCTACAAAGCCCTCACGGAATGAGGTATCAGAACAGCAGAGTTTTCCAGACAACCAAGGACTTTTCAATCTAAGCACAAAGCTTTTTTTTTCTTTAACCATTCAGAATAGAAAGCTCTTCTGAAGCAAATAATACATATAATACATGGGCAAATCACTTAACTTCTCAGTTTCAATTTCCTCATCTGTATGGAGATAATAAGCTGAGAAGAAGAAAAGGAGGAAGAGGAAGAAGAAAAGGGGGGAAGGGGAAGAGGGGGAAGGAAGAGGAGGAGAAGGAGGAAGAGACGGAGGAGGAAGATTTCCTTTGAGGGATAATAATAGCACCTGCCTTACAGGGTTGTTAGGATGTGAGTCTATATATATATATATATATATATATATATATATGTATGTATGTATGTATGTATGTATGTATTTTTATGAACCTTAAAAGCACTATATAAATGCTAACTATTATCATATACTTCTCTGCCTTCTTAAACTGAGCATAAGGACATCAAATAGTTAACTTTTCTGAATAACTCAGAATCTTAAATAGCAATGATTACCCTGGGCTGTGAATCTATGATGTTCTCATTGGTTATGGAGGTGTACGAAGGTGATGTGTCCCTATTCTGAATGACTTCCGACTTCTAGGTGAGTTGACTGCTTATGTCTGCTGTCTATGGTTTTCTGTCTTCTTCCCATCAGCCAGGAATTTTCCCCCTTTCCTCACTTTTTATAAGCTATGGGCTTGGGAATTGAATAAGCAAACTTGTTATATCTATGTGTAAAACACAAAGTAACAGGCTCTGAATGAGGGCCTTAAGTATTTCCCTGTGCAAAAAATACATGGACTTTTATGTATCTATCTTGAGTGCTCAGCATTTCATCTTGTTAGATTCAGCCCATCACTTCAGCCTCTCAAGATGCTTTTGGGTCCCAATTCTATCATTCAATTTATTAGTTATTTCTCTCTGAAAATTTGATAAGCAGATCATCTATGTCTTCTTTTTACCAAATCCATATCAGCAGGATTCATGAATGAATACTGAATTTGCAGTCATAGGGCACAGGTTCACATGCTGCCTCTGTGAGACATAGAAACAAGTCATTTCCTCTGTCTATATCTTGAATTCATCATATGTGAAATGAGAAGATTGGTTGGACATCATGAAATTTATAGCTAGACAGCAGAGATAATAATGAAATGGACTGTAAGAACCATGGATATTGAGGTATTTCAGAGAACTTTAACAATTGGACAAGACCTTGGTGGCCATCTAGTTCACACTATTTCAGGAAAGCAGTTATGATCAATATAGTGGGGGAAAGTTTAGAGAGAATTGTGATCATCATTACCCAGGTAATTGATAGAATAGACAGTCTATTTCTACAGAGGGAGAGTAGGGAATAGTCAGTGTTGTAGATGGAGGTGAGGGAGTCACAGGAACTAAATTCACTAAGGGTGCTCTGTATATGATTTTACAATTGGCATGACTTCACAACTAACAACAGCTCACATCACTATAAAAAATTAAGGTTTGCCAAGTACTTTGTTCACAACCAACCTGTGAGGTGAATAATGTATTTATCCACATCCCCATTTTACAGGTAGAGAAACTGAGGCTCACAGTTTCCTAAGACTCACAGCTACGAAGTGTTAAGAACCAGACGTACAATTCAAATTCCCTGACTCCAAGTTCAACATTCTGCTATACCACACCTGCCTTAGTACTGTAGATAGGGCTCGATGAATGAACAAAAGCATATCCATTTCCCTCACAGTGGATGAAGTAGGGATGTCTTTCCCTATGAAGCTTTAGTTAAGTAGTAGCCAAGCAGCAGCATTTGGGATTTGAGCTCCCCTGGGATAAAGAGCTCTAAATAAATCAAGAGACTTTAGAGAAAGGCAGCAAATTGGTAGGGGAGATGAAAAGACTGAGTCAGGAAGAAAATGCAAAGGGATTAAACAGTATAATTTGGTGAAATGATGACTAACTGGGGCATAATAACAGGATACCAAATTCTAAAGGTATAAACATCATGGACAGAAATGAACACTTTTGCATTGTACAAAGGAATATAACAAGGAGTCAGGGGAACAAGAAAAAGAAAAGAAATGCACGATGAACATTAGGGAGAAATTCCTGGCAGACACAGAAATGTCTGGATCATAGGACGGTTCCCCAAGGGAGTGGTCAGAAGCTCACCAATTACAGAACAAATTGGTTAGGTCCTGAAAGGGGGCACTTCATAGTTGGTAAGTCTTCACAGATCCTAGAGGAAAGTAACGTGATGGTATTAATTGACCCCCACAATGGGACTCAGGAGACCTAGATTCTAGTTCCAGTTCTACAACCAATCAAGTATTCTTCAGGAAGTTTCTTCCCCTTTTGAGACCTCAGTTTACGCATCTGTAAAATAAGAGTGTTGGACTACAAAACCCACATTTCTTTCAAACTGTTTTCACATTCTGTAATCTGTCTAGCTATTGAGTATGGCTACCTCTGTGTGAGGAAGCATGGAACAGTAAATTTAAAGTTGACCCGGTACAGAAGATCCACCTTGACAAACACAGGCTGAGTGACTCAGAGCAAGTTATTTAACCTTTAAGTGCTCCCAGATAATTCCAAAATTATAAATTGCAGAAAATTCACTATACTAATTAAATCATAAGCCTTGTTGACCACAACTACCCTCATTACATACATGTGAATATACATATATATCTCACACACCCCTCTAGTAGCCTCTATCCAGTTTAAGGCAAAAGGAGTTTCAAGACACCCTTAAGGAAGTCAGAGTATTGAGATTTCAGCTTTAGTTTCAGGATTTAAGGTGATGTTAATTAATCGCATAATCATGAGGAAAAGTCATTTCCCTTCCCTGGGTCTCAGTTGCACCAGCTGTAAAATGATTTGGTTGGAATACACAATCTCTAAAGGACTGAATAGTTCTTTCTATATCTAACACTCTACAAATCTATTATTCAACCAGAGGAAAAGATAAAGCCAGAAGGGTAGCAAGGCAAAAGACCCATGATGGGCTTTGAATGTAAGATTGAAGAATCTGGATTTTATTCAGTAGGCAACAGAAAGTAATTTAAAGTTTTTGACCAGGAGAATGACAACAAATCCATACATAAAGATTAACATGGCAGTAATGTGAAGAGTAGACTGGAAAGAAAGAAAAAAATCAGGCAGCCCTGGTAGGAGACTCCAGAATATCATAATGAGGGACTGCAAAGACATTATTTAATAAAGCCCTAACAAATATTTAAGTGCCTACTCCATAGAACACTTTACTCAGTCCAAAATAAGATAAAGAGTTTAGATAAGACTCTCTCCTAGAAGATTGCAATCAACTTTCCATCAGCATCTCAGTTTGTCAACTCCTAGGAACATCACTGCTCCCTCCAGATTAGCTGATCATCTCAAATCTCATCACCATGCAGACTGACTCAGGTTTGATACTCAACACCTTCACAGCTCACCCTCCATTGCCTTTTTCCTCTGATTGAAGGATCATTAAACTCCTTCCAAATCCTTCCTTTATAAAGAGGACTTGCAACCTTCAAGGCAGCTCCATTTTCCATCAGCAATTCTGCCCATCTTTGACTCCATGAACACCATGCCCTCCACTGGGTGCCCCCTGCCTTGGTCGCCACTCCCTACCTCTACTCCAACCACCACCTAGTTTTTCGGCTTCCTTTTGTGTATTGTCTTCCCCACCCAATTAGGTTGTAGCCATAATGAACATGATGGGAATAACTGTGTAATTAGGTAGCTCTAGTAGGAAACAGAGTCAACAAGACTTTGTAAATTATCAGACATGAAAACTGAAGGAAAAGAAACAGTCAAAGATAACCCCAACTTTTAAACACCTAGAAGGATGGTACCATTAACAGGAATATGGAACTCAAAAGGATGACACATTGGAAGAGAGGAGAGAGATATTCTGGTTTTAGACTTGTCAATTTTGAAGCACCTACAAAACCAGGTGGACATATCCTCTAGAGGCAGAGGTTCCCAAGCTTGTTTGGCCTGATACCCCACTTTTCAAAATAAAAATTACTCCACACCCACCTGGAAATCTACTTTCTTTAACCCTTTAACAGTTTTCCTCAAAAATGTGCATCATTTCAAAAATATATGAATTTATTTTTAAATGATGCATCTCAAGTTTAATAATTTATTGTAAATTTATGGGGGTTTTCCTGAATTAAAATTTTAATGATGCAATATTGTGTCATGTAACCATACAGAATCATATTATAAACAAGTCATTACATAGACATATACCTGTCAGTGCATGCTGGACTTCCCAACAATGCACAACACATTCACCTACCAACACTTGCTTGTTAAGACCTGTTGGAGGATTTGACCACTGATCGGTTATAACTTGCATTTTATGTGTTTATTTGGAAAATAATGCAATCACTATGACTTTAACTCTGTTACACAACAGATGAAACATGTACAGTTTTTCAAAATTTTCTTATCTTCTCTTTTTTCCTTATGCTTCCACTGCCCCCTTATTTTTATTCAACACTTTCCAATTGCACTCAAGGCTACTACTGGATCATTCCATCACCCCCCAGGAGGTGGTACTGCCCACTTTGGGAACCTATGCACCTAAAGTAGACCATCAGAAATACAGATTTAGGAGTCAGTACAGAGATCAGAACTACAGATGTAGATTTGGAAGATATCTGCACAGAGATGACAGGTGAACCCTTAGAATTTAAGAGAAAGAATGTAACAAAAGAAAAGAAGACCAATTACAAAACCTTGGGAAATTGGGTCTAGAAGAGTATATCATCAAAAAAATGTCAAGAAAGAATGTCTAGTGTCAAATGCCACCAAAAAAAGGTCAAGAAGACTGAGAACCAAAAAAAGGAAGGGAGCAGGATAAATCAATTAAACAATTAGTCTGAAGACCCTGAAAAAAGTTTTTGTAGAGTTTTGGGATAGAAGCCAAATTACAAAAGGTGAAAAATACTGTAAAGAAAAATGGTAAAGAAATAAGAGAGAGAGAACGCGTATAGACTACCAAATATGGAAGTTTGACTGTGGTAAGGAAATAAGAAAGAACACAGACTACTTTTTCTGGAGTTTGACGAAGCAAATAGTAGGTTCAATAGAAGGCTATTTTTCTTAAAGGATTGAAGAAACCTATGCATGTTTGTAACAAGAAGGAAAAGAGTCATAAAAGCATAGGTGTACATCTGGAAGAGACCTTAACAACCATATCATTCGAACTCAGTGAAAAGGAAAAAAAAATAGCAGGACTTTCATGCTTATCAGCATAACAACAGCAGCTAATGCTTCTATAGTGCTTTAAGGTTTATGAAGTGCTTTCCTCATATTTACCCTTTTTACAGATGAAGAAATTGAATCTCAGAGACGTTAAGTCACCTGCCATTAGTCACACAGCCTATAACTGTCAAAGCCAAGACCTGAACCTTGGGCTCTTTCCACTACATTATATTACCACTACCATGAGATGATGAGATAAAATTATATTACATTTAATAGAGATAAACGTAGAACCCTTTGCTTAGATTCTTAAAAATCAACTGCAAAAATACAGGATGTGGGAAACATGGTTAGACAGTAAATTCATGTAAATAAGACCTGGAGGATTTAGCGAGCTCAATGAGAGTTAGCAGTGTGATATGGCATAACCTTTTTTAGCTGTCATCTATCAGATTATATTAATGGGGGTAGAACGTCTAAGATGAGAGCTGTGATGGTCCTCCTAAATTCAAAAGGTGACATGACCAGATTAGAGGAGACCCAATACATAAAACCCATGACATATGAAAAATTGCTGGAAAGATGCTTAGCCTGAAAAGGAAATGTGGTGAAAAGGATGAAGGAGATGGGGAGAAGGAATAAGCATATATGGTGCCTAATATATGGCATTACACTAAGCACTTTTTACAAATAAGAAGACAGACATTGTTGCTATCTTCAGTTATTTGTAGATCTATCTATGATGTGGAAGCAGAATTCAACTTTTTCTACTCAATCCAGAGGGTAGAACTATGGCCAATGAATGAGAGCTACAGGGAAAACAAAATCTGGGCACAATATAAGAGCTAAGCTCCTAACAAATACCCATCCACTAAATATGAAAAAGGAATAGGACAAATGCTAGAAATGTGGAAAAATAGAGACATTGACACCATTTTGGAAAACAATTTGAAACTATATCCAAAGGGCTACAAAACTATGTATACCCTTGGATCCAGCAATACTACTATCACATCTATATGCTAAAGAGATCAAAGAAAAATAAAAAATATCTGTATGCACAAAAATATTTCTAGCAGCTCTTTTTGTGGTGGCAAAGAATCAGAAATTAAGGGGATGTAGATCAATTGGGGAATGGCTGAACAAGGTGTGTATGTGATATTTGATGGAATACTATTATGATTGAATGCTATAAGAAATGATGAACAGGATCATTTCAGAAAATTCTGGGAAGACTTATATGAACCACTGCAAAGTGAAATGACCAAAAGCAGGAGAACATTGTACACGATAACAGCAGCATCGTAGTGATGACCAGCTATGAAAGATTTATCTATTCTAGTCAATGCAACTATTCAAGACAATTCCAAAGGACTCATGACGAAAAATACTATCCACATCCAGAGAGAGCTCTGAATGCAGACGGAAACATACTTTTTCATTTTATTTTTCTTCTTTTATTTTGCCACATTTTCCAAAATGTTCTGCATGACTTCCCATGTATAACCGATAACATATTGCTTGCCGTCTCAAGGGAGGGGCTTGAGGGAGGGAGAGAATTTGCAACTCAAAATGTAAAAAGAAAAAATAATGTTAAAATAAATTAACTAAAAACAAAAATTACCTGTCCAAAAGTGAAATGTGATATCTCAGAAGGCAGTAACAACCCAGCTGATATTCAGTCATCAGAGGTGTTCGAGGAATTGATGATGACTTGTCTTACATCAGAGGCAGCATGGTACAATGGGAAGAGCACTAAATTCAGAGTCAGAGAACCCATATTAAATCCTAGTTCTGCTGCTTCCTACAGGCATTACCTCAGTCAACTCACTTAACCTCTCTGGTATCAGTTTCCTCAAATGCAAAATGAGGGTGTTGGGCTAGGTGGCTTCTAAAGTTCCCTCTGCCTCTAGATCTAGAGTCTTCTGTTGTAGAACGGACTCCAGGGCTTAGGTAGGAGGTTGGATTAGACATCCTCTGAGATCTTTTGCAACTCTAAGATTTTATTACAAACAAATTTCATTAAGAAGTTATTTTCTCCTTCTTCCGGGGCAAAAATGAAACTGCCCAAGGAGACAGGAGCGAAAGTTGATTTCTAGGGCCCTGTAAGAGACACTGACCCTTCTCTACACAGTGCTATTTATCATGTTATTTCTTTGTGATCTTTCTGGTTGTTGTTAATCCATGAAATCCATGTGCCTTTGTTCTTCTATAAGCCAATTGGAATCAATTTTGAAAGTAAGATTTCATGAGTCGCTCTAACCACTCTCTAATATCTACCCAAGGTGCTCTCTTCAAGCCCTAATATTTTAATGTGCTTGAAAAGGCTGTTAAGCTTATCTGACATGCTTTGTTTTCAATAATCCCCAAGGTACTTGCTTTTCCTTTTAGTGCTGAGAAGCCAATGCTCTTCTAAATGCTTAAATAGGTCCCCTCATTCATTAAGTTCATAAATTTAAAATAAAAAGACCCCTCCCCTCCAAGGATTTCCAATATCATTTTTGTTTACTGACATTTTTACAACATTTCATGCTCACAAATTATATACCTTGTTGACTTCCTTTGTTCCATTTGATACCCATCAACAACCCTGTGAGAGGAATGCTTAAAATTACTTCATAAATATACGACTTTAATGGTGTAGATACTTTCCCTACCCATACAAGTAGTAACCCTTTCATGCCTTGGTAAATGTTCTCCATGAGGTTGGTCACACATACCACACACCACCACTACCACCCCCAAAAAATACAACATGGTAGACAACTTTCTGGTGATAAGATTCCTCACATTTATCTAGTTTAGTCCTCAGAGTATATCCCATCTCTACCTTCCAGATTGTGGAACCTGTCTGAGCTGCCACAAATTCAGGGTCACCTCCCATGCCCTGATGGGACATGAGATAAAAGTGGTTGCCAGAGTTCAAAAGGAGTCATCTAGGTCAGCCATCCCCTGAAACAATAATTCTTCCCTACAAAATATCACTTTGCCAGAGAAGAAACTGAGACTTAATGATACACAATAACTCAATTAATGTTACAATGCCATTAAATTACAATGGTAAGACTCAAACCAAAAGCTTCTACTCCAATCTCAGTGTTCTTTCTGCCATACCATGATGCCTCCCTTTAGTCACCTGAGCATTCCCATCATAGACCGTCCAAGTTGAAAAGGACTTTTAAAAAGACCATCTAGTCTGACTTCTCTCTGAAACATGAATTATCTTCTATAATATCCTCAACAAGTAGCCATCCAATCTCTGCCTGAATATCTCCAGATACAAGGAATTTACTGCCTCCTCAAGTAGCCCAGCAGAGTATAACAACATGCCATGAAGGATAAAGTGATGAACTGGAAGTCACAAAGACCTGAGTTCAAATTCTACCTAATATTCACTGGTTATGTGATCATGAACAAGTCATTGAACATCCCTGGGACCCAGTTTCCTTACCTATTTCAGAAGGCTCAAATGATATAATATACGTAAGGAATGTTTTTGCCCAAAGAATTATATGAATGCTTATTAGTCCATTCCATTTGTGAATACTTCCATTTGCTAGCAATTTCTCCCTTATACTGAACTGAAATCTACCTGTCTATAACTTGTACCTCTTGTCTGCCTTCTAGGTCCAAGAAGGAAAAAACTAATCACTCATTCTTGAAGATTCCTTTTAAGTATTTCATTGTACATATATTCCCAGTCCCTGGTGTCTTCAATCAATCCTTATATGACAATTTCTAAGTCCCAAGCCACCTGGCCACCCTCTTCTGCACAAGTCACAGCTTATCAATCAATGTTCCTGAAATGCAGTCCCCAGAACTCTGGGTCAGATCACAATATCACTATCCCATTTCACCTTCTGAATTCCATACTTCTGTTAAGATATCTGAGGATTTTATTTTGCTTTTGCTTTTTTTGGCTGCTAAGTTGATTCATGAAACTTGTAGTGCAGGCAAAAAATCTAGTTCTTTTCCCACAGAGGCAGGTAACTTTGTCTGTCTTGTCTCTTCCAAGGACTGCACTGTCCACACTTTTCAAAAGAGCCACGTGTTTTCCTGTTATATCTGGTAACAGTTTATTTTTTATAGGTGCCAATTCAGGAGGTTAAGTGTGCTTACAACAGAACATTTCCTACACATTACTAGGATGTCCAAATGCATTACTGTCACCTGTAGAAGAAAATTTAATTTGGAAACTATCTTTAAAAGCAGTATCACCAACTGAGTATTAAGCTCACAAAGCTCCCTTGTCTATACTAGTCCTCACAAAGGAGAAAAGCCAAACCTGCCTCTCAGACTGATAGGCTTAGCAAATTCACTTTATTTTTCTATGTTTACAATCATAGGCAGTGGTCAGAAACAACCTTCTTCCCTTTCTCTGCTATGGGATTTTAACATCATCATCATCAATGAATATTTATTGAGTACCCACCATGTATTTGGCACTGCTACTGTTTCCACAGCAACACAATGTCATCCCTTAAAGGGGAAATGCTTTCATCTCCTATGATCATAGTTCATAAAGGTGACATTAACTCTACTAGAATGGATGCTATTGTTGAATTCTACAGTAATTTCACCAAACCAGAAGAGAAAAGAAATGTAGCATGTGGGAAGAGTCCTTGCAGTTGTATAAACATACCAGAATGCACCCAGAATGAGTCTGCTCTACAAAAGTGTGTGTGTGTGTGTGTGTGTGTGTGTGTGTGTCATAATTGCTACAGAAACAGAATTTCAGACCATCACTGGCCATTAATTGTTCTTTTATTAGAAAACAAATCAAGCAAGCAAGGACAGAAAAAAAAGTTGCACTGTACTGCTAACAGCTCCCCAGAGGAAGGTAGAAGTGATTATTGAGTTAAATTACTACATTGGTAACAACTACAACACAGAGCCATTCCTTCCATAAGATCTGTTCAGGCTGTCAAATTCCTGGTGCTAAGATTTGCTGGAAAATGAAATAATTATCCCCTCAGTCTTTTTTTCAGATGCCTTCTCTTCCATCAGGACCACAAGTCATTATTAAAGGGTTGATAATTTAATTTTTTCCCACCTGCAAATATCAACATCATATATCAAATAGTGTGGGGGGAAAAGTTGGCATAAGAGCCTATAAACAGCACAAGTAGACAACATTGGTTCATCTGATAGGTTTGGATTTCTTGGTCAACAGGTGATTGAATAGGTCACAGTATCAATTCAGAACTAAATATAAAAATCTAGGTAACTTTTAGAATCCGTATTTTCCATTGAAAACAAGGTATCTGTAACAGTAAGAAGAAAAACATACAAGGAGATTTTTAATTACCATCAAACTTTCCAAGTTTTAGCTAAGATTCCTAAACAACATCAATCTGTGGTTATATTGGCTTTAGATTTTGTTCCTACAAATTCCCATTAACTTGACAAGTTGTTAGTAGTGTTGGGCCAATAGATTTGTTCAATGTTCACCATTTATCTCCATCACCAACTGTCGACATTTGTTGAATGAGGGTGAAAAGACAGGAAGAAATAGTCTAATAATTAAATGGGCTAGTTAGCATGACATTAAGAAAGGAAGCAATGCTACAAACAGAACACAGTTTCTACAAATTAATGGTCCTTAGGAAGGCCAGAGTTTCCAACACAAATTCATTTCATCTGTTAGACAGTCCTTAACAATTGCAGACCCTCAATAGTAAAGCAGCATTTGAAATGTGAAATATCACAGTTAGAATCAACAGGGACATATGGTACTGAAACAAAAGTCATGTTTTTCCCCCAAAAACTAGATGCCAAGCCTGCTTCCCTTCCCTGTATGTTATGAAATAGCAAACAAAGAAAAGGTGCCGGCTGCTCTCGCACTTTTCTAAATGTTTTTAACAAAAGGCTGCTGAATAAATACATTACTCAGAGGGAGGGAAAAGTTCCTTCACAGAGACCAGAAGACTTGCATTTTAATAGCTAGGGAAAGAGCACCACCCAATGGAAAACACTCAAACTGCATAGCATTCAGCACTGGATAGCTTCCTTGAGGAACTTCCTGGTTCCAGCAGAAACTCAAGGGAAAATGGAGTGAGATTTGGATTTGGTGATTCTTTGTATCCCTTCCTTTACCTGGGGTGTGCATGCCGTAAGTGATTTGGGGGATCTGAAAACCTAGAAAGTCGAGTGAAATCTAAAATATACATCTCTCACAGTGTCCCATGACTAAGATTCTCTAGTGGAAAGGATCATCCTCACATTCCACAGCAAGATTTTAATGTATTGTTATTTCTTTCACTCTCCTCACATGAAATCCTTAGTGGGGAAAACACACATCCTGTAGACGTATTACCTTTCCATATAGGTTCTCTCCCTCCCCCAAGCCCCCCCTAGCCCCGGCCTTGTTCACTAACCCTTTCTCTCCCTCCCTAAATCAAACACCTCCAACAATCTTTCCAAGCAATAAAAAGGCACAGTTCCCTGTGGCAAAAAGCTTTGATGTCATCTTTATTTTTTTTAAAACACTACGCCAGTTCAAGCCTAACTTATTTCTATTGGAGCAGTCATTCCAACTGTTTCTTGGTCTACCTCAGAAACAGTTTGTTTTATAAGACATTTCCCAAAGGTTTTTTTTTTTTTAAGCCTTGGTAATGTATGTGCACAGCTGTTGCTTAGCAATCTAAATCCAGCCATTTCTTATTAAGTACCATTTGGTTTATCTCAACCTCTCTTTTTTGGAACTGAGCAGTTAAAATTCAACATGGTCAAGCACATTTCCCATCTATCAATGCAATGGAAAGAAACTTCAACACTATCTGCGACTGGAAAAGCTTCACTATTCCCTCCTCAGTGTCTTACTCTGGGGACCATGGCATTGTTACTGTCAAATTGTGTAGCAATGAAATGATTGTTATGTCTTTAGGAACAGAGAGATCAAGTACACAAAGGGCCATATTCTGCTAGCTGCACACCAGTACAATCTTCACCAATTCAAATTTTTCACGCTACCATTCACCCAATTTTTTTTTATTGCACCCACATTATCATCTTTCAAACTTTTCCAAAATTCAACTGAACCAGACCCAAGACAAAGTCATTTGACTGCAAAGGGTCCTGACAAATAAGCAAGACTGTCCACTACTCACCACAGAATACAAAACGTTCTCCGAGGATAAGATTGAGGTTTGGTTGCCGCACCACCCCCCCCCTTTTATTTTCCCAGCAGAAGAATGGGAAATTTTTGGAATTTATGCCATTTTAACTATTAGCTTTATATGCAAAGACCTAAGTTCGTCTTGTGGAGATTTGTAAGGGGGATAGGGGTAGAAGAGAGGGAAAATGAATCTACCGGAAAGGACAGATATTACATTCTTATGGAAAGAAGTCTTCCAATCCAGGGGCGGGAAGACAGCCACTTGACTGAATAGGCACCTGTCGTCTTTAAGTAATTCTGGTTATGTCTAAAGGAACTGTAGGAGGGAGGGAAAAACAGACTTGTTGCAAGGGACAGATGCCCCAAATCTAACAACCTCAAATATTAGGCTGACAGACTCTGACAAGTGAGAAAGACAGTCCAAATATTCCCAGCATTCGAGGAAGTTATCCAATCCTGGGGCCCTCTATGGAAAGTAACTATTCCACTTTTTAAAAGACTGACCAACTTTCGATTTAAAGGTACGAGAATGGGGGTGGGAGGAGATAGATCGCAGCTAGCACTGTCTTCTACCCCTGGCCGGCCTCAGCCTCTTTCTCTGGTTTCAGAACAGCTGCTAGCTAGGCAAGAAGCCTGGAGAATGCCAATCCCTGAAGCAGAGGCTGTAACTTCGTCCCTGGAGCTCCGGAGAAGCCTCCAAAGGCAAAGGAGACCCGGGGCTCCCTAACATCACTCCGAGCTGGTTCTCAGCCCGAGACCCCACATAGGCGCAGCCTGCGGGCCAGTCCGCGTTTCCCCGAGACTGGGAAACGAGGTTTCCTGCGGGACCTTGGGGAAAGTGGGCTCCGAGGAGGCTTCAGGAGCGCTTGGGATAGCCGGCACTAGACACCAGTCGAAGATCGAGCGGGGTGGACCGGGAACTGACCGGCCGGCAACCGTTCCTCCGACGGCCGTGACCATGACACAAGAGCCAAGCGCTTCTCCCGCTCTGGGGGAACGCGGACTTGCAGCCTTGGTCAAGCGCCCGAGAGGATCTGGGGAGGGAGGTGAGTCCCGGGACCTGCGGCGGGGCTCTGGGCGAGGCACCCTGTCCCCAGCTGAAGCCAATGACCAACTCCCAGCCCCCGCCTCAACTTGGGGGCGCTTCCCGGCCCCACTCACCTGCAAAGCCCTGTCCCTCTGCCGGGTGCAACAGCTGCAGAAGGAAGACAAACGTGGCAGTCCTGGTCATGCTTTACTGGCGGGTGCATCCCCTTCCCGCGGCGGCCGAACAGGGGCTGGGGCTGGGGGCGGCGGGCTGGCAAACAGCCCCAACGGCGGCGGCGTCCTCAGCGGAGACTGAGCGCCGCGGCTCCGCGTTCCGGGCTTGGGCTCTGCGCTCGGGCGGCTGCTCTCCGGATCTGAGGAGTAGCACCAACTGAGGGAAGAAGGGAAGGCGGGGAGGGACAAGGGGGAGGGGCACCGAGTAGGGGAGGGGGGAGCAAATGCGAGAGGGAGGGGGTGGGAAAGGAGATTTCCCTCGAGTCCTAACGCCCGCCTTTTCCTTGCCTCCGCTCCCGCACACCCCGGCGCGCACTCGCTCCTTCCCGGCTGGAGCCCGCGGAGCCGCCACAGCCGAGCTAGCTGAGCACAGACCCCAAGAAAAGGGCTCCGGGCTTAGGAGGAGGCTCGACTCGCCTGTCCTCCCCGAGCTGCCTTAGGGGCTTACCTCGGAGAGGCTGCACGGGAGCCTCCGCTCTGGCCCGACCCCAGCCGTCTGTCTGCCAGTGCAGCCCGCTTGGCAGGTGGCTGAGGATACGGCCCAGGCGGCTGTGCAGGTACCGGGCGGGGCCCGGGGCACGGGGGCCAGACACGTGGGGAGGAGGCGCGGGGCGGGGGAAGCTGCCGGGGCCCGTGGGGGGGGGGGGGAGCAGAGAGGAGCGAGAGAGGTTGGTAGGGCATGTGGGAAAGGGGGACCTGGAGGGGAGGAGGCGCTTAAAACTCGGGGCTGTGGCCCAGCGCAGATCAGACCCCCACACTACAAACATGCCTCTGGCCCAGCCGGGTGTACGGGAGGGATTCGAGGTTGGAGAGACTTCTGCTGAGAATAAGCTTGGGCTGACTGGGAATCTGGGGCTAAAATGGTCTTTTCTCCCCATTATTCACTTAACTCTGTTAGCGTCCACAAACACACTCACGTCTGCCTTACGCACCTCCCCATATCTCTTCACCACCTCCCAGACACCCACACGCATCCCCACGTCTCTCAACGCACCCCCACAGACTCAAACATCTCCTTTTACACACCTTCCCACTCCACAGGCGCCTTCCTTAACCCCACTACATACTTCCCTCCCCATCATATCTCTCTCCGGCTACCCCCCACCATAACACGCCTCCTGTCCCCCCACTCATATTCCACCTCCCCCACACATACACACCTCCTCCCTCCCCAAACAGATTCATCACACACACACACACACACACACACACGACACAGACACACCCCTCGACCTCCCCACACACCCCTCCTCCTCAGACACAACTCCCTCCTCCTTCACACACAAATACACCTCTCTTCTTCCCCCTACATACACAGCTACACCTCCCTCCTCCCCTCCACACACACAGACACACCTCCCTCCTCCCCTCCACACACACAGACACACCTCCCTCCTCCCCTCCACACACGCAGACACACCTCCTTCCTTCCCTCCACACACACAGAAACACCTCCTTCCTTCCCCTCCACACACACTCACCTCCTTCCTTCCCCCCCCCCCACAGACACACCTCTATCTATCCCCTATCCCATTTCCTCTCTATAGACACATACCCTCTCCATCCCTACTTCTCACCCCCAATGTTCCCCACCTCCTACACCTTTCTCTCTTGTACGCAATCATATCTCCTCTTTTTCACCTCCTCAGAATACTCCCATATCTCTCCCCCCCCCTCCACCTTCCCCTAAGATAGACATCTCTCATCCCTCATAGATACATTTCCCCCGCCTCTCTCTGGGCCGCTGCAGGCACCATCAGCCTACGAGCAAGCTTTGCAAACAGCTCCCTCTCCTGCCCTTCGTTTTACTGGCTTTTTCTCCCTCCGAAGGAAGGAGAGTATTGTATTGTTTTCTCGTTTTGTTATGGGGGTTTTTTCTCCACGAATCTAAGTAATGAGCCATATTGGCATTGATTTAGGGGCAGAGAAAGCAAATCTGAGAGCCCAGGAGGCTGGTGGAGAAGGCCTGTTTCAGGTTCAACTGATGGGGCTTATTGGGCTCGTGGGGAGCTCGATTTTGAGGAAATTTCAGTATGAGGAGACTGGTCTCTTGAAAGTCTCTCACATGGCTTTGTTTTCAGAACCATTTCAAGATTACTTTCCTAATTGCCGTCTCTCTTGTCTCTATGCCCCATTCTTTGCTTTTTCATACAGGTTATCTTTTTTTCTCAACAGCTCTTCAGTTCTTATACGCTTTTCAGCCCTAGCCATGGAACTAATTTTTCTCTACAGTATTGTGTCAGAAAACTGAGGTTACAATATTGGCCCCAATCCACTTACTGTCTTAGCCTCAGTTTTCTCTTCTGCAAAGTGGGGTTGATACAAGTCCTAGGCTTATTCTGATTAAACTTCTTTTAAGTTTAAGTTTTTAAACTTCTTAAAAGCCTAAGGAAATGTGAGTCTATACCAAAGACTTCATTTCTATAAAGGATTTCATCTTTTCTTTCTAGGCAAACCTGGGATTTGCTGATGAAAAAGACTTATCAACTATATGCTATAATATCCAAGATACTCATTTCCCCATTCCTCTGCTCCCCAGCACCTCCAAGATAAAACGTGGGGCGTCTTTCTCCCAGACATCACAACATAGACCCCAAATCAAAGGTTGATAGATCTAAAGCTAGAAGATACTTGGAAGCCGTCTAATCCAACTCTTTCATTTATAAATGAGGAAACTGAGGCGCAGATTGGTTAAATGACTTGCCCAAGATCACACAGTAAGAGGTCACACAAGTAATCCAGAGGCAAAATGGGAACACAGGTCCACTGACTGCAGAGACAGTGCTGGTTCCAGAGAGCCACACTTCTTGTATCATCATGAAAGGATCCTCCCTGCCCAGGCCTCTCTGTAGAAGAAGATTAAAATGTTTGATCTGTCAGGTAGTTGGGCTTTCCTACATTCTCCCAAGGAATGGAAGGGATTATAAATGGGAACATTTATCACCCCCTGGCCCTAGAGTAGAGGTCTGTCTGGTCTAGAGCAGCAACCAAATAGGGGGCTAAGAGAGGGGAAGAAGTAGTGGTAACTCAGGATTTAGAAATCAGTGAAATGTTAGATGAAATCATGGGTCCAAGCAGAAAAAGAAAAAGAGCTTCACCTCTTTGCACAAAGGGTTCCCCATGTCTAGAACGGGATCCTTCCTAACCAGCACTTCATAAAATTCCCCAGCTTCCCTCAAAGTCCTGCTCTAATGCTGTGTCCTCCAGAAGGCCTTTCTTGGTCTCACTTCCCCTCTCACCAGTTACTGACATCCTGACACTCTCTCCCTCTTCAAATTACATTGCGTTTGTTTTTGTCCATGATGTATCCCAACCAGTAGAATATAAGCCCTCCAAGAAAGGGTCTCTCTCTCTCTCTCTCTCATCTGTCTCTCTGTATTTGTCTTGGCCCTCTGTATCTCTCTTTCTTTTACTCTCTCTCTCTGTATTTGTCTCTATCTCTATCACTTTTTTCTGTCCCTCTGTATCTCTCTTTTACTGTCTCTCTGTATCTCTTTGCTTCTTTCTCTATCCCTTTTTTCTGTCTCTCTGTATCTGTCTGTCTCTCTATATATATAAACACGTGTATGCCTGCATATATACACATATGCATATATAACATGCGTGCATGTGTTGTCATATGTGTCGTGTGTACACATGTGTGTTTACACATATATGCATGTATATTGTGTGTGTGTATATGCTATACGTGTGTATGTATGCCTAATGCTTAGCACATGATACAAACTTCCTTTTTGAAGGAACTGAATAGAACTAGAAGAGACCCTAGAAAGCATCTTATCCCACTCCCCCATTTCACAAACAGAAAACTGAGATATGGGGTGATGAAAGAACCAGCCCAAGCTCACAGCATGTTAATGACAGAGGTCTCCATCCACCATGCTTTCCATTTCACAGGGCTTCCATTTCAAGGGAGCAAAGTCTTCTGAATGCTATCCTTGTGGGCCTGGAAGGAGTAATATAGAAGGGAGGTTTCTAAGTCATACTTGTAACTGTTCCAGAATCCCTTGGTCTCATTCCAATTAATGGCAGTATCCCCTTTTTTTTCTGGAAGAGAAAAAAAAAGGCATTTCTTACATTGGAACTTCCAGCTCTCAGATCCTTCTCAAAACTGATTATTTGTGTGCATGCACACATACCCTGGAGACTTAGCGTCTCTGTTGCTGCTGGTCTGTGGAGCAAACACAGTTTCTGTGATACATTGCTGAGTGTTAGCTCCAGTCAAATTCAGCAAAAGGGACCACACATTCAGGGAAGGGGCTGAACTGGAGCTGAAGTCAACCAAGTGTAATCTCCATTTCAATGCCATAGGAAAGGAGGATGTGGGCTGGAGTTCAAACAGGAAGATAAGCCAGGGTCCCTTCCCAACCATCAATTCTTTCCTGGAGATTAGTTTAATCAGCCAACATCAGGATATTTCTGCTTCCTCAGACTGGGTCAGAAACAAGCGCATTTTAAAATAAATGTTAATCATTCAGTGTTTGGGTCTGAGCATAGCACTATGGTGTTAATTTGTTATTCAATTTATCAAAGGGTAAGTTTTCACAGGTGCTTCTGGGTTCAGAAAATGGAGGCTCTGGTCCTCAGTTTACCTCTGACTACTAGCCGTTGGGACCTCGGGCAAACTCTGTAGGCCTGAGCTTCTCCATCTTCTTAACCCCAGTGTCTCCTTGTTACTTTTAGAGGGTTTTACTAGATTAGCTCTCAATGTAATAATTGCTTACAATTATATAAGTATTTTACGATTGCAAAGCATTTTACATACATTATCTCATTTTCTCTTCAGAGTGACCCCATGGGGGTGGCAAGGTGGCACAGTGAATAGAGCACTGGCCCTGGAGTCAGGAGGACCTGAGTTCAAATTTGGCCTCAGACACTTGACACACACACACAAAAACCTAAGCCTTGTGACCTTGGGCAAGTCACTTAACCCCAGTTGCCCTCCAAAAAAAAAGCAAAAACAAACAAACAAAAAAACAGAGTGACCCCATGTAGGCAACATGGTACAGTGAGTAGTGTGTTTCCCTTAGAGTCAAGAAGACCTGGGTTCATGTGCCACCTTGGACATTAGCTGGGTGCCCATGGGCAACTTTTCTGAGCTTTCATTCCTCCATCTGTAAAATGACAATAATACCTGTAGTATCAACTTCATGAATTTGCTATGTCAAATAAGAATACATAATAAAGCAGTTTGCAAGCTTTAAGGTGCTGTAGCAATTCCAGTGATTGTTACTGCATCCATTTTATGGATAAGAAAACTGAGGCTTGGAGAGATTAAACTTTTCTGAGAGTCATACAACTGGCAATTATAGAGTCAGGACTTAAACCCAGGTCTTTCTGACTCCAAATCTCAGGCTCTTTCCACTGTACCACACTGCTCTTATGTTTTATAATTTTTTGTTTACTTACTCCGTTAAACAAAACTGTGAGTCAGACTTATGAGAATTGGGGATTTTGCCTGCTAACAAGCAGATCTCCTCTGGGTAGTGATATTCAATCACCCCTGAGCCAGGAGTGTACATTTGTCTACTGTAGATGCATGTGTCTGAGAAAAGCTAGAGAATGTCTGGGGCAGGGAGGGTGCTAGTAGACCTGCCTAGTGTCTGTCTATGTGTATAATTAGAGAATTTGGAGAGATGTCAGAAGAATGTTAATATCAGATGCCTACTATACTTCACACAATAGGGGAAAATAGCTCAGAGCCAGTTGGCATCTTAAATGCTAAATATTTGACAATAAGCCAATAGAGGGCACATCAACAGGGAGGGGACCCCTGACCAGCTGCCTGCACCCAATATCTCCCAGTCACTCCTTGTCTGCTTCCCACTCCCACAATGTTGTCAGCACATTTGGAGCAAGCTATGTGCATAAATACATATACCAGCTGTCTCTTTTAATCTGGTTGCAAGATGAAATCATTAATAGATGTCAGACACATTGGCAGCAATCTCTTATGTATCATCTTCATTAATAATTTCCTTCTTTCTGAGAAAAAATTAGTAACAAGCAACCATCAATAATTCAGAAATACAAGTTAACCTTTATATTAGCAGAGTGACTCTTTACGTGGAGCTGAATATTCTGGAGTCAGTCACTCTGGCTTGAGCAATGTTTTATGGCAGGAATATTAATATGTATTAGTGCTATCAGGTCAGACAAATAGAAATGCATAAGAGCACACTGTAAGTATTTCTCAAACTTAACCTCTTGATCCAAGTCTATTTTTATAGAGAAAAAATTACACTACCCAATGATCTATCCCTCTCTGAAACCAGGACTTTCAAAAGGAGGCTCTGGCCTTATAAAGGAGAACGAAATTGAGGTGGACCCAATCAGAAACACTGGCCCTGTTGAGACTCCACCACGTTGTAGCTGAATTCTTCCTATAGCATCACATAGCAGGAACAGACGCAGCATCTCACAGAGACTTGGAACAAAGACTACTGCAGGAAGGGAAGAGTGGGTCAGGGGGAGAAGGAAGGAAGAGACAATGAAATTGCCTGGAAAGAGATACAGGGGCTGTGATGTACAAAGTGGGAAAATGGATAGAGATTGAAGAATAAGGACTGGGTTCCTACTCTGAGTTTGATTCTACCTCAAATTTTACAGCTAGACGAGTCTGACCAGTGCAGCCCTAGTAAAGAAGGATTTTTTTTTAAACTCCTCAGAATTCACTAACAAAGGGAGACATCTCACCTTCCAAAACTCTGGAGAGCAGAGGCTTCTGCATAAGGCACAGCTGATAATTGGAAAAAATGCTAGCACTGTGCCCAAGAATTTAGTAAATAAAACACAATGCCTCAGATTCTGTGAACTTAGTACTAAGACTAACCCAGAAAAGCTTGGGTCCTAGTCCACACTCTGCTATCTGAACTGGAGCATTTCTTGTCTCCAACCCTCAGTTGCTGCCTCTATTGGGATTGGATGAAATTCTCTTCAAGGTTCCTTCTGGTTCTGATTCTTTGCTTTGTCTGAGTTGTAGCTTTGTTGTTGTTGTTGTTGTTGTTGTTGTTTTGGGGGGTGGGGGGGGTGTTTGCCTCACAGTGGCTTGATTATAAACTGTTTAATAATCCCTGAAAACAAGGCATCTAGGTGGTGCAGTGGTTAGAGCATTGGGCCTGGAGTCAGGAAGACCTGAGTTCAAATTCAACCTTAGATACTTATTAGATTGTGACCTGGGAAGGTTACTTAAGTCTGTTTGCCTCAGTTTGCTCATCTGTAAAATGAGCTGGAGAAGGACATGGCAAAAAAATTCCAAATGAGGTCATGAAGAGTCAGACATGATGGAAAAAATGAGTAAAAATTCCTTGAAAACCCTCACAGTATCTTGTTCTGTCTGCCCTTATCAGACTCCATGGAGCAGATTGTATCCAGTTTGACAAACTACATTTTAGAAAGGATATGGGCCAGCTGGAGTTTGACTAAAGGGAAGAGACCAGGGTGGTGAAGAGAATGGAGACTAGATCATACAAAGCTTAATTGAAGAAACTAGAGACACTTACCCTAAAAAAGAGATTTGTTTTTGTTGTCTTTTAACAGTATGCTGGCTATCTTCTGGGCATTTCCAATTATTGTAGCTCCTCGGGCACTAAAAATAGGATGAACTAACCTATCGTATCATGAGGCCATGAGAATTAATCCCTGAAACTTGAAAGATGATATAAATATAAATTGTCCCAAAAGTCTTAGTGCAGTTCTAAACTTAAGTAGCTTAGAACTGCACTAAGACTTACGGGACACTCTATATAACCGAAAGAATTGCAGACCATCAGAATCAGAAGGGATCTGGCAGGGAGAGAAGCTGAAGCCCACGGAGAGACAACTTCTTCAAGGTAACACAGCTAGGTAAGTGTCAGAGCTAAGATTAGAACCCATGTCTTCAGAGTCCAAACCTAATGCTTTTTCCATTACACTCTCTCTATGTACCCAACTAGCAGTATTTGTCTCCTATGTATATAAAAATTTTTACCAGAGGTATACATATACGTATAGCATTTGTTTATTTTCTTTTTAATGTTTAAACTTTCCCTCATTCTAGAAAACCCAAGCTAACTTACTTGCCAGTAAGTGCTCAGTAAATGTTTGCTTATGGTGGGGATGAAATGGGATGATGTGTTAATGAATTATTTATTTATTCCTAGAGTTAATTAACAAAATCCAGACCTTGATTATGTCATAAGTGAAAACATGATGATTCTCCTGAGTGTTCACTGGACATTAATCCCTGTTACAAAACCAGCATAATAGATGAATTTGTCTCCTAAACAGAAGGTAAGAACTGGGACAAATCCTAGTTGGAGCTCAAGACTTAAATGATAGGAAGTAATTACAATTTGGGGTTTCTAGTGAATGAATGGAGCATTTATTAAGTGCTTACTATATGCAAAGAACTATACTAAGTACTGAGGATAGAAATGGGAGGAAGGGAAAGGGAACAAAGATTTATTAAGCAAATACTATATACCTCACCATGTGCTAAGTTCATTACAAATATTTTATTTGATCCTTACAACAGCCCTGAGAGGTAAGTTAGTGAGACGGACAGATGTTAAGACTTGCCTAGGGTCACATAGCTATTAAGTGTCTGAGGTCAGGTTTGAGCTTGCCTAAGGTAGTGGTAAAGTGGATACAGTACTGGACCTCAAGTCAGGAAGATTCTTTTTCCTGAGTTCAAATCCAGCCTCAGACACTTACTAGCTGTGTGATCCAAGGCAAAACACTTAGCCCTGTTTTTGCCTCAGTTTCCTCATCTGTAAAATGAGCTGGAGAAGGAAATGGCAAACCAGTCCAGTATCTCCAAGGAAATCCCAAATGAGATACCAAAGAATCAGACACGACTGAAAACTACTGAACAACAACAAGATCACAGACACCCCCTCCCCCATCCAGTGAGCCAATAGACAATATAAAACCATAACAAAAGTAGCAAAACATGTCATTAGGACAGGATGTTGTTGTTGTTCAGTAAGTAAATAATAGAGAAAACCTCTCTCCTCTACCACCAGCATCATATATAAAGGGGAAGGAAACACTCCCTTCAATAACTCGAGCTCTAAGGTGATTATATCATAGTTGGACAGCCTCCCATGGTTCTGTTTCTGGACGAGCTGTTGTGCCCTATTGGTTCTCCCTTCTCTCTCTCTCTGTCATAGCTCCTTTTGAACGCCTCTGGTGCTGTCCTTGGTGCTGGCGCAACCCTCTAACACTTTAGACATCCTCAGCTGAAGCTCTGCCCTCTCCTGTTACTCTCTGCCTCCAGAGCTACCGCTGGCCACTCCTCCAACGGACTGCTACTGCCATCTTCTGGAGCTGTTATCCACTGATGAAGCTTCCACTAGGAGACTAATCCAAGTCAACATACCATCACCAATGAGCACATTTTCAATTCTTTTGTTAGAAAGGCTTGGGATACAAAAGAGGGCAACATCAAAGCCTTTTTCTTTTCTTGATAGTTAGCATAACTTTTTTTTCCTTCTTTGATTCATGCCCTCACCCCACCCTCCCCCAAAATAAGAAGTCATTCAGTTGTAGAATCTTAGATTTAGAGCTAGAAAGTACTTAATAAACCATCTAACCAACCCATTCCTTTAGAGATGACGAAACTGAGACTTCAAAAGGTTAAGTGACTTTTCCAGGGTCACACAATTAGTGTGACAGAAGCAGTGACAGAAGCAGTCCTTACTCCTAATTCAACTAGGGCAAGTACATTCTTTTCAAGTCCTGTGGGGCCCCTCACAGCTAGCCCTCACGCTTTGTAAATTGTCTTGAAGAGGCACTTAGCAACACTGAATGAGATGGGGCTAGAATGGATAAGCTTTGCCCTGAATTCCTACACCAAAGGTCCCTGTCTCCCTTCTTTATACTTCTCATGTTTTCTGTTAGTCTCTACCCCACTCATATCCTGTAAATATTTAAGCAAAACAGAAAAATTCCATGAAAACATATTCACTTATTCAATCATTCATTCAGCATATGATATGCAGCTGTTATGTGTAAGGGCTTGTGTTAGATAACATGCACAGGGAAATAAGAAATGGTCCCTCCCTTCAAGGGGCTCACAATCTAGTAAACTGGTTTCCAGTCCTCGTGTTAGAGGAACTCAAGGCGTGCACTTTGATTATCTTGTTTTTTACTCTATGATACAAAACAACCATGCCATAAATCAATTAAGATATGCTCGATTTGTAATATCACTAAAGATAATGATAAGGATAAGGCCCATTTCTTTCACAGAATCACAGAATTTCAAAGTTGAAGGAAATTGCAGGGATTATACTAGGCCTCAGACGTTTACTAGCTGTGTGGCCCTCAGCAAGCCACCCCACCTCTGTCTGCTTCAGTGTCCTCATCGGCAAAATGGGAATAACACCTACTCCATTGGGTTATTGTGAAGAACAAATCATATAATATATGAAAAACATTTTGCAAACCACAAAGTGCTATATAAAGGCTAGTTATTGTTGTTATCCTATTTATAGCGTACATGACAAGGGGTCATCCAGCCTTTAATTGAACATCTGAAGTTAAGGGGAACCCAGTACTTCCAGGGGTCATTGATACTTTTGGACAACTCCAATTGTAAGGGGGGATAAACACTGAGGGAGGGAGGAGAAGGGAAACAGAGAGGGGGGAAAGGAGGAAGAGAGGTAGAGGGGAGAGAGGTAGAGGGGAAGAGAGAGAAAAAGAGAGAAGAGGGAGGGAGGGAGAGAGAGAGGTGGAGAGGGAGAGAGAGAGAAAGATCATACATAACTAACTTTTTTGAACTTCCACCCATTCCTCATAGTTCTGCCTCCTGGGACCAAAAAGAGTAAGTTTGACAGTAGTTGATATACTTCATTGTCCTTTCTCCCACTAAGTCTTATTTTCTACAGGCAGAACATCTCCAGTCTCAATCTTCCCTGGCATATTCTGCAGTACTCTCTCACAAAATCCTCCATGCCCTCTTCTAGGTGATTTCCAGCTTCTCTCTGTCCTGGGACTCAGGATTGAACACATGACTCCAGCTGTGTCCTAACCAGGGAAAATTACAATTGAACTATTGCTTCCCTCATTTGACTCTTCTCTTAAATGCAGCCTAGCTTTTTTGGTTGCCATCTCACGCTACTGATTTGTTAAACTTGCAGTCCACTTAAATCTCCAGATCTTTTTAATACCAACTGTTTCTAAATAAACCACAATTAGACCTGTGGAATGAGTCATCTGTCCCCAGCTGGTATTGGTTCTCTAACCAAAAAACAAAAGTAGGTTCAACACTTTTAAGTTTAATCTGCATTATTAATATTTTCTCAATCACTTTATTAAGTCTTAACAATCAATAAAATACTAAGTCAAGATCTGATTTGTAGCACATGTCCATTTCTGAAGTATAAATGCTCACACTGAAAATTTAACAGTCAACTAGCCATTTTGAGTTGGCTCCAGCAAATCTTTCTCTGTCCTTTATCTAGAGTACACACAAAAGTCAATGGAATCACAGGTTTGGTGCCAGTTAAACAATGCTCTTCCGTTTCTTATAAAGGAGGTAGCAAAAGGTCATTAGTGACTCTAAAAATGTCATCCAGGGCAGATCTTCATAACTTTCTAAGCTCTGGAACCCACCTACATTTTCTCTTGGTGAAAATGAGAATGTTTGCTATTAAAGAAGAGGACAGAAAACCAAGTCACTAGAAAGGACATGTTTGATTATTATGATAAAGGGGAAAAAGAAAAGATAAATACACACATATATAGACATACACATATATACATAATATATAAATATATTTGTATATTATATAAATTGATATATAAAATATTTCTGTTATATGTAACATATTTATAAATATATATCTCTGAAATCTATAAAATACATACTTCATACACATCTTATATAACTTGTATGTATCTACAGACACATATATACATATAAAAAACTGCCTCTCCTGGATAACAGGTTCTTATTTTTTCTTGTCATGGACCCCTTTGATAGTCTGGCAAAATCTTTGGACCCCTTATCAGAATCATGTTTTTTTTAAGAGGCAATCTGGGTTAAATTACTTCCCCAGCATCACGCAGCTACAGAAACATGTTCTTATAGGAAGCTATATTAAAACAAAGATGTTTGTTTTGTTTTTTTGTTTTTTCCCATCTCAGTTCATAAACACCCTGAATCTATCCGTGGTCCATGGATGCCAGATTAAATCCCTGTCCTATAGTATTCTCTCACTTCCTGCTGTCTGCCCAGATCCCACTAAAACCTTCCAGACCTCAATCAAGTCCCCCTTTCTTCCATAATGCCTCCTCTGATTCCTTCCTCCATTATAGATTTGTTAGTTCTCCTTGATCTCCCTTTTCTGATCTTTTAAATCACTTAGATATTATTACCACATAGTGTGGCCTTTACTACATCCTGGCTTATGCTTTCCAGTGTTATTTTATACCTGTTTTCACTAGTGGGATTATAAATTCCTTAAACAAACCAGACAGTTCCACAGACATTTCTTAAGTGCCTAATATTCAAGACCCTGTTCTCAGATCTGAATATTTCAAGGACACCTCCATGGACCCTGACCTGAAAGATCTTACAGATTAATGAAGGGAGAAGACAAATATATGAAACACCCATCATACAAAAGAGAATGAAGGCAGAGACCATATCTTATGTGTCCCCTGCATCACTCGGGGTCTGGCACAGAAGGGGGTACATGATAGCTTTACAAAAGTACTCCACAGATGATAAATTCAAGCTTCCAGGAGCACTTTGCTCTCTGTGACTTTACTTGGTCAGAGATAGTAGAGAGAGTTCTCTAGTTTAGATTTACATGGTAGAGATTAGATCAACATCTACAAAGATGACAGGATCAAAGGCCTTTCAACATCATTCAACAAACATTAAGTGCCTACTGTGTGGGGCACTTGTACTAAATCCTGGAGATACAAAAATACACTTCAAGCTTGAGGAAAACCACAAACCACACATAGTAAGTATGTACAAAATATCCTGACCTGTTTATGCAGATCAACTCCTAGGGAAGGTTTGGGCCAAACAGAAGCTGAGAGACATGTTAGAATGTAAAGAGTAAGGGGTGGAACAGTGAATAGAGCACCAGCCCTGGAGTCAGGAGGACCTGAGTTCAAATGTGACCTTAGACACTTAACACTTACCAGCCATGTGACCTTGGGCGATTCACTAAACCCTAATTGCCTGCCTCCCTTCCCTCCAAAAAAAAAAGGAAAAAAGAAAAAGAATGTAAAGAGTACAAGGCCAGGAGTCAAGAAACATGGTTCCTGGTTCTGACCCTCCCTTCCTTCATTGCCGCTTTCTAAACAGCCACTTCCCCTCTAGCCCTAATGATATGTCTGCTTCCCAATAGACTCTGGGTCACTAATTAAGAAGGAATTTTCTTTTGCCAGAGAAATGAGTCTGTCCCACTCTCCTTTGGTCTATGTACTAAATGTTGCATGATGAAAATTCCAGGTTGTGGTAAGTAGTCTGTATTATGTATTCAATCCTTGAGGGGCACTGTCTCTCAAAGATTCCTCAGAGCTTCCAGAATAGTAAATGAAAAGTCCTGAATTTGGATTTTTAAATCAATATTACCCATATGTAACCTTGTCACCCAGAGGTACACATCCCAAAGTACACAGTGACTTCTAATTAAGAACGCTTCATTGGTGCCTTGAGTTGGGGGTGGGGGGAGAGAAAGGGGGAAAGGATGCTTAGGTATCTCCTAAAACTCCCAGCCCTTCTTCTCCCTTAAATCCCTACACCCCACCATCCCTCTTCCTTTACCAAACACCTCCCTCTCTCACACCTGTGGCGGGAATTCACAGATGTGTGTTTGTGTCATCCAGCAACCCTGCAGCGAAGTCAACAGAATAAAAACCAGTTCTTTAAATTACAGAAAGCTGCATCTGTTCAGGAAATATTTCACTACTATCTTAAAAGAAGATATTTAACCCAAAATGATCAAGACTGGCTTCAGTCCTCAGCACTTCATTCATGGCTCCCATTGCGCTCAGCGGGAACTACAATGGATTACTCAGAGCACATTTAGACCAAAGATTTCAGCTTTTCTCTGCCCTAAACTATTGTTCTAAATAGTTCATTAGCATGACAGTCCAGGCTGTTCATTTCTGTCTAAGCCACATGCATGTCAAATTTTAAAAAAATGTTGATAAATCATTATTTCTACAAGCTAAAAAAAAAGGTTAATAACAAAACCATAGAATGTGAATGAGTTTCTAGAAATGTGTGAGGGTACAATCTCAGAATGCTAGAACATAGAAATTGCTGTCTGGGAGCAAACCAATGATCCATCTTATTGGGAAGGCTTTTTCTAGCATGGCTGAATGTGTAGAGGGGGAAGGGGACTGGAGGACAGTGTTTTGACGGAGAGTAAACATGCATGCAGAATTATGATTCTGTATTTTGAGGCCTAAGGAATTATGGGACCATGACACCAATCATCTAAAGTCTAAAAGTTACGAGTTCAATTTAATTCAGTAAGCATTTATTAGGTAAGTACTGTGTGTTAGGTACTGGGGGGGGGGGGGAAGGAAGGAAGGAAGGAAGGAAGAAAGAGAAAGAACGATAGAAAGAAAAAAGAGAAAGAAAAAGAAGAAAGGATAGAAAAAAGAAGAAAGGAAAAAAGAAAAAAAGAAAGTTGCTGCCCTTGAGAAGTTTTCTTTTTACTGGGGGGAAATAACACATTTATACAAAATAACTATAGTTCTTTGGGAGGGAATTTTAAAAAGCAGAGGGAATCAGGAAAGGCCTTGTATAGGAGGAGGTAGCCCTTGAAGTGGGGCCTTGAAGGGACAGAGTAGAAGTGAGAAGGAAATGCATTCCAAACATGGGATGGAATGTCACAGTTGGAGTACAGTATGCAGAACAGTTTGACTAGATTGTAGAGCATAGGAGAAGTAAAGTGACATCACTCTGGCAAGATGTTCTAGCATAGGTTCCCAGAGTGTGGGATATCACCCCCTGGGGGCCACTGGATTGATCCAGAGGGGTGGTAGTAGTTTCGGGTACAATTGGGGAGCATTGAATAAAAATAAGGGGGCCGTGGAAGTATAAGGAAAGAAGAGAAAAGAATTTCAAAAAACTGTTTGCACATCTTGTGTAACACAGTTAAAGCCAAAGCGATTACATTATTTTCCAAATAAATACACAAAATGCAAGTTATAACCAATCAGTGGTCAAGTCAGCCTATAGATCTTAACAAGCAAGTGTTGGCAGGCAAGTGTGTGGCACATAGTTGGGAAGTCCAGCATGTATCAGCAGGAATATGTGCATTTAATGATTTGTTTACAATATGATTCTATACAGTTACATGATGCAATATTACATCATCAAAATTTCGATGCAGAAAAAAATTTGCAACAAATTATTAAATTTAAGATACATCATTTTTAAAATATTTTTTTGAAATGACAATTTTTTAAAAATTTTTAACTGGTTAAAGAAAGTCGATTTCCAGGTGGGCACTGAGTAATTTTTTTAAAGGAGGCAGTAGGCCAAGTAAGTTTGGGAACCTCTGTTCTAGAGCCATCAAAGGGGTTTAAATGCTAGACAGAGGAAGGCCATAGGGAGCCACTGAAATTTGTGGAGCCTGGGAGTAATATTGCCAGACCTATAGTAATGTAATCATAAACTCCAGAATATTCATTTTGGTGCCTGTGTCATAATACTTCAATTAGAGCCTTTCCTCCATTTGTTTTTAACTTTCCTTGAAAAAAATCTCCTAGGCCTTTTAAAATCTTTCTCCTTTGCTAATATTAGAATGTCTGCTAGACAAAGATCATAGAACATAAAATGTTAGAGCTGGACAATGGCCTGGAGATCATCTGGTCCAAACCTCTCTTTCTACTGGCATCTCCCAGAAGCCTTGCTCTGAAACAAAATGAAACTTCAGTGGTATTCTGCTACCTATAACACAGATTGCTCCCAAATGGGAGAGTGCTAAACCAAGTTCTCCAGTCCTGTGGACTTTGTGGACCTGACCCCAAGGAAGAATAGAGACCCCAAGAAAGACCAGGATCCTCTTTCACTAATGGTTTTTTATGAGTTGTGGCACTTAAAAAGTCAGCCTAGTGATGAGCCTCTCTGAATGTCTCATCTTCACTCCTGACCTTGCCTAAGCTCAAGATGTCATGTAGAACATCCCTACCTCAGTGGCCCACAGGCACTTTGAACCTATCATATACAAAATGGAACTCATAATCTTTTTTAGAGAGGTAGAAGCAATGTGATAAAAAGAAAAGTGAACTTTGAAGTCAGAAAACCTTGGATCTAAACCCCAGCTATGGGTAAGAGCCATATGTGTGAAATCTGATAAATATTGTCAGACTCAGATGAATAAATGAGTGAATTAATGAAAAAGTATTTATTAAGCTCTTTCTAGGTACAAAGCAACATGCTAAGTTCTGGGAATGCAAATAGACAAGCAGAGAGCCTTTGGTCTCAAAGAGCTCACATTCTATAGGAAACAATACATACAGGAAGTTTCAGCTTCTGATCAGATGGAAAGATCTTGTGGTCCTTAGGGTGCAGTGGCAAAGCAGATGGTAATACAGCTTTAATGTAATTTTCACTAATAAAAACTTAGTCTGTTTGTGATATTGAACCATCTGACCGTGCCAAGGACTCTGGTAACAGGTAGTTCTACTGAACTACCTTTTTTTTTCTTATTCTTTGTTATAGGGAATGACTTAATGAAAAGGGCAGGAGGAACCATATACTCAGAAGTGAAGGTAATGTAAATGGAAAAGATATAAATAATAATGATTTCTACCTTCAAAATAAATAATACATTCCAGATCTAATGTTTACCAGAACCTGCAAGTCATTTTTTCCCTCTATGAGTCTCAGTTTCCCCATCTATAAACGGCAATCACACTGGCACTACCCATCTCACAGGTTTGTTATGAGGAAAGTGTTTTACAAAACCTTGGAATGCCATATAAGTGTGAGTTATTGTTATCATTGATATTATGGAAGCTTATACCAATGTCTTACCAAGGCATGGAAGTAGCCCTAGGCTTTCTAAGTCTATGCCAGCTGAGTGAAAGCTCTGGTAGATTCTACCATGTTGTGTTGTTGTGTATCTATCATTTAAGGATTATCTGAAGTTCAGAGGAGCTCACTGACAAAAGGTAATTCATTTTTTGGCCACAACAACCCTTTGAGGCTAGCTTTAGATCATGGTCACCATCTGAGTCAATGAAAGGAAGGACTCCTATCAACCAAATCACAGATCCTTATAGTAATAAGACATGATGCTACCCTAGTGCTAGACTAGGGTCAGACTTTCCTTATTTTCTTTCTTTCATTTTTAGAAAGATATTTATTTTAAAGATATAGCAGGAACAAAAGTATAAACATCTCCCTCTCTATGCCTGGGAGCAGTTTCTAGAGAAAGTGAAGTCAAATTAAGCTCAGCTTTTTCATGGTGTGCAAGCTAATGGACAGAGCACTAGACCTGGAGTCAGGAAGACTGGCATTCAAATCCAGCCTCAGTCACTTAATAGCTATGTGATCCTTAAATCATTGTTTGTACCTTTCTATTTCCAGACCAATTACACAACTTTGGCAAGTCACTTAACCCTATTTGCCTCAGTTTCCTCATCTGTAAAATGAGCTGGAGAAGGAAATGGCAAACCACTCCAGTATCTTTGCCGAAAAGACCCCAAATAGGGTCACAAAGGGTTGGAAACAACTGAATCATATCAATAGTCTTCATGGTATTGGTCCCGCCAAGTTCATGTCTAAATACAACAAGACTTGTCTTTGACTTATCTGCTTCTGGGTTGAGTCCCAAAGGTCAATCCCAGAGATTTCTTGGTTCTAAGGGCTATCAGTGCCAAACCCACTACAACATCTGGCAGGGATTCAAACTGAAAATTCTGGCCTTAGAATGTTGTCAAGGCTCCCATGATCCTAGATCCTCAATCTCCTAATCTTTCAAAACCCACAAGGTTAAAGCCTCCAGATTAATTCCCTTCATCTAAATGGGAAAAGACTAAAAAGTGAGGCTAGAACCAACACCCATTTTCACCAGGTCACAAATTGTAGGGGTACAAGACCCAAGGCCTCTCCTCTTACAGCATTAGCTATCTGCCAAAATCATCAGCAAAGGAGCCAAAACAAGAGAAAGTCATGAAGAAAAGTTTTTCCTTTATATAAACAAAAACAATTTATTCATAGGTTTTTTAATGTAGAAAAAGCATCCCCATGGGGTACTTAACCTTTGTATCTGCTCTCTCAGTGGAGCAACAAATTTTATGTTGAACATCTCCACCTCATATCCTATGAACACCTGGAACACAGCAGGTCTAAAGCTGAACTCCTCCTCTTCCTCATCAAACCTTCTCCTCCTAGCTCTTATTTCTGTTCATTGTCCCAGTTATCCAGACTAGAAACCTTATTCACACTTTTAATGCCTACGTCTCTCCCTCCAACCATACCCCCCAAAGCTAAGAAGTCACTAAGTCCTACTATTCAAAAGTCTACATTCCAGTATTCCTGACATCCATTCTCTCCCTTACTTTCTTGTGGCTACCACTCTGTCTTGGTACCCCTCTCTTGCCTAGATTGTTACAACAGCCTCTCCACCTATAGAAGAGAGATTATGAGGACAGTGAAGTATGGTAGATTTGGAGTTAGAGGACCAGGATTAGAAACATTAATGCTATGTGACCTTAGCCCAGTAATTTTACCTCTCTTGGGCACCAAGTTTCTCCATCCATAAAATGAAGAGGGTTGAGCTATGTGGTGTTAGAGGTTCCTCTCAACTCTAAACCCTATGATACAGTCTTTCCTTCCTCCAATTAATCCTACAAACTGCTGCCTGGTTATCAGTCTTCCCCAATAGACAAGTCCAGTGACTCTCCCACTTGTTGAATATCCTTCCAAATAACAAAACAAGACAATGGAAATCAATTGCTGTAAAATGATAATGATCAAACAAACTTGATCCCAAAGAAGAGATCTGAGAAGGTACCTTACCTTATACTACTATCCTTCAAGTACTCTTTACTGGAGCCAAACCAGCCCACTTGCCATTTCCCAAGAACATCTGATTCCTTCCTGCCCCTGTGCTAACTCGGCTCCCCATCCCCATAATGTCCTTTTTGTCCTTTCCCCACCCCTATCTCTTAACAGTTGACATTCTATTCATTCTTCAGAGCTTGGCCACCTCCAGTCATCCTGATCTATATCTGGTCACTGGACCCAGATGGCTCTGGAGGAGAAAGTGAGGCTGGTGACTTTGCACAGCTCTCCCTCACTTAAGTCCAATTCGCTTGCAAGTCATGGCATCACCTTCCTGATGTCATGGTCCTCTTCAAGAATGAAGGACACGCTACACACACATTCTTCAGATAAAACTCTAATACCACCTCCTCCATGAAGACTTCCCTCATCCCAGTCTCAGCCAAAAGTGATTCTTTCCCTTCCTGAGAACACTCATACAACACCCACTTAGTAGCTTCCTCACATATTTACCATATCTGTGAGCACTTTCATCTCCTTCCGAAGTCGCCATCCCCCTAAGGGAGGTGGTTATTCAAGTTTGTATTATTCAGGGTTAGGTTCTTCACTGCAGTGAGAGCCAGGCATAGAACACAACAGACACTCAATAAGCATTGGCTGAATTGAACTTAAAGAGATGCTGGTGTTTTATCAATATTATGGAATATAAGTGAACTTAATGCTGGGACTTGTCAACCTCTTAATAACCAATTTCCTCCAGTTTTTGGGGGACTCATAAAACAATGTAAAACTGACAAAGTAACTAAATATTTCTTTACCAATAATAATAATAATAGTTTTTCCTTCTTCTCCTTCCCCTCCTTCTCATTCCTCTTACATGAATTTATTTTCCATCTGAAAGCCAATCTCTCTGGTTATTAGATATTCTCCCTGCTGTCACTATCAGTAAATTATTAAACAGCTGACCAGGTTTTGTTTTAAAATGATTCTCTTATGAAGCTCGGTGATATATTTGCCATGAATACTGAATGATTCAACGGCCTCTGAGGACACATGAATGATTCCTATTTACTACCTTTAGCAAAATGCCTGTGTAATTAGCAGCAGGATTTTGACTTGAATCACAGGAACTGGGGGTATTTCCAGATCATTTGCATAGAGTGTGCCTTTCTTTATACAGTAAACTTCTGATGGGAGCATCAATTTGAGTTGCCAGGATATGTGATTTGCCTTAAATTGTTGCTTGTACCTTTCTTTTTGCTAGACCATTTACACAATCTCAATCTGAATGCAATTGTCCCTTGTTTCATGGAAAGAAAGAAAAAACACTGAATTCTAGCAGCTAGCTGTAAACACATCTCTGTAAAGGGAATCCTGGTATCCCATTCTCTTCCATTCCTTGCTCAAAGGGATGCAATGGAAAGAGTACTGCTTTTGGAGTTGGAGGACCTTAGTTTGGATTCCATCCCATCCCATTACCTGTGTCACCTGGGACCAATCTTGTAACTTCTCTGCCCTTTGTAAAACAAGGTTGTTGGATGAGGTGGCCTTTAATGTCCTTCCAGCTCTATATCTATGTTATCACTTGTGAACAGTTTTAGAAACTTTTTAGTAGTTTACTAAACTATCAACTGTAAATGAGCAGCTAGGTGGCTCAGTGAAAAGAATGCCAGACCTCAGGAAGAGTCAGCCTCAGACACTTACTAGCTGTGTGATCTTGGGCAAGTCACTTAACTCTGTTTGCCTCAGTTTCTACATCTGGCAAATGAGCTGGAGAAGGAAATGATAAGCCATTCCAGTATCTTTGCCAAGAAAACCCCAAATGGTGTCACAAAGAGTCAAACATGACTGAAATGACTGTATAACAACAAAACTACTATAAATTATAATACACATGTAATATTATTTATCATAAACTACTATATTATACTGCCAAACTGCTAAAGTTTAGTAATGTCATATGGTTTTAGTAAACTGTATATTAACACTTCTGGAAAGTGTTAATAAAGTAAGCATTAAGAATAAGTTTCTGCTAAGCTGCATTCTTATATCTCAGGTGCTGATATAAACCCTGACTTCTCTATGGACTTGGTAGGAAACAAAAAGGGATATATGGAGTGTTCAGGGAGGACTAGCACCTCTAGTGTGGGGGCTTACTGGGCCCTTTTCAGGGCTGATCATCCACCTTTGGTGTTTACCTGTCACCCAGCTCTCACCTATGACTCCAAGAAGCTGTAGCATTTGCCCCAGTAAAACACTCTTGGCAGATGGACTAAAGCAGGTTGAGGATTACAAGCAGGCCACTGGTGAGTTAGGGAGATATCTAACCCAAGAAATGAAGACTTCCCCTGATGGAATGGGTAGATGCCATGAAGGTGGCTAAAGCAGGCACTGTGGAATACTTGGAGCTTGGTCAGACATTTAAGATTGCCAAGGTCATCCACTGCATCCTGGGCCATCTCCAGTCATCCTGATTCTTGTCCTGCCACTGGACTTCAATGACTCTAGAAGAGAGAATGAGGCTGAGACTGTGCAACTCTTCACCACTTAATCCAATTCATGTACAAGTCAAGACATCACCCCACGATGTCACTGGTCCTCTTTGAAAATGAAGAACAAACAACAGGAAACCAAGAAGAGACAATATGGTGAAGCAGAAAGAACCCTAAACTTGAGAACTAGAAGTTCTGTGGTCAAGACCTTTATATGTCTCTGTGCTCCTTGCTATAATGGAAAGGGTATTTACATTCATTGTTTGTTCATGGACAAAACTGTGATAACACTTTCACTTCCTATCTCCCAGGGTGATTGTGAGGAAAATATTTTACAAATTAGAAAGCCCTACACAAGCATGAGTTTTTATCACTGTTAGGTGACATTTATCCAACAGACATTTGTTAAACACCAATTGTGAAAGAGGCGTGGGCTTGGCAATGGGCACTGAAAGATACAGTGATATTAATTAGCATTTATAGAGTGCTTTATTGTTTTCAAACTGCTTTGAAAATATTACCTCCCCCAATTGATAAACGGTCAAAGGATATGAACAGGCAGTTTTCAGATGAAGAAATTAAAGTTCTCTATAGTTGTGTGAAAAAATGTTCTAAATCAGCATTGATTAGAGAAATACAAATCAAAAAACTCTGAGGAACTACATCATACCTATCAGATTGGCTAACATGACAAAACAGGAGAATGATAAATGTTGGAGAAGATGTGGGAAAATTGGAATACTAATGCATTTTTGGTGGAGTTGTGAACTGATCCAACCATTCTGGAGGGCAATTTGGAACCATGCCCAAGGGCCTATCAAACTAGACATACCCTTTGACCCAACAGTACCACTTCTAGGTCTGTATCCCAAAGAGATCATAAAAATAGGAAAAAGACCCACATGTACAAAAGAATTTATAGCAGCTCTTTCTGTGGTGGTCAAGAATTAGAAATTGAGGGTATGCCCATCAATCAGGGAATGGCTGAACAAGTTGTGGTATATGAATGCAATGAAATACTATTGTGCTATAAGAAATGATGAGCAGGTGGACTTAGAAAAACCTGGAAAGACTTTATATGAACTGATGCTGAGTGAAGTGAGCAGAACCAGGATAACATTGTACACAGTAACAGTAACATAACAGTAACATATGATGACCAACTTTGATAGACTTAACTCTTCTTAGCAATGCAAGGATCTAAGACAATTCCAAAAAACTCATGATGGAAAATACATCCAGAGAAAGAACTATGGAGTTTGAATGCAGATCGAAGCATACTATTTTCTCTCTTTTTTTTTTCTTTCTTGTGGTCTTCCCTTTTGTTCTGATTCTTCTTTCATAACATTTGCTCTCTTTTATGTTGTTGTTGTTTCTTCTTTCTCGTGGTTCCTCCCATTGGTTCTAATTCTTCTTTACAACATGACTAATGTCTAAATTGTTTAATATGAATGTGTATGTAGAGCCTATGTCAGATGGCATGCCGTCTGGGGGAGGGGGAGGGAAGAAAGGGGGAGAATATTTAAAACTCAAAATCTTTTGGAAGTGATTGTTGAAAACTAAAAATAAATTAATTTCTTTTTAAGTTAAAAAAAGAAAAGAAAACATTATCTCATTTGATCCTTACAATGCTGGGAGATAGGTGCTATTGTTACCCCTCCCCCCATTTTACAGACGGGGAAACGAAAGCAAATAGAGGTTAAATGATTTGCCCAGGACTGAGCAGCTGGTAAGTATTTGAAGCCAAATTTGAACTGAGCTCTTCCTGACTCCAAGTACAGGGCTCCAACTACTGAACTACCTGGCTACCTAAAAGAGTTCCGTCTCTCTCTAAAGGAACAATCTCATTGTATGCAAATAATGATGATGAAAGGGAAAGCAAGGTAAGAACAAAACAGAGGTCTAAAAGAAAGAGACCACTTTCACTTGTTGGAGGTGGAGGGAGGGGGAAGGGAGAAGGAAATGTCATTGCACAAGGAACATTATTCACCGACGTGAAATCCATTACTTCCTGTCTCTGGGCCTCCAAATTGCATGAGTTAATTTGACCTTGTGACAGCCTCTCTCCCCTCACACTATCAGTCATGCTCACTCAACTTGACTTAGTGCAATCCCAATCCAATGACTCCTTCCTCTATTCCTCACAGCTGATCTAACCCTTGGTGCCCTGTTCACATTTTGTTGTTGTTGTTTGTTGTTTAGTCATTTTTCAGATCTGTCCAACCCTTTGTGACCCTATTTGGGGTTTTCTTGGCGAAGATACTAGAGTGGTTTGTCATTTCTTTCTCCAGCTCAGTTTACAGATGAGGAAACTGAGGCAAACAGGGTTAAGTGACTTGCCCAAGGTCACATGGCTAGTAAGTGCCCATAGTCAGATATGAACTCAGGAAGATGAGTCTTCCTGACTCCAGGCCTGACTCTTTACCCACTGTGCCCCCTAAATGCCCCACATGTTTACATGGATTCTAACAAATAGTACTGGTTGTCATTCAATTATTGAACTAGCATTTAAAATTTTGCAAAGCAATTTTACATGCACTATCTCATTTAAGCCTCACAAAAACCTTATGAGGTAGGTTCTGCAAGTATTTTTATTTAACAGATGAAGAAATTTAAGCTCAAAAAATTTAAGTGCTTGGTCACATGGTCACATAACTGCTTAGTGTCAGAAGCAGGATTCACACCCAAGTCTTTTTCATTCCAAGTTCAGCATTCTATCCACTAGGAAAACTGCCTGTAAATCCAAGTTAATGTATTAAGTGCCATACTGAATACTAGTTTCTGAGAATAAAAGGGGAAAAAATGATAGTCATTTAAACAGTTCTAAATCCACCTAATTATGCTATCATATAGCCCATATCTCTCCATCTTATCCACAAGCATAGCACAAAAGACTTTGTTAAACTTTCTTGAGATTCAAGTATTGTCTATAGCATTCCTTCATTTCCTACTCTAATTATGCTGTCAAAAAATTAAGTGAAGTTACTCTAGCATGACCTGTTCTTGATAAACTCATGCTGTCTTTTGACATCTACTATTTCTCTTTCTTAACATTTTTATACTATGTCCTCAATAATATTTCCTAGAATTTTACCTGGATTCTCTTCAGGGGTCTATAATTAGCAGAATTCACCACTTCTTTTTTTAATTCAGAAAATATTTGCCTATTTACAATGCTTTGCCACATCTCCCATTTCCCAGGATTTTTTTCAAATAATATTTTATTTTCCCCTGAATACATTTTCTTTAACATTCATTTTTTTTCTTCCAGATTTTCCCTCTCTCTTTTATCTTCCTCTTCCTCCATGAGATGGTAAATAATTTGATATAGGTTATCATGTGCAATCATGCAAAAACATTTGCATATTAGTCATGTTGTGACAAGACACAGACTAAAAGAAAAAAACAAAATAATAAGTGAAAAATAGTATTCTTTGATCTGCATTCAGACTCTATCAGTTCTTTCTTGGGTGTGGATAATATTATTCATCATAAATTTTTTGGAATTGACTTAGATCATTGTGTTACTGAGAATAGTTAAGTCATTAATAGTTGACTATCATACAATATTGCTGTTGCTATATATAGTGTTCTGGTTCTGCTCACTGCACTTTGCTTCCATTCATGTAAGTCTTTTCAGATTTTTCTGAAATCATCCTGCTCATCATTTCTTATTGGAAAATAGCTTGCCATCACAATCATATACCACAACTTGTTCAACCATTCCCCAACTGATGGGCATCTCTTCAATTTCTAATTATTTGCCTCCACAAAAAGAGCTGCTATAAATTTTTTTGTACAAATAGGTTATTTTCCCTTTTTTCCCCAGATCTTTCAAAGACCACTAAAAGTCCTCAAGAATCCTATCTGTTGGTTCTTTCACTACCCTAGGATATAGCTTGTGTAAGCCTACTGAGTCATACTTACAAAGGGCAGATATAGTTCCTAATTGTATCCCCACTTGTTTTAGGTTTCCATGACTTACTAACCATTTTTCTTCTAGCCAAGCCAAAAAAATTATTAGATCGTAGATCAAAACAGGACCTCCAAAGGTCATCCTGTTTACCCTCTCTCATTTACAGTTGAGAAAATTGAGGTAGAAATGGGAGTGGTGTCAAGTGACTTACTTACTAATTATCAGATGCATAATGAACATCAGAGACTGGTCTTTAGGCCCAGGTGCTCTGACTCCAAAACCAGTGCTCTTTGTACTGTATCGCCTTACCCCTTGAAAGAGAAAATAGAAGCAAAATAAGTTGGAGAGTTCAGCCTTCTCATAGTTGTCTGTTATCATCATAACAGAATAAGAAGGAGAAAACATTTGTAAATCACTTAGCACAGTGCCTGACACACAGTAGGCCCCATATAAATGCTATTATTGTTGTTTTGGCTTCAGTTTCTACAAATGTAAAATGGTTGGATAGAGGGCCTGGCCTGGAGTCAGGAAGACTCACCTTCCTGAGTTCAAATCTGTCTCAAACACTTAACTATCTGGGCTAATCATTTAACCCTGTTGGCCTCAGTTCCCTCATCTGTAAAATGAACTGGAGAAGGAGACGGCAAACCACTCCAGTATCTCTGACAAGAAAATTCCAAAGTAGAGTCACGAAGAGCCAGACATGACCTGAGTGAAACAACTAAAAAAACACCAAAAATTGTGATAATAATGTTACCTATCTCCCAAGATTGTTGTAAGGACAAAATGAGATAATATTTGTAAAAGTGCTTAGCACAATGCCTTGCACATGGTGGTTGTTATATAAATGCTTATCCTGACTCCCATAGCAAGACTCTGTTCAAATCCCTGGGGCACTGCACTAGAGAATCTCCTACCAGTTGATGTGTTATCACAAAGAATGACTACTTTTGAGGTCTAGTCATTCAACCAATCCTAAATCCTAACTGTGCTATTATCTAGCCCATTTCTCTCCATTTTAGTCTCTCATCTGACCCTTGTGGAAACATCAAACAAAATCTAGGTAAACTGTGTCTGCTGGGTTTCCTTGATCTATGGCTTTTAAATATGAAGCGTTTTCATAAGAGCTATAGAAATGGAATCCATCATCATCATGATGAATATCTATTTTCTTGGATTCCTCTTTCTAGACTGTCCCCACCTAGTCCAGACAAATATTCTGCCAAGCAGAGACCTGTCAGCAGTCTCTCTGTGACAGGGAATTGATCTTCCAGGTCAGGATACAAACCTCAATTTACAGAGGGCATACTCAGAATGTGCCCTCTTAGTAGTAACCTGCAAGGCCCATGGATGATAGAGCAGCCTCAGTGACAGTTCTTGTCAATGAATTTGTTGTAGCAAAAAATGGAGACAAGCAGCTTTGAGTGGCCAACGATATTGCTGACATCTCCAAATGGATTCCATTGTACTGTATCTTTCCTGTGACCATCAGCCCTGGCCACATATGCTTTAACCCAAATCGTCAACTGTTTGACATCTTTGAGTTCTTTTCTGGTCCAAGCATCTCCACAAATAGCACAAAACCAAGGCAAGAACTTACTTGGCTCCCTGGTCATCAGCCACCTACTCTTTTCTTTTAAACTATGTGGTTTGGATTTTTCCATTTTGTTTCTTGTCCATATGAGTGATCTCAGTATCATGGGGTTGGTGAAGTCCAAGTCTTTTAACACCCCATATTTTGTGGAATTACACATGAAACAGAAGCTTTTTCAGCAAACTGTCTCTATGATTCATTGTGTGCTTACAAATGGAAAATCCACTTCTTAAAAAAATGGTTTTTTAGGAACTTAAACCAACATGGAAGGAAATAATCCTAAAATGTAAGTAGAAAATTTTTCAGAAGTTTAATATTAGGTTTACTTTGTTGTTAGTCCCTTTTTAGGATAATCTTTTCACGTGCAATTGGAGATATAGAAAATGAGAATTTGAGAAACCAAAGATCAGATCAGAGATGAGATGAGTTGCCAATGTTGGCCCAAAGAGAGACGTTTTCAAAATATAAATGTATTTTTCCTCTAGCAAGGTTTGCCATTTTTATTCATAACTTGGAGGAATTAAAAATATCCTGCTTGGTTTCTACTTACCCCTGATAGAGCTTGTCAGAAGTGTTTCAGGATCAACCAGAAGACAGAAATAGGACAGAAAATGTCACATGCCGGAAGGTCTTTGAAATTTCAAATGTTTGGGCCGTAACAGGTATTCTGAGCACTGTGGAGGCTCAGCCAAATAGCTCTGGTAAGGAATTCTGGTAAAAACCAAAATATCATAGAGGCGGTTGAGGGACAGTAGAAGAAATCCCCTGGTAATCAGTAGCTTGGGTTCTCATCTTAGCCTTGCTACTGATAAGGTTGTTGACCACTCTCTCCCCCTCTCTAGGTCTTAGTTTTCTGACCTGGAAAATGGAGACATTGGACTGAAAGATGTTTGAAGTTCTTTCTTATTCTGATATTCTGTACTTCTATGAATCCTTACTGCATGAGACATCTTGAAGGAATCAGTTTCCAGACCTTAGGTTTATTGCCTGTTCCCACAGATATCCAGAGAAATTATTTCCATGGAATCATAGGATTTTTTTTGGTTTGGAAGGGACTGTCAGCATACACCTCGTCATGTAATTACATCCCCTACCCAAGGATGTACCTATCCCCTAGAAGGGACCTCAGAAGTCACTTAATCCAACATTTTCATTTTAAAGATGAGACACGGAGGTCCAGGGATGTCAAGTGACTTGGAAAAGGTCACCCAGCTAACAAGCAGTAGAGCCAGGATTGAACTCAAATCTTCCAACTCCAAAATGAGAGCTCTTTCCATTATATAAGATGAGCTTACCTATAGCACTTTAAGGTTTACAAAGTGCTTTCCTGTGTGATATACCTTTTGATACTCACAATAACCCCACAAAAATGTTAATGCAAGTATTTCTACTATTACTATCCCCATCTCATAGAGGGAGAAGCTGAAACTCACTTACCCAAGATCACATGGTAGAGCCAAGAGGAGCATCAAGATTTCCTGCCTCTAAGTTTAGGGTTCTTTCTTTTACACCACATTGACATGGGACCTTGAAGCATCTCCATAGGCTGGAATTCACACTCCAAATCCAGGACTCTTTTCTACTCCAATGTAACCACTAAAGTCCTTTTCAACTGTAACATCATATAATTCTAATTCTAGCTCTGTCACTAACTTTGTTTATCCTAAGTGCCAATTACTTCCTCTCTATGGGCCTCCGTAGCTTCCTTTATAAAATGAGAGGGTTGGACAAGGTAGTCTCCAAGAGTCCTTCCTGTTCTGCAAATTCAATGAATCTTTTTCTATGCTACAAAAATTCCTCCATCTTCCAATGGTTAAGATCAGTTTGGGGTAGCTTGTCTATTGGAAAGAAAAGAGACCTATATCATAGGATCTGGGGTCACTAGACATTAAACTCTTTGACCCACAACACACCCTGGGCCTTCCTTGTGTTCTCTTAAAAAAAAAAAAACCACAGGGTCTTGAAGAATTTAGACCATTTCCCACTAGATCACTGCATAACTTGACATCAGAGGGACTGGGACCATCCCTACTATTGGGTCAGGACTGCAATGGAATGGATCTTAAAAGCCAATAAGTCCAACCTTCCCAATCTGTAGATGCAGAAGCTGAGATTTAGCCAGAGATAGGAAGGGACTTGACTGAAGTTACATAAAGAATTAGTAAAAAATGTGAGACTCAAACTCAGACATTTTTCCCTGGCCAAACAAGAGGCCCTCATGTGCATTTTTCCCAAGAATAATGAGAAAACTTAGTATTTGTTGACCTAGGACTATGAAAATTCTGTGAAAAACTCTAACTGATTCTAACATCAACTCAAAACTTCCACTTGCCCACACTGACCTTCACTTCCTTACTAAAAGGATTTGTTCTATAAAACTTGGACTCAGTCAGAGGGCTGCTCTTGAGGACCTATCAGGCCATGTGTGGCCTCGAGGCCACAGGTTCCCCACTCCTGATCTAGTTCAATCAGGTGCCAGGCTTCTGGTAGCCTTTTTTACCTCAGGAATCAAGAATGGCATAAGTGGCCAACCCAGCACAAGTAATTTTGTTCTTGTTTAGTCACAAAGTCATTTCAGTTTGTGACTCCATTTGGGATTTTCTTGGAAAAGATACTGGAATGGTTTACTATGTAAAGTTACTGGTTTCCTTCCCCAGCTCATGTTACAGACTAAGAAATTTAGGTAAACAGGGTTAAGTGATTTGCCTAGGGTCACACAGCTAGCAAGTGTCTGAAGCTGGATTTGAACTCAGATCCTCTTGACTCCAGGCCCAGCACTCAGCTGCCCTAGCTGGTACAAGTAAAGAGGGTTATAAAAATTAAGTTTACTTAGCTTGTAAGATTATATCCACAAAATACAGGGAAAGGATATACGTTGGTAGGTCTGGTTACAATTCAATACCTTCCTTTGTCTCTCTTTTTCTTCTCAGAGAGGACATTTGAATGATGACAAATGCCACCAAGCATAAAGCAGATCTGAGAAGGTAGAAAGCTGCCTCCCTCAAGGCTTGGTAAGTTTTCTGCTATGAATGAAACAAGGAAATCTTTATGCTTTAGCTACCTATGTAGGAAAGAACTCAGTTCTCAGGGGCTCTTAGTCCTGTCTACTTTACAGGCTAAGGACTGCTCTCTCCCTTTGAGATTCTATCTATGTCAGAGCCTAAGTACTTCCCCTTGTGACCCTCTCTGCTCTGGAGGGCCTGCTCCTCACTCTGTGGCATTCATAGGACTGTCCCTGAACCACTATGCTCTCATTTTACAAAGAAGAAAATTGAAGCCTGGAGAGGGAAGGCACTTGCCCAGAATTATTCCATCAATCAATGGCAAAGTTAGAACTTGAACCCAGGGCTCCTGACTCTTGACCCAGTATTCTTTCCACTATACCTCAGTATCTACAATAAGGCTACTGACTTCTCTGAACCTCAGACTCATTTATCTCTGGATATGATGATAGATATCCCTCTCCTGAGACGCACACACACACACACACACACACACACACACACACACACTCCTTGAATTCTTCCTACCAGTGCTATCCACCCCACTTCCTATAATGTGACACATCACAAAATGTTAGAAGTCTTAGAACTTCCTCACCCACCCAACCTAGCCAATTGTATAGTAGATAAAACCAAAATATGAGGTGATCTGTCAAAGAACAAAAGGAACTCAGAATAGTACAGAGAAAAAGACAGCAACCTTGGAGTCAAAGGATCTGAACTTGAATCTTCATTTTACTACTTACTAGTTGAATGACATTAAGCAGGGCACTACACATCCCCAGGCCTCAGTTTCCTCCTTTGCCAAATGAGAAGGTTTGATTGGTTGTTCTCCATGGGACCTTCATGCTTTAAAGATTCAGTGATTCTGACATTCCAAAGGATCAAAAAAGGGAGGGGACTTATTTGTATAAAAATAATTATAGCAGCTCATTTTGTGGTGGCTAAGAACTGGAAATCAAGGGGATGCCTATCAGTTGGGGAATGGTTGAACAAGCTGTGGTGTATGATTGTGATTTGATTGTGCTATAAGAAACAACAAACAAAATGATTTCAGAAAAACCTGATAAGATTCACATGAACTGATGCAAAGTGAAGTGAGCAGAACCAGAACTTTGTACACAGTACCAATAGCATCGTATGATGAACAACTGTGAATGACTTAGCTATTTTCAGCAATACAATGACCCAAGACAATCCCAAAGGACACATAATGAAGCATGCTGTATGCCTTCAGAGAAAGAACTGATACTGTTTTAATACAAATTGAAGCATGCTATTTTTTACTTTCTTTTTCTTTCTTTCTTGCTCTCACTTTTTATTTGAGTCTTCTTGTACAAAATGACTAACATGGAAATGTTTTACATGATGGTCATATATAACCCATAAAGATTGTTTACCATCTTAAGGAAGGGGAAGGGAGTTATAGCACTGGGAACTCAAAGGTTTTTTTTTTAATGTGCTTGAAAAATTATTTTAATAACACGTAATTGGAGGAAAATAAAATATTAAAAAATTAAAAATAAATATTCAGTGATTCTGATTCAAAGAAAGAGGTTTCCCTCACTGAAAATGGCTAAAAGGTATTTGAAGTAGGTTATTACTATGAAGGGAAAAGGGCATATAGGATAAATGTCACAGGGGAGGGATGCTAGTGAACACCAGAGACAAGGATCAACTCTGGTTCTTTGGATTCCAAGTTCAGGGCTCTTTCCACTACACCACCTACCTTCCCATCTGCCTAGGAAATCTCTCTTGATGAAGCAGTAAAGTCATATAAAACTGGTGTCTGAAACTCACAGCAAGGAGAAGTCAGTATTGCCCAACCTTGGTCCTGTAACAGCTACAATTCTTATTGTCCTTTCTCTGGCCTAGAATTGGTAAGAGACAGCATCCTTTCATCACTCTCTAGCGGGGGTGACTTCTCTCCCTCTCCACTCTCTGGACACAGGGTTGGGGCAGGAGGGGAAAGGGAGATCAGGCTCATCAAAATTAAAACACACATCAATCCAAAAACAATTTCAGTTTTATTGTCTCTAACCCGGTTCTGCTCAGTGCATGCCAGTTGGCACCCTACCAAAATTGTTTTCTTGCTCCATAAAGTCAAAAAATGAATCTATCAACAACAATTCTCCACAAGGCCACAGCACAGTCTGGCATTGGAGGCAACGTTTACCTATCAACTGAAAACTTTCAACAAAGGAGATTTGATAAACAGCCCTGTGGCCACATAACAGTCTCAAACCATAATATGTCAGTACTGGAAGAGACCTTAAGGGTCAGCTAATCTAATCCCCCTCGATTTATAGATGAAAAGAATGAAACCCAGTCAGGGACAGAAAGAATCTTGACTGAAGTTACCCAAAAAAAAATAGTAATTCAGATTGAACTGGAACTCAGGTCTCTTGGCCATCAGTCCAAACTTTTTTTTACTACTTCTTCCTGGCTTCCCCAGGAGAAACTCTGTTATTACGTTCCAAAACTAGCTCAACCTTGAATTCCAGACCCTGGCCATCAACTCTGATTACCTAGTGGGGATTTCAAAAGTTCACTAAAAATCTAAATTATTCATTTGTTATTTAGTCAATTAGTCCTGTCTGATTCTTTGTGACCCCATTTGGGATGTTCTTGGCAGATACTGGAGTGGTTTGCCATTTCTGTCTCCAGCTCATTTTACAGATGAAGAAATTGAGGTAAACAGAAGCAAGTGACTTGCCCAGGGTCACATAGTATTAAGTGTCTGAGGCCAGATTTGAACCCAGGTCTTCCTCACTCTAGGGCAGGCACTCTACCATCTAGCTGCCCCCAGCATATTATTTAACCTTTCTTAACTTCAATTAGCTCATCTGCAAAGTAGGAACAATAATAACACCTACCAGGGAGTTGTTGCAAGGATCGCATGAGATAACATTTGTAAAACATTTTTAAAGCTTTAAAGTGCTATATAAATACTAATCATTATTATTATTGTTAGTGTTACCTTTATCTTGTATAGATAAAGCTAGAGACTAGACCTGTGTTTTCATTGGTACAGGGAACTCCTTGAGGAGGAAATTCCCTCTACAGGGACAGATTAGCACCTTCTCCATTACTTTGAGCCTTCAGGAGTTGCCTGGAGCGCAGAGAGGCTTCCCAGAGTCACACACTCAGTACATGTCAGAGGCAGAAGGGACTCTGAGGCCAGCTCTCTACCCACTACATCACACTGTGTTCTATTATCTTGTATGTATTAAGTAAAATAGAAAAAAATAATAAATATATTATACATATGTAAACATATATTCAAATTATAAAAATGTAAAAACTAGGGTAGATGAAGTTGATCTAGTCTCCTGAGCACAAGGTCTAGTGGAGCTTCCTATAAACTGGAAAGGCTTTGAGTCAAATTCCAGGATGGATTGGGTGTGTCTGTATGTCTGTATGCCTAATTAATTTCAAAGGGCATTGTCACCAGATCACTGGCCAACAGCAAAAGAAAATTTCAGCCACAGTTATTCATGAACTGACTCTGGAGAGCAAAGGTCAGTTGGACAATGACTAAATACACTGAAGTACCTGAATGTAATAAAATATAACTATGTCATAAAAAACAATGAATAGGAAAAAATGCAGCAAAGGACAGGAAAGCATATGAACTGATGCAAAGTGAAAGAAGCAGAACCAAGAAAACAATTTATGAAAATGCAGTTTTTAAAAAAATACAAAACTTCACTCCGAGTAATTTCAGTGACAAACATTAGCCCTGGAGAAGAAATGAGAAAAAGCATTTTTTCCCTTCTTTGCAGAGGTGGAAACTATGGCTGTGGAATGTAACATCCATTGTCAGAGTGGGCTGATGTGTTGACTAATTTTGCTAAACTACTTTTTTCTCTTTTTTATTCTTTGTTACAGAAAGTGGCTCACTGCATAAGGAAGGGAGAATGGATATGTTTGAAAATAGAAGCAATGTAATGACAAATATCAATCTTTTTTAATTTTAAAAAAGATGCTGCTTATGAAGGCATGGAAAGACCATCACCTGTGTCAACAGGAAAGCATTCCCACGCTGAGGAAAACCTGAATATTTTGCAGCAAAATGTAATTTGTTTTTTGTTATTTTTTAAGTCCTACTTTGAGAATATCTAGCCCTCCAAAATGAGTTTCCATTCCAAAAGCAAAGTCCTGCATTAAAATAAGTTGGTTTCAGGGGGTGAAAAAAGGGGAGAGGGTCTGAGAAAAGGACTTTATTGCTCTTCTTTATGGAATAAAGGAGAGAAATCCTAACGCGCAACCTCAGAGAATAAAAGAAGATGAGGTGGAGGGCAGGACTGATTCCCCAGAATAAAAGTTGAGAATTGAGTGGGCAGAAGAGAACTAAGAAAAATCTGGCTTAGGTCCATCCACATTTCAAGGAAAACCAAGGCTGACATGAACAGGTTTTCTAAGACTTCTTGTAACTTCATACTTTCCTCCTTATACCCCAGTTCTTTCTGTTCCCTGTTCCCCAGTCTCTGGCAGTAAAAACCTTTATAAACACAAGAAGCAAAAAAAAAAAATCACCAGATGTGGAGACAGATGACCTGGGTTCTGTGAAAAGAGAGAGTGGGACTGGGAAAATGGGAATAAAGAAGAGTAGTACTGGAACGGACTTTAGGACTTTTTTGGTTAGTTGTTGTTCCTGGAGAAAGGAAACAGAGAGAGCAGGGTAGATTTCTGTGGTGAATTACACTGGGTGGGAAAGTTCGTATTCCTGCCAGGGCCAAGCAGCCAGTGTCTGTGCCTTTCAAAGAAACAAACTTAAGTTGGAAGAAAAAAACTTCCCAGTCATGTTGTTACCTAACCAAAAGACAACTGTCTGTGCTTTTCAAAGGGACAAATTTCAGTTGGATTATGAACCAAAATATCTTTACAGAAGTGGAATGGGATTCTTTGAGAGGTAATGGAAGCATGGAAGCAAAATGACCAAGACATGGGAAGCAGAAATATATGGCTACAAGGTTAACTGTAAGGCTCTGCAATTCTGTGACTTGCCCAATGTCACTAGCTATCTCTAAAGTCCATTTCAGGTCTACCCTTCTGTGCTCTCCTGTTTCTTCTCTCTATCTCTGTGTGTGTGTCTATCTGTCTGTCTGTCACTTCCTCTCCTCTCTCTATTTCTTCTCTCCTTCTCTCACCCCTTCTCTCTCTCCTCTCTCTTTTTCTCTCTCCTCTTTCACTTTCTCTGTTTCTTTTCTCTCCCCCTTTCTCTCTTTCTGTTTTTCTCTCTCTCTTTCTGTCTCTCTCCCCCCTCTGTCTTTATCTGTCTCTGTGTCTCTGTCTCTGTGTCTTTATCTCTCTGTCTCTGTCTCTCTCTCAGATTAAACCTCCTTTACAGCTTCTTAAGAAGCCATATAGATATTTCCTAAGGCAGTAGCACCCTATCCCATGTCTGAGGCAACAGCCCTCTTATTTCTTCTCACCACCTCACCCAAGATCCCTGTGTATCAGTCCCAGAATATTCAAACCTGCCAACCACCCCACACATTCCACATGGAATATTTTTGAACCTGCAGGCAGGCTTTGGTTGAAGCCAAAAATAAACTTCTTGTTTCGACAGTAGGAAAACTAGCAGGGTGAGAATGAGCCACTTACAAAGTACAAGCAGGGATTTCCCACCTGGGAACATTTCACCTCTGTTGAGGGAGCACAAAAACCACTTCAAGCTGAGGAAAGCTCTCCTTTTGACTAGAACATCAAGGAAGTCTTTTTCTCATAATGGCCACCTCCTAAAGCCTGACAACTACCCATGACCCTTTAGGTTCTCAGAGGTACCCAGTTATGCCTGACACTTCTGGAAAGTCGAGGTTTAACAGGCAGTCATGGTAGATAGGCCTTGGAATGCTGCACAAGTTGTTAGGAGACCCCAAGACTGGTATTAACAGATACAGAGGAATGCTGAAACCAAGGGAGCCTTCAGGGAGGGATACCAGAGGAAAGAAGTCTTAACATTACAGATTTAGAAGCAGAAGAGTTGTTAAAAGTCAGTTAGTTGAACCCCTTCAATTTACAGATGTGGAAACTGAGGCTCAAAGAGGCTAAGTGATTTGTCCAGGGTTGCATGGGGAGTAGCAGAATTCAGGTTTAAATTCAAGGTCATTCCACTCCAAATGCAGCACTCTCCCCATTGTATTATGGCCTAACTTTCCTAATCAGAAAAGGGGGGTAATAATCCTTGCACTAACAATCTCACAGGGTGGTTGTGAGGGGAATGCTTTGAAAACTTCAAAGTGCTACAGGAACCCAAGAATTTAGAACTGGAAAAGTTCTTATAAACCATCAAGGTAATATAGTGAAAGAGATCTGGATTTGAAGTCAGAGAACAGAATTAGAAGCTCATTTCTGCCAAGTACTGTTTCTGTGGCTGACCTTGGGCTAATAAGTTACTTCTCTGTAAAATGCAGGGTGAGACTAGGTAACCGCAAATGTCCCTCGAAGTTCTAAATCGATAATCTTACTATCCTTCAGAAACTAGCAGAGAAATGACTTATTCAAGATCACAAAGGTAAGAAGTAACAAAGCTGAGATTTGAATCCCAAAGTTCTTTCCCTCCAAAACCAGGGACTTTTTCTACTATAGCCTGGTCAAGTTCACAAAGTCAGCCAGCATTAGAAAAAGGCCGCAAACACGGGTCTTCAGATGCCAAATCTACAACTCTTTTCAATACACCAGTCTGAATCCAAACTCTTGATAATGCCAAACAACTTTGTGCATTGTGTTTATCTGTGGCTTTTACTCCAATGGCAGATTTTATTTATCTAAAAACATCCCTCTTGAAGGTGGGGGAAGAAGAGGTGGCTGAGGTCTGCTAGGTGATAGAGAAGACATTTGGGCATTAAAACTGAGCACATGAGTGAGATCTAGATGCATTTGCTTTCTGATGGCTTATACTGCACAGTCACTGTCTGCGATGTGTGCAATTATTAGAAATGATTCTGGATAAGTCACTAAAAGGCTTTCATTATAAAAAAGAAAAAGAAAAGAAAAGAAAATCATTTCCCCGAAGTAGATTTTTTTATTTACTACTCCAGCAGACTCCAGAGCCCCCGCCTAGAAAACGCTCAAAGCTCAGGAGAGAAAATCATTTGCCTCAACAGTATCAAGGCATTCAATAGAGTGCAGCCTCCTTTCACTGACAAGCATGATTGACAGACCCCAACAAAACCCTGGCAAAACCCTGTAACTCATTCTGAGCTGGGCCCAAACTGAGCCCCATCAACCCCCAAAAAGAACTTTAGGAATGGAAGATAAATCACCGTGGTTTTATTCATGGGCCTTTCCCATTACATGCAAAATATCCCCATTCTCTCCCCAATGTGTATATAAATGTTTCAAAACAGGATTATTTGAAAGGAACCTTGGGACATAATATGTGTATGTTTGAAAGCCGCTGAATGAGCTGGGAAGAGCTGGCTGTGGGTATTGTAGGCATTGTTGGAATAAGGCTGCATTCCGGGCTTAAAATCTCAGCTTGTGCTCTGCTATATTATTTCAGGCAAAGTGGAGACATTTCTCCAAATGTATCTGCCTGTTCAGCACCTGGGAAGTACAACACAGTTGGGATGCTGCCGGCCCAAGCCAGGAGATTGAAAGGTCTCAGAATAAGTCCTATAATCAGTCGTTTGAATCAGCATCCAAAATGATCTCAACAGGCTGAAATATGGACTTAAACCAACAAGACAAGGTTTAATGTGGACAAATATAAAGTCCTGGTCTCAGGTTCAAAAAATCACCTGCTCGGGGACAGAACAGGAAAGACCTGGCTTTTCAGCAGCTCCTATGAAAAATCCCTTGGAGTTTTAATGGATAAAAAAGGTTCAATATAAAGCAACACTGATCTAGCTAAGGAAAAAAATCTACCACTACAATCTAAGGCATTTTTAATAGATATATAGTGTTTTGATCACAGAAAATAAACACCTTATTATCCTCCACAATGACCAAACAATAAACACATTGTTCAGTTCTGCTAGAGCTATAACTAGGGCAGAGTAACCATGGCTTTATCCTGGAGGCAATAATATAGAGAGCAGCTCTGTAAAGGATATATAAGAGAAGAAAGAGACTCAAGGAAGGGAGGTGAATTAGGGTGTTATTCCAATCTAATGGAGTGATTTCTGCATCAATTGGACCTTGTTGGAACCTTGTCCATCTGGACACTCTCCTTTTTGGCATTTTGGGTTACTACTGTAATCCTGGTTCTTCTCCTACATGTCTGACCACTCTTCTAGGTCTTTACTAGGTCTTCATCTTCCTCTTACCCTTTAAGGGTGAGTGAACTCCAAGGCTCTGTCCTGGTTTCTCTTCTTTCTTTATACTCCAGCTTTCTGATCTCATCAGATCCTAGAGGTTCAATTGATCACTTCCATAACTCCAGGATCACTTCTATAACTATAGTCTAGGAGAGGGAGTATGAGAACTTGAATGAGATAACCTATGTCTGGCCACTTGGAATCCATTGACTCTGGAGGAGAGAGTGGGGCTGATGACTTTGCACAGCCCTGCCTCACTGAAATCCAATTCACTCACAAGTCACGACATCACCCTCCTGATGTCATTGGTCCTCTTCCAGAATGAAGGAGGAACAACAATAATTTAACATTGGTGATAATTTACAATCCACATCCAAAGAGCTCCAAATCTTATGAAGACTACCTCAATGTCTCTTGCATCAATCCAAGATTGATGATATGATGCAAGATACATTGAGGTAGTCTTCATAAGATTTGGAGCTCTTTGGATGTGGAAGGTAAAGGAGAAGGAAGAATAAAATGATCACCAAACTCGGGTTTTGCATCTGGCAGAATAAGAAGGATAATGGTCTCATTTTCATAAACACTGGACTCAGGAGGAGAGACATGTCGATTTGGAGGGAAGAGGGTAAGTTCAGTGTTGGAGCTGTTGAGTGTGAGGTTCCAGGGGAACTTTCATGTGTTGATGAGATGGGGAGACTAGAGTTCAAGGGAGAGATTTAGGGTTATATAGATCTGAGAGTTACAGAAGTGATAAACTGAACCTCTAGGATCTGATGAGAGTGTCCAGATGGACAAGGTTCAAGCAAGGTCCAATTGATGCAGAAACCACTCCATTAGATGGAGAGCATTAAAGGGGTTTGGAGTAGTACATAGATATTTTGTTTTGTTTTGTTTTTGAGGCAGTCAGGGTTAAGTGACTTGCCCAGGGTCATACGAGTAGTAAGTGTCTGAGGCCAAATTTGAACTCAAGAAGATGAGCCTTCCTGATTCCAGACCTGGCACTCTATCCACTGTGCCATCTAGCTGCCCCTAGATATTGAGATATGGAGGGGCCATAAAGTAAATAGTTTGTAAAGAATAGGAGCAGAGAGGAGGTAACTCTTTCAAGGGGACTTGGCAGTAAAAAAAGGAAGAAAGCTATAGGATAATAGCTTGAGGGGCCAGCAGAGTCAAGGGAAGATCTTTTTATTTTATTTTATTCTTTAGGATTAACCAAGTGGATTTGGCTTTAGTGATGGCAGTTGACAAAGTAACTGTGATGTCAGTTCATTGTCTAGCAGTGACATTGAAACAGAAATTTCTCATCAAAAAGCCCAAAACAATCGTTCCAAAGAACCAAAAATAAACATGTTCAAGGTGCTTCAAGGTCTAATTGTTCTCCCCCACCTCAAGTAAGCTCCTTCACTAGCAATGAAAGTACTCATTTCTTTAAATGACTATGGGTCCTATGAGGGAGGGGGGCTGTGAAGCACTGTGATGTTTGGAAGAGCAAGGGTCCCCAAGAAGGAGCAGAATTGCTTAGAAATGTTCTCTGACGTATTTATGAGTAAGTATATTTGGGTTCCTTAAGGCAATTTGACTTGGTGAGAAGAACACCATAGAAGATGAGTTAAATAAATCATTTAAAAACCCCACAGAATGTCACAAGCACATTTTTAACAGAAGCCCAAGATCCAAAGTGAGAAAGGTGATAGTCCTGCTGTCCCCTGCCCTGCCCAGAACCCATCTGGAGTATCATATTCAGTTCCGGACACCACATTTTAACGAGGCAGGTTTACAAAAATAGACACATGGAAGTGACATTTCAATAGTGTTTTAAAGTGCTCTACTCTAGAGTACTTTTAATTTTGTTTCTTTTTTATTTTGAATTTAATTATCAACTAAGATGAATGTTTCAATATATAAAGAACAAAAGAGTAGAGGGGAGACTAAAGTCCAGTGGCTGGAAGTTATAAAATAGCAGATCGCTTCTCAGCATAAAAAAGAACTTTCTAGCTACTAAAAACTGTCCACCTATGAAACAGTCTGCTTGGAAGGTATTGAACTCCCTGTCACTAGAGGTGACAGCTTACCCTTGTAGGGCTTTACAATTTGCAAAGAATTTTCCTCACAGTACCTCTGTGAGGAAAATGTGAGGTAGTTACATTTCACAGGAAGGAAATTGAAGAGGTTTAGGGACTTGCCCACAGTTCAATAGCTAGAAAGGATACAAATTGGGATTTGAATTCAGGTTTTTTGTCTCTAAGTCCAGTGTTTTGGAGTTTTCCCCCATCAAGTTACCCATCATTTAAGCAGAGGCTGAATAATTGCACATATTGGAGATATTTTGAGAGACACTCATCCTTTGGGATAGAGTAAAACTAGGTGACCTTTCTGGTCATTTCCAAAGCTATGATTCAACAAAAGTATTAGCTGTAAGACCCCACATATTTCCCAGAAATATGATAAATAATCCTGTCCAGGGAGGTAACAACTACCAAGAGAAGAGGCGGAGTTTAATTTTCATATTTCAGGAAGAGGTACTTTTGGCCAACTAATGAACAGGTTCTGTTGCCCTGAATGGCCTCAGGTAATTTTTTCTTAGACCAGGTCTCCCTATCTTGCCCAAGCTGGAATGGCAGTGGCTACTCACAGGGTGATCCCATGGATGATAAGCACAGAAGCTTTGATCTGTTCCAAACCTGACCTAGGCCACTTTGCTCCTCCTTAGAAGCTTCCATTCCCAGAGGATCATCCTATTGGTAGCAGACTTAGTGTGGCTTCCAGGAGCCCTTTAGCCCTACAGCCAGAGACGCAGCTGGTGGTACAGCAGATTTAGAACTGGGCCTGGAGTCTGGAAGTCCGGAGCTCAAATTTGGCCTCAGACACTTACTAGCTGTGTGACCTAGGGCAAGTTACTTAACCTCTCTTTCCTCAAGTATAAAATGGCTATAATACTAACATCTACCATGCAGAGTTACTGTAAGGGTCAAATGAGATAATATTTGGGGTTTTTTTTAAGTGCTCAGCCCATGGTAGGTTTTATATAAATGCTTATTCTTTCAATCACCCTCCCTACTGCAACTCAGAATTCCTGAGTTCAGGTGATCCACCAACCTCATTCTTTCTAGTATCAAGGACTACAGGCACTGTATCTTTCTTAATTAATTTCTTCATGGAAGTGGATTAAATTTAAATGTTTCCCTTGGTGAGGTTGGCAATCACTTCAAGATTTGCCTTTACAAGAGCAGCCCTATAGTGGCTGATTATAAGCTGGTGCTGACAATAGCCCTGGGAGGTAGGGAGTGAAATTATCATTTTTCTGGTTTTTTTTTTTTAATCACAATTTTGATTTTATCAGTATAGGGAACTTCTCAAGTGGAAACTCCCTGCACCAATAGAGACCTGTAATGTAAAAATCTTCATTTAAGACTAATCAGTTTAACCATTTTATTAGATAGCAAAACCAAATTTTGAAAAATATGGGTATTTTTCATAATACCAGGTGGTGGTTGAAATGGTTCAACATTTCCTTCTCCAGCTCATTTTACAAATGAGGAAACTGAAGCAAATAGGGTTAAGTGACTTGCCCAGGGTCATACAACTAAGTGTCTGAGATCATATTTGAACTCAGGTCTTCCTAAGTCAGGCCTGGTGCTCTATCCAGTGCACCACCTACCTGCCTCCAGGTGGTGGTAGAAGGATTTAAATTCAGTTAATCTGTCCCTAAATTCAATGTACATTCATTGTACCTCACTGACTCCATAACTAGGACACTGTGACTAACACTGGATAAGTTGCAGGTATAATGTATAATATATATAAGATATAATAATGCAAAATATATGTGTATATAGATATACATATATACATAGATATACATGTATATGTGGGTTTGAGGCAAAGTTTATTTTAGATGGTTTTTTAAGATTTTTTCCCCCCTTTTCAGATCTTAAATAACCATTCTGATAGTCTAGTCACTGATTTTAAAGAGTGAAAAACTTAGAGTGACCATTTATGGGTCATAAAGGGCATGAAACCTTGAGTGATCCATACACCAAGTGATTTAACTGAAGATCGTACAGGCCATGCCCAATTTTGATTGGCCTGTGTAAAGAAACGAGGAGGGACTTGAAGAGTTCCTTCATTGACTTGAGAAGAGTATAGGGATTTGTCCATTGAATGAAGGCAACTAATTTCACATGGGCAAAGTCTGGTGATTAGCTCAGATGCACAAATTCCTTAGGACAATATAAAAAAAAGCAAGCTAGGCATTTTTGGAGTCAGTCAAAAGATGATAACTGGTGGTTGAGAAGAAGGACGTGGCTGCAGAAAAGTCACTGTTCTTAAGGACACACTCTTCACCCTTTCCCTTGTACCTCTGGGAGAATGGGGGAAGAGAGAATTGTTATTCATTCTCCTGGAAGATGGAGACTTGTAACAGAAGCATATAGCCATAGGTAATACCTTGCCTTACAGAAAGCAGGCCCAGTGAGGTGACCTATGGAAAGGAACAGGACCAGGTAGTTTGAGTTACCTTCCCAGCAGAGATGCTACATCCAAGGAAAGAGACATGAGAACAACATGAGAAGACAAAAGGCATCAGGGCCTTGTAATACCAGAGGTGTGACTTAGCTCCATTATAGGAGTTCCCTTTGTAGGCACCTCTTTATTAATATTCTTCCTGCATGTGCCCATCCTTCCCACTAATTCTGGATTTGTCTATGGGATTAAGTACCTCAGAATTGTGGGGATTCAGAGCATGTTTTGTTTCTACTGTTTATGATAGGTCACTTCAGTAAATACCCTCTCTTTGAGCTAATTGTGTCAACTATTCAAGGTGAATATACCAGTGGGGAGGACCTTTGGATTATAATTTTAGGAGTATACACCTACAGAATGCCTCGAACCTGAAGTAGTCATTTCCTGGGGACCTAACCATATGATGCAAATTGTGAGGTTATTATACAGATATAGATACAGTTCTAGTTATATATAATTGTATAGCATTGTGTTATGTTATGATTATGTCATGGGATATATGTGTGTATACATATGTATATATGTGTATGTATCTATGTATATGTTAAGTAACCTCTTTCCTATGGCATGAGAATCACAGGAACACAGGATCATAGGTTTAGAACTGGAAAGGACCTTAAATAAACCCCTCATTTTCAAGATGAGAAAATTAAGCAATTCACCCAGGATTATACAACTAGTAAGTATCTGAGGCAGAATGTGAATTTAGGTCCTCCTGAGCTCAAATCCATTGCCCAGCCACTATGCCATTCTGACTACAAAATAAAGATGGGGTGGGAACTAGCTTCCAATTAATCCAACATTCTAGCTAATAGCTGACACTTATGTGTTTTTAAAGTTTTACACGTATTTTCTCGTGTTTTCCCAACTCTGTCACGTAGGTAACAGAGAGAGAGCTAATAAATATACATGGAGGGCCAGTTTTCTAAGACTTAAAGCATAATGTCATACTAAGACAAGTGGGAATTTTTTTTTTTTTGGAGTGGACCTATAGTTACATCCAGGTAGGAAACCCCTGCCACCCATGCAAATGTGCAATGTATTGGCACTTAGAGGCTTAAAGATGTGCCTGAGGGACTGAGAGGATAGTGACTACCCCATGGTCACACAGCCTGGAAGCATGGGAAATAGGAGAACTCACATCATTTTCTCCTTGGTGGAGAGAAAGGAGGCAGCATGTACCAGGCAAGCTAAACCACTACTACCACCCTGATCACTATCTCCACCTCAAACCTCACTGGAAATGGCATCTGGAAAGTAAAAACCCTGGGACTAGCAGGACCCCTCCCCCTCCCAACCACCAAACCTACTTCTAAAGCAGTCCCACCCCCTCCAGCCATCACAGAGGGAAGGAATCATTATGGAGAAGAGGCCCACCTTCCTCATTACCACTTAACAACTAGTGATCAATTGGCACCCACAGGCAGATGGGCATAAGAGCTCCACGAATGGCAGCAGCACCCATTCCTCCCCAACTACTGCTCTAGCTTCCAGCCCAGCCCTCATGGCCATCATCTGGGGAAACAGCTCAACAATTGCCACCCACAGCCTAGCTGTAGCAGCAAGGAACCCTGAGGGAGAGATGAGAGGCAGCATATGCCAGGCAGGTCAAACTACCACCTTGACCTGAAACCCAGTGAAGACAAACTAGGACCTGAACCCTGCTTGGAAAAAGCAGAGTTTCCAGCTCACTCCCCACAGTCATTCTGCTCCTGCAGGTACTACAAGAAACTGCAACTACTGAAGACCCAGAAAAAAAAATTTTTGCCACCAAAGTCATTGGTACTGTCAAATGGGTCAACACAAGAAAATGATATGATTTTATCTGTGGAAATGACATTAATGAGAAGGCATCATCATTTCCTTTGCCGCTGGATCCTAAGAACCTTTCCAACTGACATGCAGCTGAATGTTGCCCCCCTCTTCCACATTAGACTGTAAGCTCCCCTAGAGTGGGGATTGGCTTCCTTTTCTACTTGTATACCCTTTGCTTAGCACAGCACTTTGAACATAGCAAACATTTAATAAGTGATTTTTTTCATTCATTCATTCTGATTCCCAAAGTCAAGTCTATCCATCAATGCATACAGCCTTTCATTTTGAGCATGGTTCCATCCAATTCATGAAATATTCATTAACCACCTATTCGACACAAGACCTTGTTCCTGAGTTTGGGGGATGTAAATTTGACAAACAATGGGGTCACTGCCTTCAGGGAGTTTAAAGTGTACCGGAAAAGATACAGAATATATGGAACTAAATATATTTCAAAGCCCAGTGTGATGGTGGCAAAGATCAAGAGTACTGGTCAAATTTGAGGAGGAAAAGAACACTTCCAAGTCTCCTTCTTGCTGCTCTAAGATCTGATGTTTGCTCCTCATTCACTTGCAAGTAGGGGTGATCCAAAGAAGGCTTCATGGAGAAAGCGAGCTGAGCTTTGAAG
>CM053581.1:276739488-276783116 GCA_028627135.1 Pseudochirops cupreus
GTTTTCAAAATCCTTCTTCAGCTGATCTCTAGCTTTAAGGCAATCTTCATGTTTATTGGAAGCCCCTGGTGGGGGAGCTCTGGCTGTGCTGTCCTGCAGCTCTCTGCCTTGGTCCTTCTTTTCTTCAAAGAAGGAATCTAGGGTTTGGTTGCTGTTCTTACCCTGCTTCTTATGCTTATTCTTACTCATGGTTGGTCAGTCTGTGATTTTTTTTTAAATCTCTGTGGGGCTCTGCTTCCAGAAGGGAAAACTCTATCCCAAATCGCTGGGGTCCTCCCGGCTGCCGTAGCTTTCAGGAAGGTGCTGGGTCCCTTTCCCACTTCCAGCTCACTGGATAAAGAAGACTCATAGGATCAAAGCCCAAGACTGCGATCTGGATCCAGGCCACTCAATGCGAGAGCACTCAGCCTCTGAATGATCACTTAGTCCCCCTGCAATCTGCAGGCCGAGGGTGTGGAAGCTGCAATGTGGAGGCAGGTGCAAAACCTCTGCCTTTCACTTTCCTGCCCTGGAGGTGTTTCGGCCAGAGTGCTTTTCTCCCAAGACCTCACAAGTCACACTGACCTAGTTCTGAACACTGCCGCAGCTGCTGCCAATCCACTCACCCAAGGCTCCTCGGTTCCTCTCGTCCAGCCGCCCCCGAGGCTCAGCCAGGGCTTCAGGCCAGGCTGGTTTCAGTTCGCAGTGCTGATATGGTTCCTCGTAGCTGAGCTGACTTTAGTGGAAAGTATATTTGTGTGCATTTTGGAGTTCTAGGATTAGTTTAGAGTCATATTTTATGGGTATTTTGGGGTGGTTATGTGAGAGCTGCGATATGTTGCTGCTCCTACACTGCCATCTTGGCTCCGCCCCCCAATATTATTATTTTCAATAATAATTATAATTACATAGTTGGCATTTATATAGCATTTTTCTAAAGCATTGTACGTATATTATCGCATTGGATCCTAAAGACAACCCTATAAGGTAAGGGCTATTGTTACCCTCATTTTACAGAGGAAGAAACTGAGGATCAGAGAACTGAGGATCACTGACTTGCCCAGGGTTGCACAATTAGTGTCTGAGATTGAATTTGAACTCAGGTCTTCCTGTCTCCAAGTCCAGTGTTCTCCCATTTAGCTGCCTAGGTCCCTACTAGACTGTAATTTCCTTGAGGGCAGGCACTATGTCTTCTCTCAAATGTGTATCTTGCCTGGTCCCCAACACAGTACTTGTTATGTAGCAAATATTGAACAGATGTATTGCACTAGATTTTATAGATGAGGTGAAGGTTAAAATGGATTCATAACTATTAAATAGGATGTTAATGCCAGCTCTTATATTATGATTCATTCCTGCCAACTCAGTCACAAATGTCAGGGTTCTTTTAAAACACTGCCACCCCTTGCAGAGCTGGTCATGGACTCTAGCCCAACCCTGCATTCAGCTTAAGGATTTCATTCCTACCATGACCTGATTGGATGGCATCCTACGTTCAAGTGATTAAACAGGGAAAACCAGTCTTAGAAATAAGAAAACTTTTGTTCATGGAGGCAGGCAGTGGAAAAGATGTCTTCTTTTCTGTGATTCAGAGGCCAAAATGGCCTTTGTAGCTCTCTCCCTGAGATTGGCATTCCCACCTGGCATTTGTGAGTCATAGCAGGGTGGATATGGGCATGAGGGAACAAAGGGATCATTTGCTTTATACGTAATTGTCAATGTTCACAATTCTGGTATCTAAGAGAACATGTTGTGTGTTCAAAGCCACAGGATTCAGGTAATTTAGCAGAATGGTTAGAGAGAACTGGTGGAATTCCAGACATGAGGGACAGTTAGTGAAAATGCAGTATTAAGGGTAGCTAGGTGGTACAGTGAATAGAGCACCAGCCCTGGAGTCACGAGGACCCTGAGTTCAAATCTGGTCTCAGACACTTGATACTTACTAGCTGTGTAACCTTAGGTAAATCACTTAACCCCAATTGCCCTGCTTTCCCCCTTCCAAAATAAAGCAAAAAAAGAAAGAAAGAAAATGCAGTGTTAGGAGATAGACTTTCCTGTTTGAGGAGCAGCAGGGAGACCAGGGTCACAGGAACACAGAATCCTTGGGGGGAAGGGGTATAAAAATGTAGAATGGTTGGAGGGGTAAGAGGGGATATGAAGGACTTTAAATACCAACAGAAGATTTTATATTTGATCCTGGAAGTAATAGGGAGCCATGGGAATTTATCAAGTTGGGGGATGAGGGTGATACAGTCAGGTCTTTCAGCTAAGTGGAGGATGGACTAGAATGGGGAGCCCTGAAGTGGAAAAAACAAGGTTCTTGCAAAAAATTATTGACCACTTGTCTAGTAGGTTATAACTGAGGATTCTTTTTATTGTCTTGTTTGGACTACAAGGCTGGACAAGATGGAGGTTCCTTGTAACTCTCATATTCTATGACTGAATTTTGCTGGACTGTTAATCTTTACTCAGAATAGCATGATATTGCTACCACCTCTTCTCTCTCGCTGTTTCTCTTTGTCTCTCTGTCTCTGTCTCTTGTCTCTCTGTCTCTGTCTCTCTATCTCTGTCTGTCTCTTGTGTCTCTGTCTCTGTGTCTTTCTCTCTCTCCACACACACACACACACACACACACACACACACACACACACACACACCCCTGTACATTACTTCCCCTTGCACATTCTGTTATCTAGCCAAAATGGAATCCTCTTTGCTCCTTACACGTAATACTTCATCTCTGTTTTCCATGCCTTAATTTCCAGTTTCCATGCCTTTATACTGATTGTTCCCCATGCCTGGACTGCACTACCTCCTCAGCTCAGCCTCCAGGAATCCCTCTCTTCATTCCAGACGAAACTCAAGTACCACCTTCTACATGAAGGTAGCTGCCCCAGCTGTTAGCACCTTCTATTTCAAACCACCTTGTATTTATTCTCTTTACATTTATTATGTACATACGTACTTGTCTCCTCATTAGAAGTAAGCTCCTTGAGAGTAGGGCATATCCCTAGGGTCTTGCGCATAATAGGTGTTCAGTACATTCTTTTTTATTGATACATGTAGACACTGTACACACACATATATACCCTTCACAAACACACCTATCTTTCTACAGAAGGCTGAGTGATGGCAATTTTATCTGGCTCTACAAAGGACAAATGATGAATCTGATTCAACTGTCATCATTGCATCGCACCTGTAACAGGTGTAGTGACAAACTAAGCTTTAAATGTTTAATGATACCCATGCTTAGTGAGTGCCAAGCCTCTCCCCAGGAAGATGGGGACTGAATTTCATTTCTCTTCCCACTTTGAACCTATCACTTAAACCAGAAGGAAGGGGTGGTTCTTGGCACCATCAAAACCCAAATGAATGGTAGTACTATAGAATGCTTGAGCAAGAAGAAACATTTAGAACATAGAAGTGTTAGAAGGGACAGCTTGGCATAGAGAATAGTGTGCTGGACTTGGCATCAGGAAGACGGCTTCAATCTCTGCTTCAGACACATGCTGGCCATGTGACCCTGGGCAAGTCAAAACCTCTCCATGCCATTGATTCCTCATCCAAGAAATGAGAAGAGTTAGATTTAATTGCCTCTAAGGTCTCCTCCAGCTCTATATCTTAAATCCTATGAGACCAACTAGTATACCTTCTCATTTTTTTACCAAGGAGCAACAGAAGCCCAAAGAAAGAGAAATGACTTGTTCAAGATTACACAGCAAGTCAGTGGCAGAAACAGAACTAGGACCTAGACATCTAAACTCATAGTACATGTTTCTATTCATTGCACCAGATTCTTTTGGAAAAGGATTCAGTTTCCCAATTATCTCAAAATCCATTCTCTAGACTGAGTGATTTCCCAGAATTTCCAATTCTCCCTCTGTCTCCCTTGATGTGATGTATAAGAAACACCACGACAGCCTGCAGAGACAATGTCCTCTTCTCAGGGGGAGACTAGCCAACCTGAGGCTCTTCTGCTGATGGATTACTGTTGCATGGACTTCTGCTCACTTGTTGGTGACTCAGTGCCCAGCTCTATATGAAAAGGCCTGTGGATTTCCATGCTCATGGGGGCACATTCTGCTCTAAAATATATTTGTGGGTTGCTGTGTTTTTCCATAACGTCTCTGGAAATAGCATTTCCAGCTACAAGTGTCACTAAAGGGAGAAATGAGAAAAGAACAGCAATTGTAAGCTTTTTGCTGGTAATGAGGGCTAGCCAGGAGGACGCCCTGTAATGAGTGAAGTGGGGCACTCAGCCTCTCTGGGTGGACCCTGGAGGCTCTCAAAGGGTCCCTGGACCTACAGAACCTCCTGTAGCTCCAATTGCCCAATCCTATTACATCCTGTACTCCCTATGGGAGCCCTTCATTTCTCTCTTGGGATTTCTTCCTGACCTTGTTACTCAGACTGCTCATCCCCCTTTTCTTCTGTGACCCCAGGAAAGCTAGATGACAAGATGTTACATTTGCCTGGTTGCAGTCTGTCATCTGGCTATCAGGCCCCTCTGTTCCAGGATGGCCTTCGGGGAAGCAGATTGTTAGGGTCACCAAGATAGTTCACATTTATATAGCGCTTCAAGGTTTACAAAGTATTATGCATATGCTATCCCCTGTGACCCTCACAGCAACCCTGGGAGACAGGTGCTCTAATTATCCCCAATTTACAGATAGGGAAATTGAGGCTAAGGGAAGTAAAATAACCAGGATCACACAGGTTAGTAAGTGTCAGAGGTAGGAACTGAACCTAGATCTTCCTGTTTCCTTCCACTCTACCAACTGGCTGCCTCATCTATTTAGAAGGGAAAGGGATCTTAGAGAATGTTTGGACCAGAAGAATCAAACATGAAGCTGTGCCACCTTCCCCTTGCCCCAATACTATGAAGTATGGCCTGAACCAGGTTAAAATGTAATTGGAAAGCATTTAATAAAATAAATTTTTAAAATATAATAGAACGTAGATGATATTAATATGTGTTTTTTCTGAGTCAATAGGCAGCTAACAGGGATTCTTATATAAGGGTTAGTGGCCCAGGTTTCTTTTGAGTTTGACACTTTATGATGATTTATACCAGTGCTTTCATTTACAGATAAGGTTAAATGACCTGTCTGAGGTCACACAGCCAATCAAAGGGAGAGCCACATTTTGAACTCAGGTCAACACTAAGCACGGCTCCATGATGCCTCTTGTTAACTAACACCTCTACAATGCTGGCCTGCTGACTATAGTTGACAGCACCTATCCCTCCCTGGTCAGTTTCCTGGGTCCATTGATACCTCAGACACTGGAACCCTCAAGTTCTAGAATACCTTAAATGGTTACGTTTATTTTGGGATTGGTTTTCTTTTACAATGTTTAAATAATAGAATAAGAATGACCTGCAAATAGAAAACACCTTCAGGTAAGTCATCTTTTCTTGCCAAAGCTACCGTACATGCCCCCTAAATGATTTTCCTGCCACTGCTCTCACTTACAATCCTCCTTTCACAGCCCTGCCAGAGGAATTTGCCTAAACCACTGCTCTGATCAGTATCCTCAGTGAAACTCTTTTGCTCAAATGTCTTCACTGGCTCCCTACTACCAACCAAATGAGTTACATACTCTGCTTTCTGGCATTCCACTGTCCTCTATAAACTTGCTTTAATTCACTTCATGATACCCCCCCCCCCTTCACATACTATACTTTCTAGCCAAACTGAATCATCCTCCAGCATTCATTCTTGTCCCATCTGCTGTCATCTTCATGTGTTTGCCTAGGCTACAATCTGTGTCTACCATGGATTCTCTTCTTTCCCTTCTCATCTCTAGCTCTTTAAGACCTCCCCCCCTTTCCTTCCAGGTCCAAATTATGTACCACCAGCACTGTGAAGTCTACTCTGGTTTCTCTTACAAACACACACACACACACACACACACATACACACACACAATCTCCCTCCTCAAATTTCTTCTAACACTTTGCCTTTTGCCTGGTTATCTCTTAGAACTTATCTCACTGAAGTTTATGTTGTACATGTCTTTCCTCTCCAGGAGAATGTAAGCCCCTTGAAGCCAGGAACTATTTCATTTTTTATTCATGCCCCCAGGCTCAGCAGAGTACCTTACTGTATAGTAAATGACTGACATATTTTTGTTGAATGAACTGTGACTCTACACGCAACAGGAGAGGAAGAAGGGTGTAGGCAGGTAAGGCAACGGCGGCATACTGACTGGCACAAAAAATGTCAGTAAAGGTAAGGCAATAATAACAATAATACACTTAAAAGTTTGCGGAAAACTTTACGAATATCTCATTTTATTCTCAAAATCCTGGGAACAAGGTATGATTACCTTCATATTATATAAAAGGAAACTGAGGCACAGAAACTGTGAATTACTTTCCAGGGGTCACATAGCTAATCTGAGGCTGGATTAGAACCCAGGTTTTCCTGACTCCAGCTCCAGAGTACTACCTCCATTTGTGCTGCCCGGCTACCACAGTAAGCCATTCAATCTGTCCTCTCGGCTCCTTTTACACTCAGAGATATTGATTCCTGCTCTAGCGTAGCCTGTTATCCTCAATTCCTTCTTTGTTCCAATGGAGATCCTAGGGTCTATGTGGACAATATGTTTTGTTGTGCTGTTCTTTGCCTTTGGCCATTGAATTGCACCTCCTTCACTTTCCATCAGTGTAATAAAATAGGGGGCCCACAGACTTTAAGGGGGGAGGAAGTACTATGGAGGAGAGAACAGAAGCCTCTGCTGAGTCTGCTGGCAGCCCTGGACCCAGTCCTGGTTGCTCATAGGAATGAGCATTGCAGAGCTCCCTGACACATGGCCCTCCCAGGGTCACCTACCACCAAAGGAAGCAATGCCTACCATGTCCTTTACCACTGTGGACCTCAGCATCACCCAAAACTATTCTGCTTCCATAACCTCAAATTCTGAAATTCCCCTCTCTGTTCACAATTTTCTATATTTTCATTTTCCTCTTCCATACTCACTTCAAACCTATTCTTTATCTGCATTAGAAGGGTAGCTTTCTAATTATGTGTTATAGGCACTTAATAAATATTGGTTGATTAATTTTATTCTTCTCTTAATTGGCTTTATAGGCTTCCCTCAATAACTGCTCCAAACTTTCTTTCCGTAAGCTCCAGTTCAACCCTTAAACTCTAGCTCATTCAGCTGATAATGTTTTGTTGTTGACTCATTTCAATCACGTTGGACTCTTCATGACCCTGTTTGGGATTTTCTTGACAAAGATACTGGAGTAATTTGCCATTTCTTGCTTCATATCTCAGATAAAGAAACTGAGGCAAAGAGGGTGAAGTGACTTACCCAGGGTCATACAACTAGTAAATGTCAGAGGCCAAATGTGAACTCACCTGATCTAGGCCCAGTGTTCTATCCACCATGCCCCCCAACTGCCTCCAGCTAATGATGTTAGTTGGGGAAAAATCAAGACCATCTGTCATCAGCTCCCTCATCTCCTTTACTCACAAGCTTCCTACATCTTCCCCTGTGCTCACTCTTCTCTGTAGCCTCTGAGAATCAAGTGGCCTTTCTCCTTGCCAAAATTAACCCTTCCATATAGATTCCCTTCCCTTCCCATCTCTTCTAGGAGTTTGTCCCATTTTTTTCTTCATCTTCAGTCTCTCCCCATTTACCCTTCCCTATTCTGTTGCCTATAAACACACTCAAATCTTTACCTCCTTAAATTTTTACTTGACCCTGTAACAATTTCAAGCTATCATCCTATATGTCTTTTTCCTTATACTATCAATTCCTATGAGGAGTCTACTGTTCAATTATTCTATTACCTTACCACCTTACCATGCATTCATTTCTTAGCTCCTTGCAACCTCACTATTCAACTGAAACCAGTCTCCTGAAAGCTATCAGAGATCTCTTAACTGCTAAATCCAATGCCTTTTTCTTAGGCCTCTCAACCCTTGATTTTTCTGTAATTTTTTGATATTATTAACTACCCCCTTCCACTTGGATAGTCTCTCCTTCCTGGGCATCCATGACACCACTCTCTCCTGGTTCTCCTATGTGGCTGACTGCTCCTTCTCAATCTCCTTCAGTGATCATCCACCATCTTGTTAAGTGTGGGTATCTACAAAGGTTAAAAAATGGATTCAATTTTCTCTAGTCTAAGTGATCTCATCCACTCCCATGGGTACTATTTCCACTTGCATTAAGAAAGTAATGGTTTTATTTGTGATACAGTCAAGTGACTGCTACCTATTCAGAAAGTGCTGGCTGGTCTCCCTTTCAGAAAAGGAGGCAAAGTGGGCTTGATGGATGCCTCTCCACACTCCAGTTTTCAGGGACAGTGAAGTGTCCCATTGGAAAAAAAATGAAAGGGGGTGGCTAGGTGGTACAGCGAATAGAGCACCGGCCCTGGAGTAGGAGGACCTGGCTGTGTGACCTTGGGCAAAAGTCACTTAACCCCAATTGCTCTCCCTTCCCCCCTCCAAAAAGCAAAAAACAAACAAACAAAACCTGGAAGCATTCTATGTAAAAACCAGGAAGAAAATTTATCTAAAGGATAAGAGAGGAATTCGAGGGGAGAAGAATTGTTGTAGTTGCTGTTTGTCTTTTATTTTCCAAAAGGACCAATGACTTCTTTGGGTGATGTCTTGACTTGTTTGTGAATTGGATTTAAGTAAGGCAGGCTTGCACAAAGTCTTCAGCCTCACTCTGTTTTCAAGAGACATCAAAGTGCAGTAGAAAGACAGAAATCAAGACCACTGGTGATTGGCCAGGATGCAGTGGATGACCTTGGCATCTTCAGGTCACCAAGGGAAGGAATGTAAAAGGGATTGCTATATCTTTCAAGCTAAGAAACAAATATAAGGTTATTTGTGAAAGGGGATGGGGAGAGGTCAAATCCCCTGAGGGAGAAACTGATGCTTGTCCTCCAAGGAGTGAACAATGTAGATTCACAGATGCCATGAGTTATAGATCATCTATTAAGGGTCAGAGAAATGAGAGAAGAGTCACTGACTCCTTGCTAAGGGAAAGTAAGATACAACAATAAAGAGGTCCGTCCCAGGTCATGAACCTCCCAAGACTTGTCTAAATAGATGACTATCCACCCACCACCTACTTCTGTTGAGTTATGTGGGCACATAGGACTGCCAGGAAGAACCTAGCAAAGCATACCAAAGATTAAAAAGTCCTGGGCAAGAAATGAAAACCCATGGGGCACAGGTGGTGTTTTCACTACTATTGCCCATTATGGGTAAGGGATAGCAAAAAGAAAAGCTGATTTTAGAGGCAAACAGCTGACTAACAAGATGGTGTCTGTGAATGGTATTTGAATTTCTGGAACAGTTAGAACATAGGAGTGATAGGCTCCTGGCCAGAGCTGGAATGTACCTAACAAAAGATGTTAGGAATGTATTTACCTGGTCTCGTGTAAACCTAATCAAAATTACTTTAAAATGGAAAATTATGGAGGAAGGAAAAAACTGCCCTTCTTCTCTCCATCTGTCTTAGTGTTCCTCCCCTGTAAAAGGAAGGGACAGGTGAGAAGACATAGGAAGATAGGGAGAGGGTTCACGGAAAGAGAAATTTATCAAGATTGACACCATAGAGAGAAGATACACTGTAGGAAGAATTGCTGTTGACATACTCAGAAGCTTCCTGAAGACCAAATAGGAAAACTCATGACCTCAAATGTCTATGTACAGTTTAGGCAACCAGCTAAAAGAATTAAAAATTCTAAGGCAAAGAAGTATCACTGAAAATTTGTAGGATGAGGCCCATGCCTATAATACTGTTTTTTCTGAACACTCATTGAAACTCATTCAAATTTAAAAGAATAGGTTTTAAAAGTGAGGGAAACAATATTTTATATTAAGAAAGTACATATAATCCAAAAATCAGATTGAACAAGCACGATAGCATGTATTTGGGTGAAGATCATAGAGAGAAACAGCGTAGGTAGAGGCCAGGAAGACTTTGGCAGATCAATCACCAAACTATTACAATAATCTAGGTGTGAAGTCATAAGGGCCTTTGTAAGGATAGTGTCAATGTCAAAGGTGAGAATGGGATAGGAGGTATGCAAGAAATAGTATAAAGGTCAAATCAACAGACCTTAGAACTGATTGGATGTAGGGATGGGAAGAGGGAGGAAGACTAAGAAGTAGAAGATGGCACCTATGTTGCAAACCTGGGTGGCTGAGAGGATGGTAGTGCCCTTGACAATGATAAGGAAGTTTGGAAGGGGATAGGGAGAAAGATAATGGGTTCAGTTTTGGATATATTGAATTTAAGATGTCTTGGGGACATCCAGTTTGTAAAGTCCAATAGGCAGATGGAGATGCAAAACTGAAGGTCAGCAGAGAGATTAGGGTAGGACTGAGAACCAGCTACATAGAGGTGATAATTGAATTCATGGGAGCTGATGAGATCACCAAGTGAAATAGAGAGAAGAAAAAGGGGCCCAGGACAGAACCCTGTGAGACACCTACTATCAAATTAACTACAAAGGAATATGAAGGAAGATACTATCTGCATCCAGAGAAATTATAAATAGATACATGTGCAATCATTTTTATCATGTTATGTTATGGAAATGCTTCTTTTATTCTGTAAATTAAAAATAAAATAAATATAAAAAAATTTTAAAGGAGTGATCTGAATAAAGAGCCAGTAAAGGTCACTGAGGAGTGATCAGATAGGAGGAGATTCAAGAGAGAGTAGGGTCATGAAAACCTAAAGAGAAAAGAATATCAAAGAGAAGGGGGTAACCAATGGTGTCAAAGGCTGCAGAGAGGCCAAAAAGGCTGAGGACTGGACAAGGCCATTAGATCTAACAATTAAGAGATCGATGGTAACTTTGGAGAAAGCAGCTTCGTTGAACGATGAGGTCAGAAGTCATACTGTAGAGAGTTAAGAAGAGAATGAATGTAAAGGAAATGATGTACAGATTGTAGACCAGACTTCTTAAGGAGTTTAACCACAAAGGGGAGCAAAGGATGGTAGTTAGTGAGGATTAGTGGATCAAGTGAGGTTTTTTTGAAGGTGGAGGAGAAAGGGGAAGCTTTTTAAGAAATAGAGAAGTAGACGATATACAGGAAAAGATCAAATATAAATGAGAGAAAGCAATGATAGAGGGGGCAATTGGCTGTAGAAGACAGGATGGAATGGAGTCATGTGCATGTCAATGAGTTTGCCTCGGCATGGAAAAGATCTGCCTCTTCACATAAGACAAGTGTGAACGAGGAGATAATGGCAGAAGACATCTGAGTGACATGAAATGAGAAGGAAGGGAGAAGAGGGAGCTTTCAGTGAATGACCTCAATTTTTCAGTTAGATTTAAGGAAAGGTTTTCACCTGGGATGGTGAGGGAAGGGGGAAAACTATGTCAGATTTGAGGAGAGATAAAAAGGTTTGGAAAAGTTGTGATGGTGAGTCAAATGGTGAGTCCATCAGGGAAGTGTGAAAGGATAACCTTTCCATAGTGAGCACCCAGTTGAGATTACGTAACATAAATTTATAGTAAACCTATTCATTATTTTCTCCAGCTTCATTCAGCAGCAAGTGAATAGAAGTGAAGGCAGTGGATAGTAGGAGCAATCCAAGACTAAAGTTTGGCAGGGAAAGATAAGTAATAGGGTAAGGAGCCAAGGGATTCAAGAGAAAGGATATGTCAAGTTGGTTCACCAAAATGGCAAAGGGAGGCAAAGGTGTAGCTAGTGCAAGGGTAATGTTCTGAGAAAGAACTGAGGGGTAGAAATATTGGGGTCATAAAACAATGAAAAGCAGGAGACAGAAGGAGAGGTATAATGACAATGGATTGTGATCAGATGAGAAATTTTCAGAGTTCATTAATATGGAAGTGGTGCATTGGTGGGTGATGACAAAATCAAGTGCAATACCATCGCTGTGTATAACTAAGGTAGGGTGGAGGAATAGGTCATGGGAAGTAAATAAGCTGAAGAATTAGGAAATTAAGGTGTTCAAAGGAATATCAATACATATTTTGAAATCTCCTAGTGTGAAGGCAGGAGTTGGGTACAGGAGAGAGACTGTGGATCAGACACTGAACTCATTGAGGAAAGAAGAGGGAATGTCCTGGAGATCAGGAGACAACAGCTACTGGAATTTTGATTGGGTGGTAGATATGAATTGAGTGAGCTGCAAAGGAACAGAAATTACTTGAATGATTGTGATAAAGGGTGAACTTGGAAGTGGCAAGAAATGGTTAGAAAGGATGGCCAAGGAGACTGTGTCATCAAGAAGGAACTAGATCTTACTGAAAGCCAGAAGAAGGAAGGAGTAGGAAAGGAAAACATTTATGATGAAAGCAAGTTGTTGTTGTTTTTTTAATTTATAAATCAAGCATTCCAGAGACCATAGGATGAATACCCTCCCAAGGGGTGGGTAGCTTAAGAATGAAACATTTATTGGAGAGGGAGGGGAGCAAAGAAAATAACAGTAATAACAATAGTGGCAACAACTAACATTTATATGGGCTTTAAGGTTTGCAAAGTACTTTACAAATATTAAATTATTTGATCCTTAAAACAACCCTGAGAGGTAGAAGTGGATAAGAAAGCAGATATATGATGGGAGCTGGAGAACAGGAATCTGGATAATGACATCCAGAGTTGCAGAATCACTGGGTTAGGTAAGGTATGAATGAGGGAGTTTGTTAATCACTGACAAATGAGTTCAGGAGAGTTATCCACATCTTTAGAATTTTGGCTTTAGGGTAGAGTCCTTTCAGGGTGTTAGCAGAAGAGATAACTCCTTTGATTTGATTTAATAAAAATTTCATCATTAAAAAAATGGAGGAACCAGTAAGAGGAAAATCTATTCTAAATATGATTCTCACCAACAGGAAGAAACTGGCTTATGGGTTAGAACTGAAATTAACTTTGAGGAATAAAGTGACTGCTCCCTTCTACAGTTTGTAATAGGAGAGAAAAGTCAGGTATATTTTGGCGTATTTTAGAAAAGCAAATTTCCAAAGGTTCAGAAGAAAAATAGGTAGGATTCCATGAACTAAAATTCTGTAGGCAAAATCAGCTATAGCAGGATGAGAACTTCTCAAAAATGAAATTCTGAAGACAGAAAAAGGAACAAATCAACGAGGAAGGAAAATAGGAACTGTTGAAAGAGACCAATATTGACAAACTCAGAACTCACCAATCATTTCACATTTAATATGTGTACAGAAAACAGAAACAAGAAAAAGCAATGGGATAACAAGAATCGATACTATTTATGTAGCACTTTAAGGTTTGCAAACACCTTAGATACATTAGACATAGATTTACAATTATATACCTTATTATTATTATTATCTCATTTGATCCTCACAACAACCCTGGGAGGTAAATGCTATTATTATCCCCATTTCACAGATGAGGAAACAGAGGCTTAGAGAGCTCAAGTGACTTACCCATGGTTACACAGCCAGCAAGTGTCTGAAACAGTATTTTATCTCTAGTCTTCCTGGCTCCAGATCCAGCACTCTATCAACTACACCAACTATCTATCTAGAACACAAAAGTGTACCACAATCCTATACAAATGGTGAAAGACATGCTAAACTCAGAATGAGCTGAGATTAGCAAGGGAAGTTAAAGACAACAAAAAATTCTGGTAGGTTTTTAAAATTAACTGGGGAGGGTGGATCAGAAAAGGCTACATATATTTTGGCATGTTATATTTGGAAGGACATATGTCCTTGTTTTTCCTCCTCTTCTACACCATGAGTACCTTAAGAGTAGGGCTGGTGTGTCAGTCATCATTGTATGTCCCTTAGCACCAAGAAGATAGCTGATACTGAGGGAATATTTGTGGAATGAATGGATGAATGAATCTTTCAGCTCTGTTGGCTTTACAATGCTTACTAGAGTGTCATATAGACCCCCTGTGGAATTTGATCAAATGACACCAACTACCATTTTAACCTGTGTGGGATGGGGTTGCTGAATCATCCATCCTTCCACAAAGCCATTAAGTCTTCCCTCCCTAGGAGCAGGGCCCAGACTATCCCTTCACCAGGGAGCCTTCATAGAATAGTATTTGGGCCCCTTTCTTTGTCTCTGATTCCAGGCTGAAGTCATCCATCTATATTTAGACCATCACAAGGTGTTGCTGCAAAAATGATTTCAGGTTATAAATTCACATGCAAATTGCCCCATAAATACAAGCAAAGGCAAATAATGGTAAGGAGGAGAGAAAGCCCTTGATTTCGAACAGAAACAACTCTGATTGAAGATAGCCTGAGAAACAAAGCTGTAACTGGGACTTTTTTGTTTCTGGGGCAGGAGCCAGGGGTTAGAGAGATCTCACTTGGGGTATAACCACCAGAGGAAACAAAAAGCATGCCCTGGAACAACTAAAGGTTTCTAGGATATTGAAGAAGTAGTCATTACTTGGGCAGGAAGAATATCTTGGGATATTACTGGCAGCACCCTTGAAATTTCACACCCTGGGACAAAGCTAAAGGCAGCTGGCCTAGTTATGGTTTTGCTCAATGGGAAAAATACCAGTTTGGATTTCTCTGCCAATGCCAAACACTCAGAGCTTCTACTAGCACCATAACTCTACTTAAAGGAATTTGCCCTTTTTTTCCTCTCTGCAGTTTTAGTCTTCTCTACAGATCCCTGCATCCATGCCTACCCTACCCTGTCCTTTGTCACGGACCACCACGGGAAGATAACCTAACCCCAGTTTTGAAATATTCGTAGGAGTTCTCTCCCAGACCTCTTGGGGTCCTGACTGCTGGACAGCTCCCTGGGTTCTTCAATTCCACCAGCCAGGGCTCTTCTCCCTCTCTCTTTCTTGTACTCTTTCTGTCTACTCCCTCCCTGTGCTGTGGCTACCATGACTGTTGTTCTCTTTAACTTGGTCACTTGTCATACAATCCTGAGGAACCCTACTTCTAAGCCAATTGCTGACTGGTCAACTCCCAAAAAGAAGAAACCAGTCCTAGAGCTGGATGCAAAGCTCTCCTACAGGCATTCACCTGCTTCTGACTGCCTGGGAAAAGAGTGCAAACACCTGTGGCCCACTCTCTCCTGCCTCAGGGACACTCAGCCCAGGTGACTGTATCCTAATTGCTTCATTCTAGCTGGAAACAGAACACGTCAGGGGAGGGGGGACGTGCCTAGGCAACATAATTTCTCTAAGGGAGAAATCATGCTTGGCTAATTTATTCATTCTTCCACAGAAGCTTGACTATGGATAAGGGAAAAAATAGCAGATTGTAATCTTTCTGGGCATTCAAAAAGTCTTTGATGAACGCTACACCAAAAAAGGTTGCAGAACTTAAGGGTCAGTAGAATTTACTGATGATTTTAAGCCTAGAGAAGATAAGACTTGGGGGGTGGGGACATAATAGCTGTCTTCAAGTATTTGGAGGACTGTCATATGGGGAAAGGATTACACTTGTCTAGCTTGGTCCCAGAGGGCAGAACTAGAAGCTGTGGCTAGAACTGGAAGATTTAGAATTGATGTTAGGGAAAAACTTCCTAATAATTAGTGCTGACTGAAAACAGAATGGGCAATCTCAGAAGATAGTGAGTTCTCTGTTACTGAAGGCCTTCATAGGAAGACTGGGTGGCCAATTGCTGGCAATACTGTAGAGGGGATTTTTGATCAGGGAGGGGTTATTTAAGATGATTTCTGAGATCTCTGAGATTCCTTCTGACTCTGGGATTCTGAGAGATATTGTTTTAACAGGCCGAGTCATCATGAGATTAGAGATTCTGGACTTTATCCCATAGTAATGATAATAATGATGATGACGATGAAAATGGTCCATGTTTATGGAGTCGTTTACATACATTATTCCACTGAAAGCTCACAACAACCTCAAAAAGTTGACAGTGCTTAATATTGTCATTGTGCAGAGGAAGACAGATGGGAAGATGCTACAAGTCAAGTCAACAAACATTTATCAAGTGCTTAGTATGAGCCAGGAACTGATACAAATACACAGAAGAAGAAAGAGCTCACAAGGAGCTCACATTAGGATGGTAGGGTGAGAACACATAAAAGGGGCTGGAGATAGGGGAGAAGAGAAGGTGCCTATTCAGTGTACTGTGAAAAGGGGTACCATGTTTGGAGACAGAGGACTGTGTTTCAAGTCCTCTCTCTGCTTTGTAAGGTCAGTCCTATGACCTAAGTGCAATTCACTTAACCTCTCTGGTATGTTACTCTATCTGCAAAATGAAGGAGTTTAAACACAGATGTTCCCCTCTATCTCAAATCTTATAATCTTAGGGTTCTATGAGTCAATGTCTATCCTATGGCTCTTTATAGCACTCCCCATAGCAGCTCTTCCAAACCTGTTCTGCTCTCCTCAAGCCTCCTACACAACTCCCTTCCTCCTCCTTCTCAGCAGAGCACTTTGCCTCCTACTTTGCTGAGAAAAAAAATAGAACCCATCTTTGAGTTCTGTCTATACCTTGAAATCCCTTTACATCACTGTCTTCTTCTTGGCTATGGTCTGTGACCATAAAGAAGATGGCTTTTCTCTTTGTCAAGATCAATCCCTCTGCTTGTGCCCTTGTTTGCAATACCCTATCAGCTCCCCCAACAAGAAGCACTCTCTGTCTCTCTGTTCCTTGTTAATATTTTTGTTCTCCTTCTATTTTTCCCCTTCACTCTTTCATAGTCAATATATCATTATCTACAAGCTTCTCCCTCTCTATGGCTTGCAAACATTTCCAGGTCTTCCTCATATTTAAAAAAAATCATCACTTGATTTTCTATCTTTTCAAGTAATCATCCTATATTTCATAACTCAGTAACTATAGCAGCCTTAGAGTCAGGAAGAATTGGGTTCAGATTTTTCTAACAAACACTTATTTAGTCTGTGGCCATGGGCAAGTCCAAGAGCTTCAGTTTCCTCAGCTGAAAACGGGAATGATAATAATAATAATAATAATAATAATAATAATAATAATAATAATAGTGCATGTATCCCCTGTCTCACAGGGTTGTTGGGAAGCAAAAATTAAACAATGAACATAAAGTGATTTGCAAAATTTAAAGTGCTGTATATAAATGCCAGTTATTATGATCGTTATTTTATAACCAAACTCTTAGAAAAAGTCATTCGTACTCCACTTGCTACTCTTACTTCTCACATCCTTCTCAGTTCTTTGGAATAAGACTACTGATTTCATCACTCAATGGAAACTGTTCAGTCCAAGGTTATTCAGTGACTTCTTACATGCTAAATCCAATGGTCTTTTCTCAGTTCTCTTCCTTGATTTCTCTTCAGCTTTTGACATTGTTGACCAGTCCCTCTTCCTGAATACTATTCCATTTTTATGAAATGTTCCTCATTCTCCTTTTACCTATCTCACTGCTCCTCAGTCTTTTGTTGGATCATCATCTGTCTCTCACCCCTTGACTATGGGTGCCCCTCAAGGTTCTAGCCTAGACCCTCTTCTTATCTCTCTCTATATCATCTCTCAATGACCTAATCAATTCCTATGAGTTAATTTATCATTTCTATAAAGATACTGGGCTATCTCTAGTCGTCCTGATGAATATCTGGCCACTAACCCAGATAGCTCTGGAGAATAATGTGATTCTGGTGACCCTGCACAGCCCTCACTCACTCAAATCCAAGTCAACTGCAAGTCATCATTTCCCTAATGCCATGGTACTTTTTGAGAATGAAAGACAAACACAACAAGAACCTATGAACATAAATCCTAAATCTATATATCTAGCCTTCTTCTCTCTTGCCTGAGCTCCCCTACTGCCAACTGTCTGCTGGACATCTTCAGTTGGACAACCAGAAGGCATATCAAACCCAGTATGTCTAAAATGGAGTTCATAATTGTCCTCCCTAAACTTCTCTTCCAACCTTTCCTGTTTCTCCTAAGGCCACTACCATCCTTCCAGGAACACAAGTTCACAATCTGAGTCATCCTTGACTTTTCTCTCTTCCTTTCCTCCCAATCCCAAAATCCAGTTATCAGTCCTTGTCAACTCTGTCTTCACTACATCTCTCACATCTGTTGCTTCTTTTTACTCATACAGTCTCCATCAACTTAGTGCAGGCCTTCATCACCTCTGGCTTCCTAATCTCCATTCCATCCTCCACACAGCTGCCAAAAGCAATCCTAAAGCAATTTTCAGACTATGTCCCTCCTCTCAAGGATCTTCAGAAGCTCACTATTGTTTCTAAGATAAAAGATAATCACCATATCATCACCACAACATTTAAAACCCACAGTCTGGGACACAGTCTACCTACCCTGAATGATTATACCTTGCTCCTCCTCACATACTCTTCTTTCCAACTATACTGCCCTATCTTCTATTTCTCAAATTCAGTATTTCATCTTTTATCTCTTCCCAGGATCTATCTGTGCCTGGAATGCACTCCTTCTTCATCTCTACCCCTAAGATGCCTTTGTCAAGGCTCATTTCAGGCACCACCTGTTAAGAGAGGACTTTCCTGATCCCCCAATTATGTTGTAATTGCATAGCCAGGTAAATCTTTAAACAACCCTTACCTCCAATAGGAAATAAACTCCTAGAGTCAGGGGCTGATTTTGTTCTTGCCTTTGTATGGTCAGTACCTGGCACCATACCTTGCACGTAGCAGCATTTAATAAATCATTCTTTGCTGCATGTTTTCCCTCAGGGGCCATAAAGAATGCACCTAATTCTCCTTTCCATGGGATAGATTTTTATTCAGGTGTTTGAAGAGAGCCTTCAATTGCAGAGTAGGGTCATTGGATGAAACGTGGGATGAGTCCTGCTCCCTTCAACTTTAATAATAATAGCTAATATTCATATGGCTCTTACTATGTACCAGGCACTGGGCTAAGTGCTTTACAATTATTATCTTTTTTGGATTTCACAGCCCTGGGAGATAGATACTGCTATTATCCCCGTTTTACAGATGAAGAAACTGAAGCAAACAGAGACTTGAGTGACCTGCCCAAGATCACATAGCTAGTAAGTGTCTGAGGCCATATTTTAACTCAAATCTTCCTGACACCAGGTCTGATGCCCTATGCATTGTGATATCACCTAGCTTTAGGTAACCACTACTCAAACATGACTTCTGACCATGAGCAGCTAGGTGGTGTAGTCACCAGAAGGCTGGGCTTGCAGTAAGGCAGACATACAGTCAAGTCCACTGGATGTATAACCAACTCTGTGCCTTAGTTTCCCTCCTCCATAAAATAAAGATTAAAAATGTCACCTCATGACTTTTGTGAAGATCAAGTGAGCCCATGTATGTAAATTACTTTCCAAACCTTAGATTTCTATATAGGTATTAGGGATGACAACTGGATTTGTGATTTCAGGTGATGAAATTCCCTTCCCTAATGTAGGTTGGCACCTTCTCTACAGCTGAAGATCTTGGTTTCCTTGAGTACTAAGGGGTTCAGTGACTTACTCAAGGTCACAGCTAGTATATGGCAGGGCGTTTCTTCCCAGCACCAAGGCCAGCTCTTTCCATTGTGGCTTGGCTGCCTCTACTTTATAGGTATATTGCTATTTGCTAATAATTTCCTATTAATAGCAAATACCTATAATTGCTATTGTTAGCAGAAGTCTGAGCTGCACTGAGCTTAGAATTTCCCTGAGCAATAAGGAGAAGACAGTCTCTCTGATGACTTGGGCCAGATTTCCTTCTCATTTGTTTCTTTGTCTGCAGAACTAAGGGTTAACAGGACGTGCTGCCTCCCTCCCTGGGCAGAGGCTGATGGAGCATTTCCAGGGGAGTACAGAAATGCACGGTCCTCATCACCATCCTTGCTGTTTTTAAATGGAAAGAATTTCTCCAACACTTTCAGAGAGAGCCAGAAATAACTCAAGAAGTAACTGTGGAGAACAATATGTACGTGACAGGGTGGAGGAAACATCCTTCTGGCGGCCAAAACAGATGTTCCTGAGGGTCTGAGACAGAAACTGAAAAAGACAGAGGATTCAAAGATGGTCATGGAGGATGAGCCTTCTCAAACAGGGCTGGGCTCAAGGAGCCTGTGCCTTGCTACAGGTCTCCAGGTCATTCTCCTCACGTGCTGTTGGGACAATTATAACACCTTATTAAGCACTTATATGGTATAGGCAGTAGAGGAGATACTGAATCAAGATAAGACATAGGCCTGACCTTTGTGGAGCTCATAAACTCCCAGTTGGAAGGAATCCAGTCCAGACCTACTATTTTATGAGGCTAAGACACAGAATAGATAATGAGAGAGGTAACATTCGAATGCATGCCCTCTCCCTCCAAATCCAGGGCACTGTTCTTTGCACCATGCTGCCTTTCTCAGTCTTATGATCTAATAGAAGAAAAGATATTATGACTGAAAGTGGGACATCATCCTATAGCCTTCTGTTTCTGACCTGAACTGAGACTTACCTTATGATATTTAAGAAGAAGGTGCCCCTATACTTTCCTCTGTATCATCATTTCCTGTCCATTTGAAAAATACAGTGAAGAGAGAGCTACTGTCCATTTCACTTGCCTCTGGGACCCCAGCTTTTGTACATGGAGTCTCCACAGGGGTGTTAGAGGAGTGTGGTGACTCAGGGCACAGCTTGAAAAATATACATAGAAGTTAGTCTGTCAAGTTAGGGAAACAGGAGGTCCTACTGAAAATTCATCACACTTATTATATTTACCATTCAAGAAGGCCACACAGGATGAATCTTAGACCATTGATAGGAATCTAAGGACCAGGAAAAGAAAGATTAACGTTCTGACCTGATATTGGGGCCTGTGGCTAGGATAAGGAGTTGTTTTGTTTTGTTTTTCAGAAGAAACCATTCAATTAGATAGTAAGCCCTCTGAGGGCAGGAACTGTTTGGTCTTTCTCTTTATATCTCTGGAATTAATAGAATACCTAACACAAGAAATAAATGCTCATTGACTGAAGCATCAGATGAGCCCATCAGTGCTGAAAATACTGAGACCTTCTATTTGGTACACTTGTAGGAAGGTCACTGTGGCTTCACTAGATATACTCAAGGCAGTACAGAGGAGAAGGCAGGGATCAAAAGAGAATCCATCCACCACCTGACCTGAGGCATCAGATAACACACCCAAAGTAGGGCAGCCAACACTGGGGCTGAGGCTGGTGCTTTCAAAGCCAAACAGGGAAGGAATATATGACTAGAAAGACTGTATTCACAGGACCATACACTTAGGGATAGAAGGGACCTCAGATGTCATCACCTTACCAATTTGTTGTTGTTATTCAGTCATTTTCAGTCTTGTCTGACTCTTCATGAGACCATTTGGAGTTTTCTTGACAAAGATACTAGAGAAGATTGCCATCTCCTTCTCCAGCTCATTTTACAAATGAAGAATCTGAGGCAAATTGGGTTAAGTGACTTGCCCATGGTCACACAGCTAGTAAGCATCTGGGGTCAGATTTGAACTCAGGTCTTCCTGACTCCAGGGCCAGCATTCTATCTACTGTATCATCTAGCTTCCCCTTTTCAAGCACAGATTTCAGATATTGGGAGTTCCAGAAAGGCAGGAGGATGCAAAACCAGGCAGGAGGAGAGGGTATGACTGGGGCATCGAGAGCATGTCAGATGAAGAAAGACTAGACCTTCAAAATCAGAGGGTTTTGGTGGGGAGACTATGACACTTGGACTCAACCTGGAGTATTACATCCCATCCTAGGAGTCCTATTTTAGGGAAAACATTGACAAGCTGGAGTAGGTCCAAAGCAGGGTGGGCAGGACAGTGAGAGGGAACCCAAAACCCCACTTGAGGACAAGTTTAAGAAATGGGAAAAGCAAAGACAAGTTTCTTCAAATAAGCTGCCATATAGTAGAGGGATAATACTTGTTCTAACAGTGATGGACAGAAACCTGAGAGAGGCAGATTTTGGCTCGATATGATACACATCATCCTAAACATCAGAGCTGTCAGTATATGGAACATGCTGCCCCTGAGGGCAGTGATCTCCCTGCCACAGGAGGTTTTCAAACCGAAGCCAGGTGGCACCACATTTATCAGTCTGTTTGTGCCAGGCACAGTGCTAAGTGCTAGAAATACAAAGAAAGGCAGAAACATTGGTCCCTGCCCTCAAGGAACTTACATTCTTAATGGAGGAACTTACTGAAAATGTTTCCAAAAGGATTCCGAGATACAGCGTAAGCTTCTGGTAGACTGAGACTGTGTCTTCTTTGTTTTGTGTTCCCACAACCTAGTGTAGTGCTTGGCACATAGTAGGCACTTAGTAAGTGTTTCTTGATGGATTAGCTGATTCACATTCAGGCAGTGGTTAGGCTAGATGGCCTCTGGGGTAAGTAGAGCTAAGGAATTCTCAGTTGCCAGGTAGAGAACACTTACCTGAGGGTCAGGAGATAACAGGGTCTAGTCTTAGCCTTCATCCCTCCCATTCTATCTCTGATCCAGTCAAATCAACGAATCCTTACCAATGTGCCAGTCCCCCTATTCAGCACTGAGGACACAAATAGACAGAAAGAAAAACAGTCTCTGTCCTCAAGGAGCTTAAATTCTAATGGGGGAAGATAACACAAAAGGCAGCCAAAAATCAAGACGGCAGGGGTGGGGAGAGGTACTCTCCTGGAGAGTCAGAGCAGACAGGAAAGAATGGCCGGTCTGGGCCCTTCCTCAAAATTGAGCTTCTGAGTGGAGCTCACCAATGGAAGAAGGGTATCCAGGGGAGCAGAGACATATGCCGAGGGCAAAAAGACCATAGAGAATAAAGGAACTTTCAAGGTGACAAGGCAGCAGAATTATGGTGATAACGTGGAAAAATGATGATGATAATGGTGATGATGATGATGATGATGACGATGTGATGAAGAGGAAAATGATAACGGTAATGTATTTATTTAGCACTTTAAGGCTTGTACCACAGATGGATCACCTCATTTGATATTTCAATAACCCTCTGAGTTCAGGTGTTGATATTTCCATTTTACAGATGGGGAAATTGAGATGCTGAGAGATTAGGAGACTTGCACAGGATCCCACTTCTAGTAAATTCAATAGGGAAATATTATACCCATAGTCTAGGATAAGTGAGCCACAAATAAAATTCTTTTCACAGTACCTTTGTAAACAATATAGACAAATGTGCCCTAGATGGTAGGACTATTAAGATGGATTTGGAACTGGTTGAAAGATCTTACTCCAAAAGTAGCCATTACTGGCTTGATGACAACTTGAAGAGAAGCCTCAGGTGAATGCATAAGAGATTTATCCTTGGCCAAGCATGTGCTGGTTAGTAATTGGAGAATGTGGGGACCAGACTTGTGATTTCATGGGTACTAGGGAATTCCAATTACAGAGATTCCCTCTACCACAGCATATTGCTGCCTATTGTGTTGCTTACAATATTATAAAGCTTTTAGGGACACAGAGAGTTTAAGTGACTTGCCCAGGGTCAGGCAGCTAGATGGCACAATGGATAGAGTGCCAGGCCTGGAGTCAGGAAGACCTGAATTCAAATTCAGCCTAGAAACATACTAGCTATATGACCCTGGACAAGTCACTTAACCCTGTTTGCCTCTGTTTTCTCATCTGTAAAATGAGCTGGAGAAGGAAATGGCAAACCACTCCAGTATCTTTGCTAAGAAAACCCCAAATGGAGACATAAAGAGTCAGACATGACTGAAAAATGACTGAACAACAACAGCGAGTGTCATATAGTCAGTACGTCTAAAAGACAGGACTTGAACCCAAGACTAGCCTAACTCCAATGCCAGCTCACTAGCCATTCTACCACATTGCCTCTTGCTGTTTAACATTTTATTGAGTACCTTATGTGGAAGCATAGACGATACACTTATCAAATTTGTAGTTTTCACAAAGCAAGGGGAAATAGTTAACATGTTGTACTTGGTTAAGTCTCCTCCTCTGAGACTCAGCTTTTCCATTTATAAAACAAAGGATTAGACCACACAGTCTTCTGAGACTTTTCCTGCTTTAAAAACCCAAAACAAACAAAAAAACTATTGATCTCAAAAATGAACCTAGCCTGGAATTCCAGATTATTGTAGATACAAGAAAAAGGAAAGACAAGACTCTTGCCCTCTTGGAGTTTATAGTCTGTCCAAGCAAGCAAGATTCAGACATGGGAAGCTAAGCAGAATCACAGGGCCAGAAAGAATTTTACAGGCCCTAATGTTCTCCTAGTCCAAGTGCATCATTTTACCAGTTAGGAAACTGAGCTCCCAGAAACAGAAAGGAGTTACCTAAGATGACACACGCTAGTGGCAGAGCTGGGACTCAAAGCCAGGTCTCCTGACTCCATCTCCAGTTCTCTGTATGCTATTTGGTGAGGCCCTGAAAATCAGGAAATTCTACAAGAGATTCTAAAAGGAATTATAGATTGGGCTAGATTTCAACTGTAACAGAAAGGACTGACTTAGGAAAAGGGACAGGTTTGGGGGAAAGGAAATGCACTCTATTTTAGCCACTTTAGTCATAAATTGCTTTGTATTTCCTTGATCTGTGCTGAGTCCAAATCATTTTTGTGCTGGTAATAAATGTTTAGTAAACCCTGCTACTGTCCCCAGCCTTTCTATGCCTTTCAAGGTCTCAACATCACCACAAACAGCAAGATTAAACAGAGAGATTTTAATAAATCGAGCCAGAAGGTCCTTGTGCAGAACAAGACTGCCCACTCACTGCAAGAGCTCAACAAATATTGATTAAGTATATATCGTGAGCAGAGTTCTGTACTGGGTGAGATGTGATATTTAGAAAAGATGTGATCCCCACCCTCATGGAGTTTATAGTCAAGCAGAGGGGAAGGAGGAGGAAGAGCACCCAAGTAATTGTAATAGATGATCTTATCCCATAAACGCGTTAGAGAGATGCGATCAGAGTGCCATCTGATGTCCTAGGAGAAGGGCGTGGCTGACAAGGGCATCAGCGAGAGCTTCCCAAGGGAGATGGGATTTGAGTCATACTTTAAAAGCTGGGTTTCAATAGAGGCAGGAAGACAGAGAGGAATCAATCAATCAACAAGCATTCATTAAGCATTTATTACACGCCAAAGACTTTGTGAAAGCCTGGCCATACAAAGATAAAGAAAAAGTTCCTGCCTTCAGGGAGCTTACATTCTACAAACACACACATAAGTAATTATATGTATTCAAAATCAATACAAGATAGCATGGAGTATATCAGCAGCTAGAGAATCAGGAGAGGAAGTGCTTGGGTCCATCAGACATTAAAAACTTCTTCAACACCTTCTTTGTGTCAGGTTCTGTGCTAAGCACTGGGGGTCCATGGAAAGGCCAAGACAGTCCCTGTTTTCAAGGAGCTGACAGTCTGCTGAGGAGACAACATGCAAACAACTGTCTACAAGTTATACCCATAGGACAAATGGGAGGTAATACAATTTGCACAGAGTTATCAAGAGAAGCAGGGATCCCAAGAGCTGGACAGAGAAAGGGAGCACGTTCCTGGTATGAATAGCAAATAGTACAAAGACCAGGAGATGGGAGAGTTAGCATCGAATGTTCAGTGTTCAGAACATCAGGTAGGACAGTAAAATTGGATCACAGACAGCATCAGAGCAATGGATGAGAAGACCGGAAAGACAAAAATGAATCAGGTGGTGAATAGTTTTAAACACCAAACAGAAGAATGTATATCTGATCCTGGAGATAATAGGTAGTCACTGAAGTTCACTGAGTTGGAGAATAGCCTGATCAGTCCGTGTTTTAGGAAAATCATTTTGGGGACAATGCAGACCATGGAGTGAAGTGGAAGTGGTTGCAATGGTCTGGACAAAAGATAGTAAGGGACTTTATGGGGTGGCAGTGAGGTAGCTATGTGAGTGGAGATAAGGAGATATATGGGAGGGATGCTGTGGAAGTAGAGAAGACAAGGTTGTTCATTGGATTCAATATGTGTAGTGGATGAGAGTGAGGAGCCAAGGATGACAAGGAGTTTCTGAATCTAGGTGACCAGGAAGATTGTGGTACATTCAACAATGATAGGGAACTTAGGAAAAGGGACAGGTTTGGGGGAAAGGAAATGCACTCTATTTTAGCCACTTTAGTCATAAAGAAGAGTGTTGCAAGGACACCAAGGCAAGAAAGCATGGCATAAAGAGGACTCCAAGTAGGCCAGTTAGACTGAAAGGCAGAGAACGAAGAAAGTCATAAGCCTGGGATGGCACCCTGATGGAGGGCCTGAAACAGCCACTCCCTTCATTTAAGCCTATCTTGAAAGGTTCCAGTATCCAACCCACACATTTCCAGTTCAGAAGACTCTTGTTTGAATCCCAAAGCCATGCGACAGATGACCTTGGGCAGGTCACTTCTCCACTGGAGCCTCAGTTTCCTCACCTATAAGGTGGGAATCGTAATACCTGTCCCATTTCCCTCAGGGCTGTTGTGAAGATCAAATGGAAGAGACAGGAAAGGGAAAAGGAAAGGGGTGCAAGTTTCATAATGATGTGAAACATTACTATTCATCATCATTACTCTAATCCCCACAGTGTTTGCATTCCTACTTTTACAATTCCTAATAATGTTTTCAGGTATATCCAACTTTGAGATATGGTTTTTCTTTCACCAGAATAATTATTCAAACTTGTAACACTTCCTGTAAGGTGAGGGACTTTGGCAGAAAGAGCAAGCCTCCAGGAGTCCTAATTAAGGGCTGTGGCTTGTCACACCTGCTGCCTTTGGGGACATAGCCCTCAGCCTTCTAAGCACCTGCCGAATCTTGTCAGGGAACCATAGGAGACACTACAGAGGAAGCTCTCTGGTTCTCTTGGTCTGGAGGGTCCTTTGTAATAAAAGCATCCAAGTCACTTGTAATCACAGTCAACACTGCAGCTTTAAAGAAGGTACACAGACATTCTGCATATGTCAACCCTATTCATGTGCCCTATAACCAGAGCCACCCCAAATACATTCAGCCACACCCTTACCTCCCTTTTTTGGAAACCATTCATCAATGACTTACCCTGCACAATCACCCCACAGCCTCATGCGGAACTCCAACAGCCACCACACACACACCCTACCCCACCACCAACTCCCACACACTCAGCCTGCACCCACTGCCACCAATACACTCACTTCGCTCACCTTGCATCAGAATAGCTCAGCAATAACTTAATTATCCCACACAATCAACTTACACATCCACAGTCACCCTGAGCACTCGGCCTGCACCCCACCCCCAGCCACCTCCAAATAGTCAGCCTGTACTCTGACTTTTACCCCCCACATTTGGCCAGGACACACTGCCACCAATATTCTCACTCTATGTGGGAACAGCTCACCAATAACTCCCCTTGCATGATCACTCCACAATGTCACTTTGCACCTTCAGAGTCACCCCAAACCCTTCATATACTCATCTTTCGCTCAGAGCTATCTAGCCATACACTGACCCTGCACTGTCACCACCATCCTGTACATTCACACATACCCCACATACATTTCTTCAGAGAGAACCAAGACATAGGAAATCTGGTTCTGATAGCAAAATTGCCTCAAAACATGCCTTGGGCTAAGTCAGCCCTGGAGGCATAACTACTAGGGGTTTCCAGCTTGTTCTGGTTCCCAGAATTGGATCCTCCACCCTGTCCCAGGGGATGGAAAAGCACAAATAGTTCCCAGACTTCAACCCTCCTCTGCAGAGAGATCAGGAAAGCAAATGACTAAGCTGAGGAGAGGTCTGACTTTCCTGCTTCCAGGTACTGGAGTTCCATACATTAGCCCAATAAACCTCATCTCATGAGAACTTCTTCAGGTAAATAGAAAGCTAAGGAGTCTACCTCTGTGACTGGTTCCTGTCACTGCTCTTCAAGGACCCACCTGCCCTTACCCCCAACCTTAATTCTAATTCCAGTGGATTTGTGTCAAGGGTAGGCACTAAAGACAGCTTCTCCTCAGACATCATTGTCAGAGGTCAGAGACCCAAAGGATTGCAAAGCCGGAAGGGACCTCAGAATCAGCTGGTCCAACACAAAGTCAGCCAGCCTCCACTTGGACTCTGTATGGCAGATAGGACAATGAATAGTAGGCAGATAGGACAATGAATAGTACAGTGTTCTTAGAGTAAGGAAATCTTGGGTTCAAATCCAGCCTCACACAATTACTAGCTGTGTGAACTTGGGAAAGTGATTTCACCTTTCTTGGCCTCAGTTCCCCCTTCTGTTAAATGGCATCATCTCTAAGCTTATGAGTTTATGATCTCCAATGATGGGGAGCTCACTATTTCTCAGAACATACCATTCTACTTCTGGATGGCTCTAGTTATTAAGGAAGTTTTTCTTGAGGTAAAATTTAAGTCTATGTCTACCAAACTTCTACCCACCATTCCTGGTTCCATCCTGTGGGGCCAAACAAAAGAAATCTAATCAACTGTCCACATGGAGTACTTGAAGGCAGCATTCACAGACCACCCCTCCCCCATACTCCTATCCCAAGTCCTGTCTTCTCCAGGCTGAATAGCCCTAATTCCTTCAATAGCTCCCAGTCCAATAATGTCACCATCCCAGTCACCTTTCCCTGGACATATTCCAGTTTATCTATACTAAAATGTGATGTCGGGAATGAAACCTATACCTATGTGCTCAGATCGGGTTTCCTCCCTCATCCTACCCCGAGAGGATATTATAGAAGAGCCATCACTTTCTAGTAGCTCCCAGGAAGTCACTGGCACAACCACTGCACTCTATGTGTCCCTGTTCCATCTCTTTTTAAAAACCAACAATCATTCATCTAATCCCTGGCCTGAGAGCACCTACATGTCTTTTATCCTCTGCCCGTCAGTCTGCCAGGTTGTGCTGATGAAATCCCTGCCTTTCTCTTCCTTCTCCCAGCTATCTTGAACCCTCTAGCTCTCCAGGCTAATCTCAGTCCTGGTTAAACTGGGCCTCCCTCCCATTTGTAGGAGTTTGGCAGCTTGGTATAAATGTGTACTTTAGAGTGAAACTGGTTCAGCAGCTCTGACAAAGCTTTCTCAGAAATTAAGTCAGGACTGTTAGTTTGGCTGGCATAGATCATTTGAAATGTACAGAGTGGAAAGACTATGAAGTCCTTTGGAGCAGGGAGCCTTGATAAATCTGCCCACTGGTATTGCTTTGCAAGACAAAGGGGAGCCCTGGGTGGTGGGGAAATGCTGCCCTCTGGCAGCCTGTCCTGTATATGAGAGACAGGGACTCAGGCTCCACTGCCTCCTTCCCACCCCAAACCCTCCAAGAAATGTGGGCACAGAAATACGCTTACAGGCCCCAGAAAGAAGCTAGGCAGGCGAGTTCTGTGGGTACTTGAAAATGGAAAAAAACCAAACCCAAGCAGGCCCAGAGACTAAACAAACATTTATTTTAAAATAAACATTTACATAAATATAAATTTATAGAAATAAGCATGTATTAAGTATGCCCAGCACTATGCTAGGTAATGAAAGTACAGAGACAAAAATGAAAGTATCTGCCCTCAAGTAATTTACTGTTCCATCCAAGGAAGTAAAATGTGTATATAGAATTATATACAATATAGACGGGGGTGGGAGAGAGGTGTTTATGTATATGTTTGTATGATTTTCTGTGTCTGCATACAGGTCTCTCTCTGTGTCTCCTCATCTGTCTCTGTATGCTTCAAAGCAGAGGCTGATTTTGTTTTGTCTCTGTCTCCCCAGGGCCTAGCACAGTATGGCACATAGTAGGTATTTGATAAATGACTGCTGATTGATTGGTTGCCTATCTGTCTGTGGAGCTGTCTGGCTGTCTTTGTATGTTTATTTGCATACATATGTGTGTGTGTGTATTTCTATCTCCCTGTTTCCTAGATGTGTCTATCTACTTATTCTTGTGTGTGTGTGTGTGTGTGTGTGTGTGTGTGTGTGTCTAAGAAAATCTGCTTATTTCTAGATGAGAGAGCTGTCTTGGAGGAGTAAAGGCTGATCTGAAGCTTTGACATACAAGTTGACCTGAAACCCATTTGCAGTTGGAAATTGTATTAATTTTCCTCCTTTCATTTTTCAGGCTTCAGATCTATATTTCCCATGAAAAATCTGTGCCCTGGAGATTCTGAACTTGCTAGCAGAATTGAAGTGTTTACATTAGCACTGGTGCATAGAAGGCAACAATGCCTGAACCAGGAATCAGTAGGCCTGGGTTCTGGTTCTGGTTTGGGATCTACAGGATCCATACTGTCTGACCCAGGGCAGCTTAGGATTGTGGAAAGAATGCTGGAACAAAAAAAAGGAAAGGAAAGAAAAAGAGAGGAATCTTTTTTAAAAATGCAAAGAGAATAGAACAAAGATCAGAAGAAGAAAAAATAACTTCAGTAGGACAGCTCTGAAAGCTATGGGGTGAATTTATTTTATACTTAAAAAGAAAAGCAAGCTAGATCAAAGGTGATAATCTTGAGGCCCAAAGGCTGTAAGTGTCTCAAAACTCCTAAGAGAAAAGCAGATTAAAATGTAATTGGGAAAAATTAAACAAATAAGTAAAAATATAATACAATATAGATAATGTTAATTTGTGATTTTCTAAGTCAATATGGGGTCCACAATGATCTATTTCTAGTTTAGTTTAATACCACTGCTGTTTGTAATACAGCCCTGCTGTTTCATGTATCTATCTCTCTCTCTTTCTCTGTATATATATTTATTCACACACATATATATGTATGTATGCATGTATGTGTGTGTGTGAAGATGCCCATTTTTGTGGCGTTTGTTATGCTCATAATAAAATTGCTTTCTAAAAAGAAAAGAAAAGAATGATGGATCTAGAGGCAAAGGATGCAGGTTCAAATCCCAACTCTTCAATTTCCTAGCCCTGTGACCTTGAACAAGTTATCTAACATTTCTGAGCCTCAGTTTCTTCATCTGTAAAATGAAAGGATTAGATTAAATGGCCTCAAGGTCCCTTCCAGCTCTAGCTACATTGTCCTATGTCGATATCTAAGGCTCCTTCAGTTTTAAGTCTATAAAACTACATAAGACACTTCTCCTTTCTGTACCTCAGTTTCTATATCAATAAAATGAGAATAATATCTACCCTGTTTGCTTCCCATTGTTGTTGTAAAAATCTGATAAGATGGCACATACACACACAAAAATTAAAACTTCTAGAGACATACACAACTGTAGAGTATTCTTATTGCTATGATTATACCCTCACAGATCTGAGAAGCACTGAACCTCACTGCCATCCCCCGTCTAAAGACTTTATCAAGCTGTGGCAGTGACTCTGGGCTCTGGAAGTTATTCCAGCATGGTCTAAGCAACTTCCTCATCCCTTCCTTAAGGGGAATGAAGAGCTATGCCAAAGCCTGAAATTAAGTGTGTCTTAAATAACTACAACCAATCCCTCCTGCCCTCATCCGTGCCCTCGCCTGTCCAATAAGACAAGTAAGAACAATTGCCTAGGAAGCTCCTCAGTGCTTGCCTCTCCCACAGAGTGTTCACATTTATGTCCTTAACAAAATTTCTCCTTGGACTTGGGAGCTGTGCCAGGTGTAATGGGCACTTTCCTGAGGGGGAAAAATCCTATCACTGGAGGGGGAAAGAGAGAGCTGTGGAGGGAAGGAGGACCTAGATTCACTGAAATCCCATTATTATTCCAACTGGTGAATTAAGATTTCCCCAAATGTTTCACTACTGTCAACACTCCATTCAGCACCTTGAACAGTTCACACCACCAGCAGTCAGCTACAGAGCTCCTCCTCCCATTGTTTCTCAGGACTATGCAATAGCCAGCTCTCGGAAATCTTTGTGGCTGCTTTAGAAAAACTATCTCATTGCTGGGAAGCCTGTTCATTGTTCACAACTATTGGTGAGATCTTGTCAGGAACTATCATAACATTGGAAATCCCATCTATACTGCTCACTTCCCTCCACTCCAACACCAGCTACCTTGCCCCACCCCCATGCTGTACTCTTCCTTTTTATGTATTGTCTCCCCCATTAGAATATAAGCCCCTTCGGAGTAGGGAACTTCTTGTTCCTTTGTTTTTATATCCCTGGTGTTTAGGACAGTGTCTGGCAAGCAGAAAGTGTTAAACAAATGTTTTATCTATCTTATCCAGCATCTATCTTTACTAATAAAAAAATCATCTGATTTTAAAGCACATAGATATTTGAAAATTAAATATATACAAATCTTTTCACTCCTCAATATAATATTAGTCCATGTTTATGTGGTACTTTTATAGCCATTATCTCATTGAATCTTCCCAATAATCCTATGAGGTAGGGAATGGTGAATGTTATTATTCCCAGTTTATAGATTAAGAAATTGAGATTTGGTGTGGCTAGGTGGTGTAGTGAATAGAGCACTGGCCTTGGAGTCAGGAGGACCTGAGTTAAAATCCAGACTCAGACACTTAATGCAAAAAACTAGCTGTGTGACCTTGGGCAAGTCACTTAACCCCAATTGCCCTACCTTTCCCCTCCAAAAAAGGAAAATTTTAAAAACAGAAACAGAGACTGAGATTTGAGGAAGTGACTTGTCCAAGGTCACAGATCTAGGACTTAGACCTAAATCTTCTGATTGCCCATTAAAGGCTTTTTCTAGTTCAGTGTACCTTTCTGAGTAGTTCTGGACAAGTGAACTGTATCCCAGGAGCAAGGGTGTCTTCCTAGACACAGAGGAGGAGATTCAGGATAATGTTAAATGACTAAACTAAGCAGACCAGAGCTAAAAAGCAGCAAAGCATGGAGCCATGATGTAGAGGAGCAAACCTAGATTTAGCAATTAAATGAGACAATGAGTTACATGGATTGTACAAGGCTGGGACAAAGGGCTCAGTCCTCTACTGATGCTAAGTGTTTTCCCTCTGGAGGATAGGTCATGGTGCTCAATAAGGGTGGCATATCAGGAATGGAGGGATGAATACATCCTTTAGCTATAGAGGAGGAATAATAAGCCCATCCTTGCCAACTTCATAGAGTTATAAATGATGGCAAAATTATTAATACTCTTCCCAGGAGGGTGGGGAAGCTAAGATGACATTTCTGTGGTAAAAGGTACATATAAAATTTTGATGTGTTAAAGCATTGGGGTCATATCTTAATTCATGCCCAGAAGCAGGTGAAAAATCAGTGCCAGTTCTGTATATTGGTGAGAGATCATATTCAGCTTCATCCTTGGTCTTAACAGAAGACTGTTCCCCCTCCAATCTGTCCTTCACACACTAACAGATTCAACTTCCTCATACATAGAGCTGATAGTATCACTCCTTGGCTCCAAAATCTTCAGTGGCTCCCTATGGAGAACAGTTCATGCTTCTTTGTTTGATATTCAAGGCCTTCTATAACTTGGGGTCTCCCCTACTTTTCCAGTATTTTCTCACATAATTTCCCTCCTCACACCCTCTCTATTCCAGCCAACATGAACACAGAGCACTCTCCCATATCTATGCCTTGAATACCCTCTTTTTCTCTCTTCTTCTGTTCAATAGCTACCCATCCTTTAGACACCAATTCAATAAAACTTTCTCTTATTTTCCTTGGCTATAATTACCCTTTTCTGTGAGACTTCCTATACCCTTTTGTTTTGTACCTTTTAAACTTAGTTAACTATACATATGTATTATGGATCTACTAGACTGGAAGGTCTTTCAGACCTGGGACCATAACTTATCTAAATCTTAGATCTTATCCAGAATCAGCTCAGTAAGAAGTGAGCATTTAATAAATGTTTGTAAAATATGTTTGCTGATAAGAGTTTAGAGATCATCTAGTCCAAGCCCCTCATCTTACAAATAAGGAAACCGAGACCCAGAGGGAGGAAGTAACTTGTCTAAGACCACCCAGTGAGTTAGTAAAATGACTTAAACCTGTATTTCCTGATGCCCTGACTAATATTCTTCAATCCATTTTGTTGTTTAGTCATTTCAGTCATGTTTAACTCTTTGTGACCCCATTCGGAGTTTTCTTGGTGAAGATACTAGAGTGGTTTGCCATTTCCTTCTCCAGCTCATTTGACAGATGAGGAAATTGAGGCAGACAGGGTTAAGTGACTTGCTTAGGGTCACAACGGCTAGTGTCTAAGGTAAAATTTAAACTCAGGAAGATGAGTTTTCCTGACTCTAAGCCTGACACTCTATCCACTGTGCCACCTAGCTGCCTATTCTTCAGTCTATTCCAGGAATCTAATAAAGACAAAGCTACAAGTTCAAAAGATCATAGGTCTAAAAGTGGAGGGGATGTCAGAGGTCATCTAATTCAACTCCCTTACTTTACAGATAAGATTATTGAGGAAATTAAATGATTTGCCCAACGTCACACAGGTAGTACATGGCAGAAACAGGATAGGAACTCCATTCTTCTGATTCTAGAGTTCTCTTTCTAGATTCTCTTTCCATTGGACTAAACTGCTTTCATTTCTCAGCTGAGTCGATTAGCTGCTTGACTTTATTCCTCAGTGCCAGATGCTTCCCCTAAACCACTGGTCATTCACAAAAAGCACTGGGTGATAAGAGTATGGATAGCTCAGCGTAACCCATTTCTCTACTGGAGAAATAACTCCAATGATGCCCTCCTCATCAGAAGCACCACAAACAAACATTTCACCAACACTTCATATCTGAAGGACATTCCAGGTTTATCATGCTCTCTCTCTGCACGCTCTCCCTGGGTGCTTGCAGATGGGGGTTCCTTTTCAGGGTTTATAACAACATGGTTCTCATGTAATTTCCCTTAGGGATTGAGATTGATTTAATTAAAGACTAGATCAAAATCGGTCAAGAAATATCCCCCAAAGTTTCTGGGTAAGTCACCTGTGTCATTTGTGTTGGACAGCAACTCCCCATCCACGAAACTCTGCCTGATCCCTAAGGACTTATCCATGAGGGCAGTCGCCATATCTTATAGAAACCCACTACCCAGTACACACCATAATGAGCGTTTGGATGGAGCTTTAAGGTTTACAATCACTTTACAAATATCATCTCACTTTATCCTCACAACAAGTCTGCAAGGTAGATACTATTATGATCTCCACTTCACAGATAAGGAAACGCAGACAGACAGAGATTAAGTGACTTGCCCAGGGTCACACAATTAGTAAGCATCTGAGGAAAGATTTAAACTTGAGTCTTCCTGACTCAAGGTGCAATATTCTACCCAGTGTAACAAGGGACTACACAGAGGAGCCATTTGACAAGTAAGTTTTGAATGAATGAATGAATTTTTCCATAGCAAAGCTCTCCTGACAATTCTGGCCTCTCTTTTTCTCTTCCTTTTCAATATAGCATTTCTGACAAATGGTTATCTATTTACTTGAAAACCTTCAGTAATGTAGGGCTCACTATCTTTCAAAGCATCCTAGTCTACTTTGGGATAACTAATTGTTGGGACAGGAAGGTGGCCTAGTGGGTAGAGTGCCAGGCCTGAAGTCAGAAAGACTCATCTTCCTGAGTTCAAATCTGACCTCTGACACTTCCTGGCTATGTGACCTTGGGCAAGTCACTTAACCCTATTTACCTCAGTTTCCTTATCTATAAAATGAGCTGGAGAAGGAAATGGCAAACCACTCTAGTGTCTTTGTCAAGAAAACCTCAAACGGGGTCACAAAGAGTCAGATACAATGGGGTCATGAAAAATCAGACACAACTGAAAAATGTCTGAACAATAATAACAGCAGCAATTGTTGGGAAGGTAGGTTTTTTCTTTATTTCAAACTAAAACCTACCTCTCTACAACTTCCACTTACTGTTCCTAGTTCTGCCTTGTGAAACCAAGCAAAACAAATCCAAAGCCTCTGTCCTGTGACAGCCCTTCAAAGACCTAAAGACAGAGATCATATCCTCCTAAATCTTTTCTCCAGACTAATCATGCCCAGTTCCTTCAACAGAGCCTCATAAGACTTGTTTCCCAGTCCTCTCACCATGCTGTTCGTCACCCTCTTCAGGTTTCCTCTGGCTCATTAATATCCTTCCAAATATGTACCCCCAAAACTAGGGAGCCATTTCTGCAGAGAAGGGAGTAACATAAGATTGGGAAAGAATCACCTCCCCTGGGGAGGTGGTACACAGAAGACAGTCTGCCCTAATGGAACAGGAGGGATTCTTTACAAAGAAGAGGGGCATTAATTCACACAATCAGGATCAATTGATGTTGGACCAGAAGGGGACTTAGAGATCATCCAGCCCCTTTTGTCATTCTACAGAGGAAGAAACTGAAGCCCATAGAGGGGAAGGGACTTGATCAAGGTCATAGGACCAAGGTTGTAAATGGTACAACTGGGATTTGAACCCAGTTCCTTTGACTCCAAACTGGAAAAACTGAAGCAGATTCTGTTCAGTCTATGCAGGTGGAAAATCCTGCTTGCTGAAAATACTAGGATGTAAGGGTCAACTGAAAAGGGTTGGGAAAATCTCAAGAATGAAAATTTAAGTAAGTAGTGTTCGATGGGGAAGAATAGAGAGAGTTGTCTAAAAGTACCAAAGTGGATTCACCAAGAACTCACTGACCAACTTAGAGTTTTATAAGATACACAGAGAAGATATAAACAGAGCTAGGTCACTGATGATGGAAGCAGAAGTTTGAGATAGTCAAGGAAGATTAGTATCAGATTTGCTGAAGCTCAAGATGAGCTAACTTTGGCAATAAGTACTGAGGACCACAAAATGGCTCTTTTTATGAATGAGTCATCAATCTTTGTGCATTTGTTAAGCACTTACTATTTGCAAAGTGCTGGGGAAACGAAGAGAAAAGACAGTCCTTCATCTCAAGGAGCTCACATTCTAATGGGGATGACAATATACATGGAAGGTTTCAGCTATAAGTCAATGGGAAAGTCCCCATGGTCCATAAGGGGCAGCAGCAAAGCAGGTGATAATGCCTCTCCTTTCATGCCATTTCCACTAATAAAATCATATCAATTTAAGGTGTTGAGCCATCAGACAGTGCCAAGGACTTTGGTGACAAAATCTTTCTTTTCTCAGTCTCCTGTATCTATGACTATAGCCAGTCCTCACCAGGCTGCCTCACCACAGGGTTGGCTGCCCAGGAGGATGCCTGAAGGCCCTGGGCCAGAAGCATTGCTATTCCAAAAATACTTAAGGGCAGGACTCTGGATCTGAAAGGATGTTGACATCCAAGTAGCTAGTATTTTTTAAAGCTTTGTTGGGGACAAGAAGAAGATCAAATAAGGGATAAGATGGCTGTTCAGTGTGGATGGGATGAGGATAAGGGGTGATGGCCAGAAAGCAGAGCTCCTGAACTTTCATTTTGTTTCTGTTTTCTTTATCAAGAAGAATGACTTTTGGATTGAGAAGTATAGACTAGAAATAGTTAATAACCAGTTGAAACCCAAGATAAGTGAAAAGATGGTAAAAGAGTACCTAACTGCTCTCAATGAATTCAGTTCATCAGTCCTATTTAAACCACATCCTGGGGTGCTGAAAGAGTTGGTGGTTATGATTGATGAGTTTCTCTCAGTGTCCCTTGAAAAACCACGGAAAACGGGAGAAATACTGCAGGCCTGGAGGACATACTATTTGATTTTCATGAGCCCTTAGTTCACAAATGGGACTGGTAAGTTTAACTTTGATTCATGGTAAAATTCTAGAACAATGTATTTCAAGGATAGTTTAAGATCATTTACAGCAGAAGGAGCACTAGTGAACATTAAGAGTCAGCTTTGTCATACTGAAAACAAGTCATGCTAGGCTAATCTCATATCCTTTTTGATAGGATAGGCTAGGAAAATAATACTTACACTACTTACTTTATTGGGGTGTTACATAGAAAACACATTGTAAACCACTATGGTAATATGAATCATTATTTCTAGAATAATGGTAATCAGGAGAATCCCTCCCTATTTGTTGGACTGGGGTGCCCATAGAGTTGAACACAGACCTGGTTCCTTCAGGTGGGTAGCCCCTTTGCTAGCGGAGATTTAAAATCAGAGCTTTCTGCTTGTCCCCTATGGGGACTACATGATCCTGGAAGACAGGGGATGGGGCACAGTAAAGGCAGTCCACTCAGCAAACCTCCAAAGGAGTGACTCTAGTCTTTAAATCTTTCTTTTTTTATCAGTCTATCAGCTATATGGGAATCTCTCTCAGACTTCCACAAGGGACTGAGAGGATTGCTTCCTCTTCTGACCCTAAGTTCCTACCATGAATAAGCATATTGTCAACCTAGATGAACCTCCAAGTATACCAAATGCACAAGTAGAAAGGGCTAGAGTACCTCTTCCCACTGAAGAGTCCTAACTCTTAGCTCACACAGAAAGCTTTGAAACTTAGCAGATCCTAGCTTCTAAAGAGAATGGCCTCATTTTTTTCTCATTATTTCTGTCTCATTTGCGTCCTCAACCCCAGAATGCAACTCTTAGAACACCCACTAAAGAAAGCTTAAGGTTGTCTCATGCCTGTGGTCCACCCAAAAGGGATTAATAGCATCACTTCTGCTGTTGTTGCTGAGTTGTGTCCAACTCTTCATGGTCCCTTTTGAGGTTTTCTTGGCAAAGATTCTAGACTGGTTTGCCATTTTCCTCTCCAGCTCATTTTATAGATGAGGAAACTAAAGCAAAGTTGAATGACTTGCTCAGGGTTACATAACTAATCATTGTCTGAGGCCAGATTTGAACTCAGGAAGCTGAATCTTTCTGACTTCAGGCCTAGCACTTTTTCCACTATGCTAGCTGCCCCAGCATCTCTTCTAGAAAGGTGTAAATTAGACCAGGTATAGGATAACTATTTATTTGGTCTACCACAAAAGAAATGCTTAAAATGCAAATGTCACATAATCTTGCACTGTCAAATACTTAAAAACACAAACTATAACCCATCACAAATGACTTACAGTAGCACATAAATAGATCTAGAAAATGCATGACCCATAGAGAAAAAATACTTCTTTTAAGCTCTTTGTTGTTTGTACAACTTAGAAGTCCAAACCCTGATGAGCCATAACTTGGCTTGAGTTTTCTTAGTCTTTTCACCTGGAGTATCTTAGTGGTGGTCATATTCTCCCTAGAGAAAGTGTTTCAGGGGTCATCTCCTGCCAGGTGGTTGGCACCAACTTAAAACTCAGGAATTTCTGAACTCCTCAGGTAGCCCAAAAAGAAAATCCTATCACTCAGGATTGTGATTTAGCCATCTGAGGCTGTCAGAGACTTGGGGTTCAGTCTCAAGCTCACCTAGATATGTGCCTTGAATATCATGTTCAAGCATTCATCAAAGATAGTAGGGGTGTAATAGAAGAAGAAATCCCATTCTCCACCACTTTTCTGAGAATCTGAAGGAGACACACTTCACAGATGAGTAGAGAGTTTGAGAGGGTAGAGTCACTCCTTTTAAAATCTACCAATGGGCTGTTCTTCTAGGATCAGTGGCCAATCCATTTTAACACTGGGGTAAGAGACAGCATTTAGGGACCAGAAGCTTCTAGTTGTTCAAATATCCTTTAGCAAGGATCCTATCCATCAGAAAGAACCAGGGTGCATACTCAGCTCCAGGGACCATGTCTTAGTCCAGGAGATGGGGGTGGGAGGCAGGAAGGGAGGATCCCCTTTGGTGACCTCGATTATTGATGAGAAAACTGAGACTTGGAGGAGTTATTTACACATAGTGACACAACTGTAAATAACAGCATTGAGACTTGGACAATGTGGTATAATGGGGAAAATTTTGGACCTGGGTTTATAACTTGACTCTGCTCCTGACTACCTATGTGACCATGGGCAAGTCTAACCCTTCCCTTCTCTGGGCCTCAGTTCATCTTCCACAAAATGAGGGGGGATGGGCTAGAAGATCCCTAAAGACTCTAAATTCTAAAATGTGGAGTCCAGTGCTCTTTTTAATGAGCTACACTATCCCAAAGATGATCTGAATTTTAGCTGGAAAAGTGCATATAACGACCATGTCATGGTGAAAAGGGGAAAAAAAACCACTTTTTATTTCTTTCTCAGTCTCTTCATGGAAGATATGACAGTTTCTTGCAATTTTCCAAAGCTCTGACACTCGATAAAGCAGCAGTGGACAAGATAATGAGAAATACAATTGTAGCTGTTAGGATTAAAGAGGTGATCTCCATGAAACTTAGAGAAATTATCGCTGTTATCTGCGGTTTGTCAGTTTAAATGCATTAACTTAATGTTGGGGAAACAGAAATGGTCTTTGAACCCAATGAATAATGGAAGTGCTGCTTCTCTAGTTATTTTTGTAACCTTATTATTGCATCACAGGCTCGAGCACGTGCCCACATCCTCTGAACATGTGCAGAAAACAACTCTTTTGGTTTGTAGTAACACCCTCCTCTTTCATCCTCTTCATCCTCTCACATTTAAACAACTCTAGAAACCTGAATTTCTGCTCCAGTATTACTTTTCACAATCAATTAGTCCAGTGAGATATTAGTATTACTGGGTAACCCCCATTTCACAGATGAGATCATTGAAGACAGAGAAGAGGAGCAATTTTCCCAAGAGCTCACACAGAATTCAGGGCAGAGCAAGAATGGAAGTTCAGTCCATTATTGACTTGATAGCATGTTAGAGTTGAGCGGGTCTTGGAGATCGACTATCCAATTCCTTATTTTACTGAAAGGGAAACTGAGACAAGAGTGGAGAACTGGACTTGTCCAAGGTTATATATTCAGTTAGGATCAAAACTGGGACTAGAATGCCGGTAGGTTTTCTGCCTTCCAGTCCAATACTCTGTCCATATTGCATTACACGATCCCATGAATACTCTTACCCACTAATGAGGATCTGCAGAGAGCCAGTCATGCTCCTGGTGTGAATAGGTTCCTAGGCACTGACTTTCAAAGCCAAAGAGCCTTCAGTAACCCTGCTCCTATCAGCACAGTTAGTGGGAGTTTATGGATGTAAATCAAGCTCAAGGTATTTATTAAATACTTTATTAAATACCTACCAAGAATCTGTCAGATGGAAGAGACAGACAAGGAAGGAGAACATGGCTCCAAGGATCACTCTGGGTTCTGAAAACAGCCAGCCTCTACTTGTTGTTATTTATGTGGCATCATGAATGTAAAGATGACTTTGTGCCAATTAAGGCACAGATCAGACAGATGTTCATGGGCAAGTGCAGGATAAAGACATAAGGCAGAAATAAAGCTAAATAGATGAGCAGTTAGGTTTGTGGGCAAACTGGAGATGGGTAAGAAAGGCTGCCTAGCAAATCAAACTAATATAAAGAGAATCAAGAGGTAATGTGGCATTGACATAGAGCGTTGAGGAAGGTGTCCAAAGGAGATAAACCCAGGCCAGTCTGGATATCTACTGGTTGTGTGACCTTAGACAACTCACTTAATCTCTCAATGCCCCAGGCAACTCTCCAGTTCTACAAGTTGAGAAGAAGGTGGTGGTCTGCACTGGCAGAAGGAGTTTCATCACTGACAATAAGGAAAGGGACCACAGGTCTGATCACAGGCACCATTGTTGTATGCCTGTGAAACCTAGACAGCATACCAGCACCATGCCAGGAAACTGAATCACTTCCATTGAATTGTCTTGGAAAGATTCTGAAGATCACCTGGCAGGATGACATGCCAGACACTGAAGTCCTTACTTGAATTAAACTGCCACGCATTCAAACTCTGCTTTAAAGAGCACAACTTGGAGGGCTGACCACATTGTTCTAATACAAAACATACACTTGCCAAAAAGACTATTTTATGGAGAACTCATATAGGGCAAGCATTCACATGGTGGTCAGAAGAAGCAATACAGGGACACTCTCAAGATCTCTTAAGAACTTTGGAATTGATTATATGACATGGGAGATACTGGCACAGGACAGCTCAGCATGGTGTGCCCTCATCAGAGAAGGTGCTGTGTTCTATGAGCAAAGTAGAATTGAAACAGCTCAAAGGAAATGCAGGATGCGCAAACTGAGAGTATCCACCCCAAATGTTCACACAGACTATTTGTGTCCAACCTCTGGTAGAACATTCCAAGCTCATAATGGTCTGATCAGCCACAGTTGGACACATTGAAACTTGACTCTAGTATAGCGATGTCATCTTGGCCCTCTTTGAGAATGAAGGACAACAACAACCAACCAATGAGGACTGGGGGGAGGGAGGAGTACTGCCTGATTAAAATACAGAGAGAAATGGTTATTTTCTATTATATTAACAACCCATTATCAATTAGGCTACAGGCCTTTTATCTCCTCATTTAGGAGGCAACCCCTATAGGTCAGTCAGCCAGTTTGTGAAATACATGGCTGATAGATGAGATTGTCCTAATCCTCAAGGAATATGCTTGATCTCTGGCAGGAACCCACCCAACTAAGAGACCTTAACTTCTGTTTAGAGAATAAACAGAATCTAATCTAGGTGAATTCTCACCCTTAGGGAATAAACCCATGTCCTTGCACCCCTTCATTTGAGTTTAGGGTGAGCTAGCTCATAAAGGAGAAAACTGACCAGAGTGGTCTGGGTAGAGATGAATTCCTCTGTCTAAATTCCTGGAGGCAGCTGAGTTTGATCATCAAGCCATGTTCTCAGCAGAAGTAGCCAAAGACTTTTAGCTCTCCTCCTCATTTAAATGTCCACCAATCAAGGTTGATTTCTTCTTCCAGGAGCATTCTCTTTCAAAAAAATACTTAAGACATTCAGTGTTTCAATTAGGTGTCTTTGGTTACCAAGAGAAACTACTGACCGTCAACTTACTGATTATTAGCTAAACTAAATAGTAAATTGATTATTAATTACTTTAAAACTCTGCCTCTTGGGTTTTTCATTTATCACAATACCAAACTGATATTGCACTAAAACAGTTTTCATTGATATGTTCTTTCAGTCAGGCATTTACTCATCAAAGATTTATTATTCACTAAATGCTTTACCTTGGGACGGGTACAGAGAGAACAGGCCCTGCACTTAGAAATGCTGAAGGAACAGATGAAACATGTCCTCTTTTTGGTCTAGACCTGTAATATCATCTGGTGAGAGGCTCCCTCCACCAATGCAGACCTAAAACTTAGAGTCTTAGAGAGTCTCCTGGAACACAAAGCAGTTAAGTGACCAGGACTGCAGAGCCAGTATATGTCAGAGGAAAGAACTGAACCCAGAGATTCCTGAGTCTGATGTCAGCATTCTGTCCACTAAGCCTTTCAGATGTAAGAGACATGAGATGTGAACACAGAGAAACATAATGCAAATCAGAATGTATTTAGTGAATAATGAATATAAAGGGCTGTGAGCTCAGAAGATGATAGGTCTCTACCAGTGCTGGATACAACAAGGAAGGCTTATGGGAAGAAATGCTATTGGAACTGACCAATTTTCCTGTTTTCAAAGGAATAGCCTGAGGCAGTGGGGGATGTCTTTCTAATGCTATTGCTCATGAGCCCCCACTGGTTTGTTTTCCCCATTATCAGTTGATATCAGTTTGCCAACTAGACCAGAGGAAGATTTTGTAAACTTCAAAAGGCAGGAAGATCTGGGTCTTTCCATTAAAGTCCTAGCAGGAACCCAGGAGGAGTAATAGATGATAGCAACTGTTGTACTGGGGGCTGAGGATAAACTAGGCATGCTGAGGAAAGGAAGCTTCAGGATCTTATAAAAAGCCCAAAAGAAAGCTTGCTATTCATACCACTGATTATATCCCAAAGAGATTACAGAAGTGGGAAAAGGTCCCATATGTGCAAAAATATTTATTGCAGCTCTCTTTGTGGTTGCAAAAAACTGGAAATATAGGGGATGCCCATCAATTGGGGAATGGCTGAACAAGCTATGGTAT
>CM053581.1:276783616-276802494 GCA_028627135.1 Pseudochirops cupreus
TGAATCTTGTAAATTAAAAGTAATGAGTAAATAAAAAAAATTAAAAAAAAAAGAAAAAGAAAAATAGTAAAGTTCTTCAGGGACAATAAACATGAATGTGGCAGCCTCCAAAAAAAAAAAAAAAGAAAGCTCGCTATTCTATCTATTCTATCTAAGCATGTCTAAAACTCTTCAATTGATCCCAACATTCTGATTCTATATTCATCCAATAACTTTCACTCTTTCCAAATTAAAAACTCTTTGTATCTAGTTTAATGTCTTCAATTGATTCAAAAGAAGATTCTCACCCTACAGGTATTCAGACATATAGCATCTTGTTAGGTACTTTAAGTGGGATGGGGTAATTACTTGATCAATTCAACTGACTCCCACTCTTACACTTGTAATAGATGCTTAATAAATATTTGCTGGATTAAAATGAATGGAAAGGAACTGACCAATGGCTTATAGGTAGTAAGTAGCAGAGCCTGTACTCAATTGAAAACCTGAGCATCCAAATCCAAGTGATAGAGAGCCAACCTCAGAGTCAAAAAGACACAAATTCAACCCTGGTATCTGAAACAGGGTGAAGGTGTGACCCTGGGCAAGTCACTTCACTGTAATACACTGTAATACACTTGCCGGTCTTCATTGGTAGAGGAAATTTCCATTCCAGCAGTTCCCTGACATAGGAGTCAAAAATGACAGACCTAAGCTTATCCCAGGGATACTCTGCTTGACTCTTGTTAGCTGGATAAGGTGGTTATTGCTAAAGACTTGTCACCTTGCCCTTATTAGGGCAGGTTTTGACCAATATATCCTAATAGAATGAAGGCCTATAAAGGCAGAAACCAGACACCCAGAAAGGAACTACTCCATCAGAGAAGACACTGCACTTGGAAAAAAGGTTCAGGCCTAGGGAGCAACATACCCAACATACTCCACACTCATTGAGGAGTAGGCCTCCTGAGGACTACATGAAAATGTTACCAGAAGATATCATCCCTGTAGCAATGATGATGTGAACTGCCCTTCATGTTCCTAGTGTACGGAATCCTCAAGTTCCTTCACACGTGATCTTTAATCATGGTCGCTCTCCCTACTGATATTACAAATATATCTAGGAGAATATGCCCTGTGTTTATGGGAGAATGCTTTACTGTAAATCCCCTTATTATGTTATATCACAAAATGCCTTTGCTTTGAATTAATTGTGTGCTCTGGATGACTATATAAAGTAGATGTACCAGTGAGGGCTTGAAAGTTATTTTGAGAGGATGTAGACTCACAAAGAATCTTGAACCTGAGTTGCTTGTGCTGGGGACCCCACATGGGAAAGGGAATATTATAGGTGTTATATATACTTTGTTTCAAAGCACTTTCCCGTTCATCAACTCATTTGATCTTCACATCAATGCTATGCAATGGGACAGGAAAGGGAATATTATCATCATTTTGCAAAGCAAGGCTTAGAGAGTTGAAATTTTCAACATCCTATAGCACATTCCTTGCAGAACTAGGATTTGAACACAAATCTCCTGATTCCTGACATAGTCCTCAGTCTCTCACACGATCCAGTCTCTTGCCTCAGTCTCACTTTGGCCCCTGGCAACCTGGTACCGATGACCAGTTCGATTGTCCGGCAAATGTATACTGCCAGACACTGGAGAGACTTGTGGATAAGGATCTCTGGGGCTAGAAATAAAAAACTCATAAGAAATTATCTGGCCCAATTCCCTCATTTTACAGGAGAAAAAACTGATACCCAAAGAAATAAGTGCCTTGTTCAAGATCACATTGAACTCAAGATCTTTTAATCTAAATCTGGAACTCTAATTTTACTACATGACCTTGATTTTGATAGATCATTGAGCACCAGAGCTAGAACAACGCTTGGGAATTATCTAGTTCAACCCCCTCATTTGATAGAAGATGAAACTAGGGTATAGAAAGATGAAGGGATTGGATCAAAAGTATTGAGAAAATTTAAGCCCTTAGGCTCCAGTCCTATTGTTATGGTCTCAGTCCAAATCCTCATGCTACCATAGCTGGGTCAAAACAAAAACTTCACATATTTTATATATACTAGTGTCTCTGCTTCTAGGTTCCACCCTTTCTAATCCTTCCCAGACTGCCAGATTCATTTTCCTAAAATATTACTCCCACTCAGAAACCTTCAGTGGCTCCCCATTAACTGCATAATATGTTCAGTGTGTTCAGTCATTTTTCAGTCATGTCTGACTCTTCATGACCCCATTTGGGGTTTTCTTGGCAAAGATACTGGAGTGGTTTGCCATTTCCTTCTCCAGTTCATTTTACAGATAAGGAAACAAGAGGCAAAGAGGGTTAAGTGACTTACCCAGGGTCACATAACTACTAAGTGTCTGAGGTCAGATTTGAATTTGCAAAGATGAGTTTTTCTGCCTCTAGGCCTGGCACTCTATTCATTGTGCAACTTAGCTGCCTTTAACCACATAATAATATGTAAAAATGTGCTAACAATGACCAAAAGCTCATATGAAATTCATTCTCATTTCAGAGCAAATTCCAGGGTAGTCATCTAAATCTTGTTCCATAAAAAAGGAAAGAGCTCCTGAGTTGGAGAGGTCCTCAGACTGCATTTAGTCCAACTCCTATCTGAGTAGGAATCCTCTCCACTATCCCTGAGCCTCTGCTTGAATACTTCCAATCATAGGGAGATCACAGCTAGAAATTTCACTGAGCTGAAATGTGCCTTCCCTGAAATGTACCCATAACGCCACTACTAATTCTACCCTCTAGGCCCAACAACGATGATGATAACCAGGAGGACAACGATGATGATGATGATGATTGACGATGATAGTATTAAAAGAGGAATTGCTAAGTTTTTTTTTAACATAGAAGAATGCTCCAAATCACTAATAATAGGAGAACTGCAAATCAAAACAACTCTCAGGTTTCACTTTATACCCTATAAATTGTCAAAGATGACAAAATATGGCATTGGTAAATGTTGTAAGGTTTATGGGAAGACAGGCACAGTGGTACATGGTTGGTAAAATGGTGAATTGGTACAAACATTTTGAAAGGCAATTTGAAATTATACAAATAAAGTAACTAAAATGTCCGTTCTTTTTGACCCTAAGATTACGTTACTGAACTTTTACCCCAAAGAGGCCATTGCTTAGAAGTTCCCATATGCTTGTGGTAACAAAGAATTGAGAACAAAATTGTGTGCATCCATCATAGAATGGCTAAATAAATTGTTTAATTAATATTGATATAATGGGATTGTTAATATAATGGGACATTGATATGATGGGATATTACTGAACTATAAAAAATGATGAATGTGATAAATTCAGAGAAGCATGGAAAAAAAGCATAGAAAAATCTGCATGAACTGATGCAGAGTGAAGAAAGCAGAGCCAAGAAAACAGGATACACAGTAACTACAAGACAAATAGAAAGAACAGCTACATACCAAACAATCAAAAGTGAATGTAACAAAATTATGAAGACTAGTATAACTCAAAAGAACCGATATGAAAGGGTGCTCCCAACTCACCTCTTTAAAGAGGTGAGGGAAGGGGTCACCAGGTTCTGCACCTTGCATTTGCTTTCAGACTTTTCCAGTGTATTTACTGACAGGGCTTGTTTTTTCCTCTTGTTTTTCTTTTTTCTTTTTTTGTCTTAAAAAATACTATCTGTTAACTCTAAAAGACTCAGGATGGAAAGAGATGTCTACATTCAGAGAAAGATATAGAAAGAACAGAGTTTAAATGCAGACTGAAGCAATCTATATGCTATCGTTCTTTTCCATGTTTACTTTTGTTTCCTCTTTCCCATTGTTCATTCCAATGGTTATAACACTCTATACAACCAGACTAAAGTCCAATGTGAAAGTATTTGCAGATCCTATAATTCAGTGGTTCTCAACCTTCCTAATGCTGTGACCCTTTAATACTCATATGTGGGTGTATCTGCATGTGGGCAGATCCGCCTGGAGATGGATAGAGAAGCCATGTCTCAGTTCCTGAGACCATCAGAAATATGTGTTTTCCTATGGTCTTAGGTGACCTCATTCAACCTGGGGACGCGACCCACAGGTTGAGAACCACTGCTATAATTGATTGCATGTCACCATGGGGTGGGGGGAGAAAACGGGGAGAGGGAGGAGAGAAAATTTGAAACTCAAGGGATTGTGGAACTGAATCTTGTAAACTAAAAGTAAACAAACAAATCTATAAAAAAAATTTTAAATATTATCTGTTATATGGGATAACAGGCTACATAATTTCTAAGGAATTTATTCCTTTTGATCAAATAAGGGGTCTCAATCTCCTTTATCTCTCTTGCTGGGTAAGGGTGTTCCTATGTCCCTCCAGGGTTAGTTCTAATCCTGACAAAGACTACGTAGTCCATGCTAGCTGGGTTGTAATTGCCAATTTAGTGAGCTATCTCTTTTATTTCCTAATTCATCATTCCTACCTTGCCAGAAGAGGAAGGGTACCAAGGAGTATGGAGCTCCCAGGTAATTTCTAAGGTCTGGGTCAGAGATTTTTATTAGAGAAAATAATGTAACCTAAAAAACCAAAAGACATTAATCAAAACATTAAAATAAGTTCACCATGAGAGGTTCACTCAAAATTCTAGGAAAAAATAATAAGCTAACATTTATATATAGTGCTTTAAGATTTGCAAAGTGCTTTATATGTGTTACATCATTTGATCCTCACAACTATCCTGTGAAGCAGGTGCTATTATTATACTAATTTCCCAGTACATTCTCCTCCATTCCCAAAGAGCCATCCTTCATAATGAAGAATAGGTGAGAGCCTAGACCTATGGTTTCAATGTAATATGTAACTTGAGGATGAGTTCCAGTGGTGAATATCAATACAGGTCAGCATTTTCTCTAAAACTCTTAGTCTTCAAATGCTGCTTAGAGCACTGAGAGGTTAAGTAATTTACCCAGGGTCACACAGTGCTTGTCAGAGGTGAGATGTAAACCTAGGTCTCCCTAGCATCAAGGTCAGTTTATCTCTATGTACCACATGAACTCCCAAAACTGGGGGGGGGGGGAGGGGGGAGGAGAGAGAGAGGAAAAGATATTCAGCAAAACTAGGTAACCTGTCAGAAACAGTCTGACTTTTTATGCAATGTTCCATCTCTACTCCCCCACTTTTCATACTTCTTTTTTGAGACCAACAAGCTCCAATTTGTCAATGACCCTCTTAGGATAAAATGCCAAGAATTGATAACAAGAATTCAGCTGCTGTTTGACCAGCTGAGTGACCAGAGACCAGCAGGATTATCAACTTCCTAATCCATCCTCTGACACTTTTTCCCCTTCCTACAAGAAACATTTACATCCTCACAGAGCCTTTCAAATTTGGGCAGGTAGGACTTGGGGCAGGGACAATTAGCACAGACTTTTGACAGCAACTCCTCCAGTTCACCTGAAGCCTCCATTTTGGAAACTGCATGCCAGGTACCCTGGATCCCTTACCTGACTCCAGTGGCAAGGTCAACATTGTCTTCTTCCTATGATATATCTGCTACTGACCTGGCTCTGACTCGAATTTGTCATGATGAGTGTGCTTGAAGAGCAGCCCAAAAGTGTCCATCGTCATTCCCTAACCAAGAACATTTTGTATGGTCAAGATGTTGGTCTTTTCTAAGCTTCTGAGAATTAGTTCCCCAGTCCACAAGTGGACTGGTCCTACCATCATCTCAATCCAGGTCTGTCTCAGGGAGTGCCTATTTCAAGGCATGCCTGTCCTAGGCTACATCTCTACCAGGTTCACCAGCTTCTTGCTGTCATCTACTCCCCAGTATACCCACCTGGGTCATAAGTAATCTTGTGTTGTTGTTATTGTTTTCAGTCGGGTCTGACTCATCATAACCCCACAGGGGTTTTCTCGGCCTGGCACTCTATCCACTGCACCACCTGTGTACTAATTGATGGTTGGTGTCCCTTGATTTACCTAAATGCAGTACAGCCTTTCCCCAAAGTACAGCCTTTCCCCACTAGGGCATATTCAGCTCACAGAGCCCTAATGACTCTTCATCAGTTCCATTATCTCCCTCCAAGAAAAAGTACTGACTTCCCTCTGAGTCCTTTGCTCAAACGACCCTTCCAGGGGAGTTGCTAAGTGAAGGTAGGCTTTATACAGAGCCCAGAGCCCACCAGGAGTCATTCAAACCAAAACCACCAACACACTTGGAAAAAAAAGGGGGTCTATTAGTCATGCAAATGTCAAGATCTCTCTCAGCAGCTGATCAGCAGAGCTGAGCAAGAAGCCCATTAGAAAGTACTAGGACCAATCTAAGGCTTTGAAGCCTTTGCTTTGATCACTTTGAAAGGCAAGAAAAGGCAAGCAGAATTAGGACCAGTAGGATCCATATTTCTTTATTTTGAGTGAGTTAAAAATAATCACCCTGAATGGACAGGGTTGAAAAGTAAGCCATATGATTTTCCAAGCCAAGAAGTCCAAGTTGTCTGAGCTCTGGAAATATGGGAGTTAAGGCTCACTTATTCTGAGGACCAATTAGGAATGCCTGTAACTAGGAATGCCCTACCCCAACACCCTTGATTCAATCTAACCTCATTTGCTTCCTGGGGCTTTAGAGCCCCTCCTCTCAGCATCTGTAATTGACTCTCCACTGTATTCGAGAGGCCTTTCCTCATTTACAGAATGAATCTATCACATGCTTCTCCTCTTACTCCACCACTACCATATTGCTTTACCAGTCTCCTCAAGAATCCTTGCCATGTGACTTCACACTGAAGACTCTGTACAGTTCCAAAGGCTAGGCCTTTAAATTTTTCTAGCAATCTAATCAACTTCTTTTTTCAACCTCAGATGCCAATAGTACTCAAATTTCTGACCAACATATTCCATGTCCCTTCCCTATGAGGATGGGGTCTGAGAAAAGTCCTACACCCGGGATTCCCATGTGGTTCTACACAGCATTGTGGATAGGAAAGGCCTAACAGCATTTGCAGCTTCTCCTGGTACTTCAGATGGCTTTGTCAGGGGGTGATGTCTCTAGATGCTCCCTCATTGATTAATACAGTCTCAATCCTAGGCAGTATCTTCTTCTCTGTGAAAGGCCTGGTAATCAGTTTCTGAGTATATTCTAAGACTCCTCTTCTCCCAGGAATTTTAGAAGAGCCCACATCCTCATACAGCATACAGACAACATTTTATCTTCTTCCTGATATCACTTAGTGATCACTTCACACTTCCCAGAAGTTTCAGCAGCATCTCTCAAAAAGCTTTCAATGCCTCTTTTAAATCCTATGTCATATCTTTAACAGAATTTTTTTTTGTCTTACTCTAGACCTGTGTCAAACATGTATACAACAGGCCACTTAACTTAAGGATCTCTGAAGGCCAGATATTGATGTAGAAAACCACATATTAAAACTGTGTATGCTCTATTGTATTTTTATTTCTTTTATTAAATATTTCCCAATTACAATTTAATCTGGGTTTTGGGAGTATTACATGTAGTTGGTTACATGTTGTTAGTTAGTTAGTTGTTACATGTAGTTTTGACACCTCTGCTCGAGCTAGATTGCTAGGCACCAGCGTTCTATGAATCCAATATCCAGATTGCTCCTGACTTCATGTAATATACAGGATAACACAACAGTTTTCAGTAATTAATATTCAACAATCTAAAAGTTTTCTCAAAGGAACTGGTCTGGTCCATAAAGGAAAAACACCAGAAAAGAGACTGGTCATTTATAGTCTAGAACAAAATATAAAAAGATATTAATTTTCTCTACTGAAGTCCTACAAAACTAAGGCATCCAAAAAGGAGAGTCCCAGGTGAAGAATCTTTCCAGTGGATCCTATAAAACACAAAGAGCACCCCCAAAAATCTCAGATGAGCCCTCACATCTAACAGACCTTCTAGATGCCAATTACAAGCATGCCAGAACGTCGAGTTCCCCAAACAGTAACTACTACTACCTCCAGGGTTCTAGGTATAACCCTAGGGGTGGTCCTCTTCCTAATACTAGCTCATGAGCCCCTTAACCATAAGCCAGTGGACTCAGTTGGTCCTTTGTCAAAGGCATTTATTCAAATGGTATAACAAGAACAATGGTCACAAGGTAATTCCCCTAAAGCCAGAGGTGTGCCCTCCCACAAACACACGCTCACACAGATTTTATGAGGGGAAAAGCGAAGGTAGACATATATAGCATATAATATAGAAGAGACATATATATAGGTAGACATGTATAGAATATAATATAGACTAGATACATATATAGGTAGACATGTATAGAATATAATATAGAATATAATCAGGCAACCAACAACTCTAAAACTGCAGAGATTGGATGTGCTTTTTTTCTCTGGAGGGTCTTCATGAAGTTTGCCAAAGGGCATCACACTGGTGAAGGATGAGTTCCTCTGATGTTCAGATGGGCTGGCTTTTCAAAGGACTTGGCATCTCCATTAGATGGAGATAGGTCAAATGGGTCTCTTAGCTGCTGCACTGGCTCCTTAGTAGGACTGGCTGTTGCTGGTGTGGACCAGGAACTGTGCTCAGTTCCCAAATGTTGGATGGTTCTAGTTCCTAAACGTTGGATGGTTCTAGGTAAGGCCTGGTCACTCAGTTGCTGGCCTGCTGCAAGACTACTCTAGTCAGATCATTTAGCTTCTAGGCTCTTCTTAGGGCAGAGTATCTCTTCTAGATGGGCTCATACATTAGACTCCCTAGGTTTGTTCCCCAATGGGTTGCTGCAGGCTTCTTTTACCTTCAGCCACTGGCTATGGCTAAGTAGTACTCTGCTCTCTTTACCTAGAGCACTATGGTGCCCTTTCAGCTAGGGCAATAAACCTCTCCCCTTTTTACTCCTTCAGTTATGTTAATTCCATGAAAGTTGTGACTTGCGTCTAGCCTCTCTAGTTCAACAGTCCTTCTGGATTCAAAAGTACTTTCCCCACAGTAAGGAATTCCAGCTTACCAAAGGGTGATCGAAAGTAGTCAATTGTTGTTCAGTCATGTCTGACTCTTCATAACCCCATGGGCCATAGCATGTCAGGTCATTCTGTCCTCCACTATCTCTTAAAGTCCTTCCAAGTCCACGTTCATTGCTTCCATGATACTATCTTTCCATGTCATCTTCTGCCATCCCCTTTTCCATTTGCTTTCAATCTTTCCCAACATCAGGGTCTTTTCCAGTGAGTTCCATCTTCTCATTATCTAGCCAAAGTATTTAAGCTTTAGCTTCAGTATTTGACCTTCCACTGAATAGCTTGAATTAATTTCTTTAAGTATTAACTGATTTGATCTCCTTGCTATCCAAGATATTCTTAAAAGTCTTCTCTATCACCAGAATTAGAAAGTATCGATTCTGTAGTGTTAAATTTTTCTTTTAGTCCAACTCTCATAGCCATACATTGCTATTGGATAAACCATAGCTTTGACTATAAGGAACTTTGTTGGCAGGGTGATGTCTCTGTTTTTTAGTATGCTGTCCAGATTAGCCATAGCTTTCCTTCTACGGAGCAAGCATCTTTTAATTTCATGGCTGTAGTCACTGTCTGCAGTGATCTTTGAGCCCAAGGATATGAAATCTGACACTGCTTCCATTTCTTCTCCCTCTGTTTTTTAGGAAGTAATGGGACCAGTTGCCAAGATCTTGGAGGTTTTTTTCTTTTTGTGTTAAGCTTCAAGCCAACTTTCACACTCTACTCATCAAGAGGCTTCTAAATTTCTCTTTCTTTTCTGCCATCATAGTAGTATCATCTGCATATCTGAGATTGTTGATATTTCTCCCAGCAACCTTAATTCTGGCTTTTGATTCATCCAGGCTGGCATTTCTCATGATGTACTTTGCATAGAAGTTAAATATGGTGACAATACACAGTCTTGTTGTACTCCTTTTCCCATCTTTAACCAGTCAGTTGTGCCATGTTCAGTTTTAGCTGTTGTTTCTTGGCCCACATACAGGTTCCTTAGTAGACAAGTAAGATGATCTGGTACTCCTATCTCTTTGAGGACTTGCCACATTTTGTTGTGATCTACATAGTCAAAGGCTTTAATGTAGTCAATGAAGCAGAAGTAGATGGGGGTTTTTTTTGGGAACTCCCTTGCTTTCTCCATAATCTAGCGAATGTTGGCAATTTGGTCTTTAGTTCCTCTACCTCTTCAAAAACCAGTGTGCTCTTGTAGTAACTCTCAGTTCACATATTGCTGGAGCCTGGCTTGCAAAATCTTAAGCATAACCTTGCTGGCATGTGAAAGAGTGCATACTACTTTTGGGATTTTATGCAGATGAGTAGCTAGGGGCAAATGTTATGAATGCAATCTGTACCCTAGGGGCAATTTCATTGTCTAAATGGCCTGTTCACACACAATTGACCTATTCAAGCTTCAGACTCTTTCTAAAGCAAGGAATATCTCATTTGTATCTGAAAACCATCCCCTTTATAATTCAATTTCTCTACCCTTTGAGCCCTCCAGATCATCAGCTTTTGCTGAAATCTCTCTGGGGCAATTATCTCTTACACAGATAAGGAAACTGAGGCTCAACAAAATTAAATTACTTGTCCGTGGTTCCACAGCTACTATAGTATTCTGTACTAGAATACTATAGTATTCTAACCCAAGTCTTCTTGCTCCAATACCAATACTATTTCCATTACACCAAATTGCTATGGCAAATCACTATGTTAAACCTTGATGGTGACAAAACAAAAAGTCCCTACCCTTAAAGAATTTACATAAGGAGATGCACCACACAAAGAAGAATGGTGGCCATTAGAGGGACTCTCTCATCTAGAGGGGGCAGCTAGGTGGCGCCATAGTGTATAGAGTGCCAAGACCTGGAGTCAGGAAGATTCATTTTCTTGAGTTCAAATCTGATCTCAGACACTTACTATGTGACCCTGGGCAAGTCACTTAACCCTGTTTGCCTCAGTTTTCTCATCTGTAAAATGAGCTGGAGAAGGCAATGACAAACCATCCTAGTCTCTCTGCCAAGAAAACACCAAACGGGGTCACAAAGACCAGGATGTGACTGAAATGACTGAATAACAACAAAACTGATCCAGAAAGTTATAAGGTTCGTGAGTAGGATCATAGAAGGATAGATTGACTGGCACGCCCATTCAAGGATCAGTGGAAGAGTTGATTTGATCATGACTCCAGAATGGACAAGGGGACATTGGTGATAATATTCAATATTCAAGCAAGTTGACTGTAGAGAAAATGAGAAGGGAATGCAATGATGCATGGGTATGGACAAGGTGAAATACTCACCAGTCAGGACTGGAAGGGAGAGGGAGGTTGAAGCAGGCAGAGCCCAGGTAAAAGTTCCAGAGATTAAAAGTGTGTGAGATGAAAGAGTTCAGAGTCTGAATCTAAGATCAGAAAAGGTCTTTATTCTTTCTCATGAGAAAGGACTGTGCCCCTGTCGCCCACATGGCGGCAGGGAGAGAGCAACAAGTAGAAGCCAGCCCATGGTTATATAATCTTCTAATGCAAAAACCTAACCCCCCCAACTGGTCTTCACTCTTATTGGTAGAGGGGCTGACTCACAACCTAAGCAGGGTAATCTCTCTGAGACAAATGACCCGGAAACATGTGGGTGTCCAATGAAAGCAGCCTTAACTTTATTTGGCATATCTTCTGATGAGTTGGCTCTGGGGAAGGGTCTCCTTTGTTCTAAGCCCCAGATTGCTTGAAGGTCAGGTGACCTAAACCTAGGCCTAGTGAATACTGAAGCCATTCTAGATTTGATTTTTCAGAATGGGGAAATTTCACTATAAATTATCCCTCACAAATGGTTAAGACCTCCAGAGTACAATCTTTGGTTTGTCTGGCCAGATAGGTGACAAGAAGATGGCTGGAGAATAAGAAGTTAAGTAAAAAATAAGGAGACATTGCAAAGAAGATCAAGTTGGACCAGACAGCATCCCAGATTCATGAACCCTACAGTGGCCAAAATGATCTGATAAACTGCCTTGATTGGCCAAGAATGAAGGGTTCTTCATAAACCTTATTTCGGGGTGATGCCATTTCTTTTGACCACTCAGCTAAATACCAGAGATAGTTCAACACAGGGCAGGGGCATACCTATACACCCAGCCCAGATTTAGTTATAACACCTGCCAGGGTCATTCCCTAAGCATAGCCAGCACATTGATACAGGACATCAGTACACAGAGAACTCTTGCAGGCAAAAATCTTACCAGAGAGAGCTTTGCTTGCTCAGTTGAATTACAGGTCACTGGTGCCCAGACTTTCATTTGTTTATTTCCAATAATATAGTCATTGGTCTTGTTGATTACAACGGGAACATCATCTCTAAACCTCTTCACTGCCTTCTGATTGAAGCAGGAGTCCTACTGAGCCAGGATCGGGACTAGCTCTGACCTGCTTCCATTTATCATAATTAGGTGTTAACTTCAGAAGCCTGTTTGTGACAACTTGCACCCCAGCATCAAGCAGAAAAAAAGACAAACACCCAGCTTGAATCACTGAAAGGTAATTACAGGGGCTGTCAGAAACTGGGTCTGGCTTTACTTTGAAATCTGTGAAGCCACAGAAATTAAAAAAACAACAACAAGAGCTATAGATGCACAAAAATAATTACCAGGTTCCAGCTGAGGATTTATGGCACCTGCTGCCGTGCACACACCCTGTGCAGTCTGATGCCCTCTCCTAGAGAAAAACCTGGACCAAGTGCTTAGTTTCTTGCTAATCTATTTGCCCACTGAAACAACACAGAAGATAATAATAGAAAAATAACAACACCAAGGTGTAATGGATGAAGGACTAGCCTTGGAATCAGTTAGACCTGTGTTCCAGTTCTATCTCAGACACTCACCCACAGTGTAACTTTCAGCAAGTCACTTAATCCGTCAGTGCCCCAGGCAACTATCTGAGGCTGTAAATTGCTGGTGAGTAGCTGACCTCCACTGATAGAGGGAGTTCCTCACACTCATAAAATTTCAAGCTAGCAAACAACTAGGTGGTGCAGCAGAAAAGAGTACCTTGGAGTCAGGAGGACTGGAGTTCAAATTTGGCCTCAGACTCTTGCTAACTGTCTGACCCTGGACAAGTCCCTTAAACTCCAATTACATTAAAAAAAAACAACTCCCAAGCTAGAGGTGGACCCAGGGGTAGGGAACATGTGGCGTCGAGGGCACAAGTAGCCCTTTAGGTCCTCAAGTGCAGCCCTTTGATTGAATCCAAATTTCACAGAACAAATCCCTTAATAAAAGGATTTGTTCTGTAAAACCTGGGCTCAGTCAAAAGGCCACACCCAAGGACCTCGAGGGCCACACGTAGCCTCGTGGTCAAAGACCAAGAAAGTAACAAATTGACTCACCTCTCTATGGAGTCCTTTCTAAGTACAAGTCCTTTACATCTTATTATCTCAGATCATCCTCAACAGCCTTAGGAGACAGGTAGCAGGAAGATTCCTATCCCCATTTAAAGGAAGGAATCAGGCTCAGAGAGGGGATGTTATTTGTCTAAGGTCAAGCAGCTCATGGAGCTGATGATGGAGTCAGTAATTGTGGGTAAGTTTTCCACCTTCCAAATCTAGCAATGGGATCCCATAGCTTGGCTTTTCTGGTTTATGAGAACTCAGGAAGATCCCTGAGAGACTAAGGAAGAGGCAGCAGAACTACGAGAGAGTAGTGGATGGGGCAACACATAACCATCCCCCAGACCCAGAATGATTGGATGAGGAAGCTCTGGTAAGAACCCCAGGTAGTGAGGGAGCAGTTTACTCAAAAAAAAAAGACAGATTTGAGAAGATATATGAGGGCATTTGGCACGTTGCATCCAAGGAGCCTGGCCAGGTGAAGCAGAATCAGACATGTCTAAGAAGGAGCCTGGCCCACTCTCTTCCTAGTCTCATGTCCAAGGTCTCACTTTTGTCATGCCCCTTGGAGGAATGGCCTTTTAAGTCCTTCCTAGCATGGCCCCTTCCTACCTTTCTGGCCTTCTCATACCTTACTCTCCTCCAGGTACTCTGTGCTCCAATGACTCTGGCTTCCTGACTATTCCTTTAAGATGGCCCTCCATCTCCTGACTCTGGGCCTTTTCACTGGCTGACCCCCAGGCCTGGAATTCTCTCCCTCCTTATCTCCCCTTCTTGGCTTCCTTAGCAGCCTTCAGGTTTCAACTAAAACCCATCTTCCTCAAGAAGCCTTTCCTAATCCTCCTTAATCTCAGTGCCTTCCCTCTGAACCTAGCTCAGACTTCACCTAAATGTCTCATTTGTACATAGTTGCTTGCATGTTGTTTCCCGGCTAGACTGTGAGCACCTTGAGAGAAGGGCATTTTTTTTCTTTCTTTATCTCTCTAGTTCTTAAAACAGTGTCTGTCACATGGTAGACACTTCCTTTTTACCTTCCCTTCAATATTTTGATATAATTGATTTCTTTTGTAATTTTACAAATTTTATCTTGTACCTTTGAGAAGGGACTTCACCAGACTTCCAAAGAGCCCACAACACAAAAATGGTTCTGACCCCCTGACTCAGATGAATCCATGGAAGGAACAATTACCAAATTTCAAATGACTCAAAGCTGTGAAGGATAGCTCATAGGCTGGATGACAGAATCAGGATCCAAAAAGATCTGGACAGGATAGTGCCATGGGCCAAATCTAATAATATTGGTTCCAATAGGGATGAATGTAAAGCTCTAAATGTTGGTTTTAAAAAAGTTAGCTTCACAAGTACAGAAATGGAGGAGATGTGGCTAGACAGCAGTTCCTGTGAACTGAGGGGTTTAAGTGGCCTGCAGACTCAATGAGTCAATGATGCCAAGACAACAGTCCAAAAAAAATCCGAATGCTATCCTAGGCTTGCTTAAGAGAGACGTTGTGTTCAGAACAAGGAAAGGAATCGATCTGCTTTAGTATAACATATCTACAATTCTGTGTCCAGTTCAAGGAGTCATATTTCAGAAAGGTCCAAGCTGGACTACATCTAGAAGAGCATGGCCATGATAATGAAAAGGCTGAGTGGCATGCTTGGAACAGCTGCAGGAACTGAAAATATTTAGCTTAAAAAACAGACAATGTAGAGGGAACAGGATGGCAGCCTCCTCTATTTTAAGGAGCTGTTGTACAATTTTTTAAATTTTATTTTCTCCTCTCTGGGCCTCAGTTTTCCTATTGGGAAACTATCAATGATTAGATTAGAGGAAGAAACCTCTGAAGTCCTTTTCCATCTCTGATAGTCTATGATCCATATAACCAATACAGAGCCTGGCCAGCTGATAGAAGAAGAAGGCTAACTGAGAACATAAAGTACATGCAAGTGTAGATGGGGAAAGGGACTGGCCTTCAAGGGCCCAGTCCTGGGGGCATGAACAGAAAACTGTACCCTGTGTTAAATCACTGGATGCGGTTCAGTGAACCTGCTTCTGCAAGTGATGATGTAGAGTGGAGGCCCAGCTCTCTACTTCAAAGCATGAGCAGATTTGTCCCATATCCCTGTCTCCTACTTCATGGTGAAGAAAAGCCTTTTAGTTGGCTGCTGAGCTAGAGCTGAATGTGCATATGAAAGGCACTGACTTGCCAAACCAAATTCTCATTACTGAGGGTAATCAGCATAAGAAATGCTTTAAGCATACAAGTAGAGAGAGATAGACATAGAGAAAAAGACAGAGAGACGGAGAGATCAAGAGAAACAGAGAAAGGGAGACAGAGACAAAGAGGCGGGAGAGAGAGAAAAGGAGAAAGAGAGGGGGAAGAGAGAGAGAAAAGAAAGATGGGGAAAGGGAGATATAAGGGTAGGGAGAGGGAGAGAGAGAGGAGAGCAAGAGAAGCAGAGCGCATGCACGCATGCACACGCGCGCACACACACACACACACACACACATCATCATCATCATCATCATCATCCACTCCAGGTGGAGGTATGATTCACAAAGCCATGAATACACTCACGGCAATGCTATTTTCTGTCCCTGCTGTGTTTTGTTCTTTCTTGCTCTTAGGTGAAAGTGTTGGAGATGTAACAGACTACATTATGCATCTGTGAGCTTCCGAAGGTCTGAGGATCACCAGATAGCTCCTGTACCAGAGTTTGCTCTCAGTCAAGTCTGATTGGGAGCAGAGCCCTAAGGATCAACCAGAGGGATCCAACCCAGAAATTTATTGAACTAGTCAATGAGATGCTGTTTTCTACAAGCAAGGGAGCAGCTTTACCCATTGTTGTTCAGTTATTCAGTCTTGTCTAACTCTTCATGATTTTGTGGACCACCAAACTAGCAGAGATACTTGAAGTAGTTTGCCATTTCCTTCTCTAGTAGATTAAGGCAAAGAGAGGTTAAGTGACTTGCCCAGGGTCACACAGCTGGTGAGTCTGAGGGTGGATTTGAACTTATGTCCTCCATAAGTTCATAACACCATAACCTCCATAATATCAGTTCCAGTGCTCTATATGCTGAGCCACCTAGCTGCCTCCAGCAGCTTCCCCCATTAGCTATGCCAAATTCAGAAGTGAATTTGGTGGGGTGAGCGCTTCATAGCAATTCCCTTTTAAGTTTGAGTCTGTTTTCTTCAGAGAACAAGAAGTAGATGGAAAAGTGCACCCTGGTTTGGGGAGCAATGCATTCTGCTCTTGCTATATATTCTCAGTAAGTATATCTTTATAAAAGCTAATTGATATAAACTAAAAGTAAATAAATTTTTAAAATAAATAAAAGCTAATTGATGTTAATTATCAATGATACTAAGGTGACATTAACTGATTAAACTGATAGTGGCACTAAATTGCTGATGTCTCTGATACTGAGGAGATAGTAACTGGCACTGGAGATTGATGGCGGAGAGAATACAATAGAATGGGAGTTTGAGCCAATAGTATTACAAGAGCCTCACTGCTCCTCTGGGAAACTCCTATAACCCTAAGGGAGGAGACAGAACCAGCTGGGCACTGGTAGTACACAGAATGGAACCAGAGCATGAGGGACTTCAGTTGTGTAAAGAACATACCCATATAGATGCTCCTCCTGGCCTGTCATTGAAGCCTTGCCAGCTTGTTGGGACTTCCCAAGTTTACATTTCACTGGCATATCCATGGAGAGTTCAGGATCACCTCCACACTACACAAAGGCAGGGGAGAAGGACTTTCAAGGAATATGAATAAAAGATATGGTAGATTATTTTCAAAGACCTACCAGTCCTTATTCTTTCCTCAAAGCAGTCACAGGGGAAGCTTACTCTGATGAAGCTGCCATTTCACAATTGTTTTAAAAGCTAGAAGAAGGAAATGGAGAAGGAAATGGCCAAGAAAACCCCCAATGGGGCCAGATGTGACAACAAAGGCTGGAAGAGGGCTTAGAGATGACCTAAGTCAATCCCTTTGTTTGACAGAGGAGATGGAGAAACTGAGGCCTGTCAGAGGGAAGGGGCTTACCTGAGATGGTACTCAGTAGCAGCAAATCTTTGTGCTCTGGGGGTGGAGTTGACTTTTGGAGAGTCAAGTCTAGTGAATAAGACAAGTGATCAATTAATCAACGAGCATTTATTAAGTGCCGACAATGAAACAGGCGCGTTGCTCGGTGCTAGAAATACAAGTGCAATAAAACGTTCCAGACTTGCCTGAAGTTTTATGGTTAGATGGGCTATCTGCTAGGTTTGAGGTGTCAAACCCTCAAAACCTAAGTACGGCTGGCACCAGAATAAAATGTAACTGGGAAATGTTTAACAAAATAAATAAAGCTACAATAAAATATAAATGAAGAAGATGAATTTGTGGGTTTATTTGAGTTTGACACCACTGGGCTAGTTAATGCCCTTGGGGTGTGGGTAGGGAGCCAGAAATGAATGAGGAACTCAAGTAATGACACTGGTTTTCTTGTTCAATTCCTAAACTAGCTCTGAACTAGCATTCAATGAACATTGATTAAGTGCCTACTGTGAGCAGAACTCTGTACTTGGTCAAATGACATACTACTCACATAAACTGCACTGCAAACCTTAAATCGCTCTATACGTTGTTGTTGTTGGAAGGCATACAAGGTTTAAATAAGACATGTTTTCTCACAAAGCTATCAACCTTTTAGGTCAGGGGTCCTCAACCTGTGGGTCTCAACCCCTTTGGGGGTCAAACAACCCTTTCACAGGGGTCGCCTAAGACCATCGGAAAACACATATTTCCGATGGTCTTAGGAACCGAGACACGGCTCCTCTGTCCATCTCCAGGCAGGTCCACCCACATGCAGATATTAAAGGGTCGAGGCATTAGGAAGGTTGAGAACCACTGCTTTAGGTAATGACAATGGGAGGATCCAGATGTGTTCTGAGTGAAGCCTGCCTTGCTGAAATGAGTACATAGCCTCCCATGAGGTTAGCTTTGAATACTTTAGCAAAACTTCTTTGGATATGTTGGCTTTAGAGGGTCGTTCAAGCAATGCACTTTTGATTGCTTGTTATATGGTCCCCTGATCTTGTGTTTTATCTTCTCATTTGATGTAAATGATTGTGTTAAATTTAATTGGTTTTTTATGATTGCATCATTCCCAGGTCTTTGTCTTCTGATTATTAAAGGAAACATAGCCTTTTAATATTGAGGGCTGGGTTATATTTAAACTAACTTCAACACTTCCATTTTTAGTTATTCTTACATCCACATCAATAAGTTTATACAAAGAAATAAAATAACTGCAACAGAAGGTGTTGGCAAAAATCAGTGTTTGCTGCTGGTGGAGTTGTGAATTGGTTCAACCCTTCTGGAAAGAAACATGGAATTATAACAGAAAAATTACAAAAATGAGTAGACCTGGTGGCCTCATTGCTACAACTATACCTCCAAGGAAAATTTTAACTAGTACAAAGGGCAAAGAGCTATCTATATGTAACCAATGGTCCAATACCCCGAAATTCTGAGTTTACATGGACCAGGTTTAATCTTA